>CM077643.1:365331918-365741918 GCA_039707465.1 Rhabdophis nuchalis
CTACAGGACATGACATTGACTTTCAAGGAACTAAAATGATCTCCAAGGCGGAACAGCTCAACAGGAGAATAATCAGAGAAGCCGTTGAAATAGAGAAGCAATCTAACAGTATAAACAAATGTGATGATACCTCCCGCCTGCCAGACATCTGGAAACCGGCGCTGACCAGCAGACGAGCCCCACCCTCCACCCAAGCCGTTGAAATTCAAAACAAGGAGAAACATACAAATGAGACCAATCAGCATCAATCTACCAGTCATGATGCAGCTGCACAGCCAATCAACCCACTCACAACAATAGTCAGCACTCCACCCCACCCCCCCAAGATTTAAAGAGGGGCGATGCCTCCGCAGTCACAGTCACAGACAGAAGCCTGCCTGATGATGACAAGTGAGATCTTGTCGAAACTTTGCAATAACATCTCCATGCTATATACACGGGAAAATCCCCGAAGCCAGCAATGCCAGCATATACACACACACACATACATACATACATATGATACATTTTTGTGCTGATAAATAAGTAAATATAGTATATTTATTATAGTATATATTATAGTATATTTATTATATATATCTCTAGTATAGATCTATTTCAAGCTATTTAGCTCTCATTAGGTAGCCATCACGTTACTGGGATTCGAACCAGGGCTGTTTTACATGTGAGGCAGTTGTAATTGCCACTAGGCCACAGGTTGTCATCCTGAAAAATATTTGCAATTTGCAATCTTGATTCTAATGGGAACTAGCTCTTACACCAAGACATCAAAAACAATTTCCTGGCTATATTCTTGCCTTCTTCTCTATTTGGGTGAATAGATCAGTCACAGATATAATTTAGTAGATAAATTACATTGACAGTGTATTTCCTATCTGGTCCATATGTTTTATTAAACAGCAATATGTCGTGGATGTATTTGGGTATAGTTTATAAAGAATATAGGTTTGGCTGTCAAATGTCAACTACTGATTGGTGATGTGTAATATAGTTTAATAAATATTAATACTGTTGCTATTTCCTTTGTAGCTTGTGATTTCTTTGCACAATAAACCAGGAGCATACTTATAATACTTTAGGTCTTGATATCAAGACACAACCTTACCATTGTCTCAGGATTTCAGCAAAGAATTTGATACAATGATTGGCAAGATAGTTCATTATGGACTAGATGGGCAACAATTAAGTGCATATGTAGCAGACTGAAATGAGACTCAAAGATAACATATTAATGGTTGCTTATTGAAATGAGAGGCATCAATGAGGCTATCACAAGTATTAATCTGGATTCTGTGCTATTCAATATTTTTGTAAATGATTTGGAAAGTGAGGAAATACTTAACAGATTTCTTGATGATACAAAATTAGATGAAAAAGCTAATATAGTAAAAGAGAGAAATGGGAAGTTTATTTTTATATCTGATTTATTGCTGCAAGCCTTTTTTCCCACTTCTGTTCAACCATTTGTTTCTTTGATTGTTGTTTGTTTGTTGATTAAATTTCTATGCCATTCATTTCACTGATATAGTGTTTCTAGGTGACTTACAATATAATAAAAAGTACAAGTAAAAACAATCATGTCCAATTCTTGGATCCAGGACAAGTCCCTGTAATTTTCTTGACAAAGTTATCAGAAGTAGTTTGCCATTGCCTCCTTCTTAGCGTTTATAAAGGGCCACTGGCCCATGGTCACCCAGCTGGGTTTGTGCCTAAGGCAGACTAGATCTTATGGTCTCCAGAGTTCTAGGCTAGCCATTACACCAAGCTGGTTGTGAGATTATTATATGCACAGAAATGGAAAGATTGGTGAAGATGACAGAGGTGGCAGAGATAGCAAAATTAACTTGTTTCATTAGAGAAAAAACAGCAGCTATATTTATCATGGGATTAGAAATCCCTTTTTTGCTGGAAAAAAAAAGGAAGAAAAATGAACTGGCAATGTATAGGTTCATAATTAGAAATGGCAGTTTATGAAAGGAACTTATGATATATCTTTATAGAGAAAGGATAAAATATAAATTTATTTATAACAGCTGTGAAGATGATTGGAAGTCACTTCCTATTTGCCAAGGATTCTTTAAACACTGACTCTGGCTATAGTTTCCACAACACTGATGTTCATTTCAGACCTGAGAAGTTATATCAGTGGAATTAACTGTTCCATTTGAACAGTAAGTTTTTGCACGGAATTCTGGCTAGTATAATTAGCCAATTTTCATAGTTTCTACATTCCCTTAAAAGTCAGAATGCTCTCAACATAATAATATTTGTAGTTGTCCAATTATCTCCTTTAATTTGGAAAGTCATTATCATACGACTCCTGCATTATAATTTAGAATTTTTGCCTCAAGTAGCATGGTTTCACATCAAGTATCCTGGCACAAGTCTTCTTAATGAAGCAATTAAATTAATTAGCACAATGAATGCAGTGGACCTATATTGCCTTTTATCAGTAATTGCCAGGTCAGTTTGCTTGTAAGGAAGAGTCATAGCAATTTTTTTGCATTCTGAAAACCTGAAATTAGCATGGGATCTCTAAGGGCAAACTAAACAGGAACTTATTAAGAGAAGGTGTCAAGAAACTCATTAACCAGGAGTGAAAATACTAACAAAGAGAATAAAGTGAGAAACCTAAGATTGCTAGCTCCAAATACTTGCACTTTTGTGTTAATAATTAAAGCACTACATATTGCCAATTTGGTTCACTTGAAACTGAAGAACTTTTTAGCGAGCATAAATTTGTGCATTGTATCTTTTGGTTTGGTTGACTAGTTCTGGTAATGAACATCAAGGAGCACAGTAAAAAAATGGATGACAACTAAATATATAAAAGACCAAATTAATGACAATGAATAAAATAGCCAGCCTTAAACCTGAGAAAGACGACATGAAAGTGGTGAATAACATCTGCCTTTTGGGTCAGCTGTCAACAATAAAGGAAGCAGTTGCCAAAAGATATATCACAAACTAACATTTGTTAGGTAAAAATGAAGGCCTTGAAAGAGCTTTCAGACTCTATAATGAGTATATAAAGATAAAAATTATCCATGGAATGGATTTCCCTGAAATATTCTATAGAAGAGAAAATTAAACCTAGAAAGAGTATTGACACTTTGAATGTTGGTGTGAAAATACATATTATGGGAAGACCAATTTTTTTGAGAAGTCCAGACTGGGGGCAGATGGGGAGGGGAATGTGAAAGACAGATAATTGGAGAAACACTGTCTGTGTCATTTAAAGTAAGCACTGCCTTGAAAGGACATAATAACAAAGTCATTCAGATCTAGCTTTGCTGCCTTTTTCCAATGAATATGAGGGTTGCCTTTTCAGCAATAGTCTTGCAACAGTGTTCAGTTTAGCTCAGTTTTATTTCTGAGAAGTCATGTATCAGATTGGGTTGGACTCCTTAAAGTAAAATGGATAGACCATTGGGACACTGGAAGGGCTAGGTTGGGGACAGATCATCCTGGATAAGTTCTTTCTTTGTTATTGTTAAGATATCAATTTTAATGGTAATCACTCAATTATTCTTGTACCAGCTCTTTCAAGGCCTTCATTCAATAGCTTGCAATATGAGTTATGTTGAACATGTAGAGCATAAAGAAATTGAGATGGCATAGGCTGCTTATTCTAACTCTACTGAAAAAATATTCCCTGCCTTTGTTTTTGTTTTGTTTACAAAACCTGTACAACAGCTTTCCTATTGCTGGACTATAACTCCCATGATACCTTACTAGCATGTCCTTTGAGAATTTTAGAAACCATTGTCCAGAATAACTAAAACAACAGTACCTGACAAAAGGTACTACTCTTTTATATATCTGTTCAGTGCTCATAGGTTAAGAGTCAACTCTATAAGTGGGGAAAAAATCATTATTGCAGCTTTTAAAGATTGATAAAGCTATCCATGCCTTCAGATTTACAAAGACACAAGACCACAGGATAAAAGACCCTAAGTAAAGAAGAGATAAAGGAATCTTAGACTAAGATACAAAATGGAAACTCACCCAAAGCTTAGGCCATAATCTGGTCATTTTTCAGTGATTTAAGATTTAGGTGACCTCAGTAAATCAAGTTCATGAAGCATTTTGAATTTAAATTCTACAATTATGCATGTGACACTTGCTGTTATTGATGATTCTGATATTTTCTTCTCTTGTGGATGCTTTTGCTCATACTAATTATACTAATGATGGAATCAGGAACATTTAGAATATAGCAGCCTTTACTTTTGTTTCATCATACATTAAGAAACCCAATTATGTGTGCACAGTGGAGTCATTGAGATTTCTTTTATAATTAAAACTTACAACCTATGGTGACAGCTACATGCAGTTGTTAAATGGCTTTCTAACCAAATCAAGGTTAGTTATCAAACTGAAAAATTGTTCTGTACAGAAAGTCTTCTATTCCACAGTCACTAATTTTCCTGGTTTTAACTTGTGCTTGGAATTTTCTATGCCCCTCTGAGATACTACCTGGGGTAATCGAACTGTTTTATTAGGGTTTTTTAGGGGTTTAGTTTTAGTTGGTTTGGGATTTTAGCGCAGGGTTTAAATTTAATTCATTTTAATATTGTATTTATGCTTGTGGTTTTATATATGTATTTTTAAATTCCCTGTGCACCGCCTCGAGTCCCTTCGGAGAGAGAGAGAGGTTTATAAATTTTAAAAAAAAAATTATTATTATTATTATTATTATTATTGTTATTATTATTATTATTATTATTATTATTATTATTATTATTATTATTATTATTATTATTATAAACCTTCATAGGTCTGGAAGAGAATTAATCATCTCTATTCAATGAATGTTGGATGCACACAGTTGTCCAGTAATTTTCAACTCTCTTGTGACAGTTGCCACCATGAAAGGAAAGAAGTGTGGCATTCAAGTTCATCCTTGCTTCTCTATAAACACAGCATGAAGCCTTCCCCCAAAACATGTTTATGCCATGTCCTCAAGAGGTTGCTTTCATCTCATTCCCACAGGTCAGGCAGGAACTAGCTTCAAGAAGGGAATTGATTTTGCAGTCAGGTGTTAGGATGTGCCCAGCTTCTACTAGACAGGTCTACTAGACAGGTCAGGCTACTAATGGATATGTTCCTTCCTTTCTGATCACTGGCCACTGCCCTTCATGGCATTGTGGCTGGATATGCAGGAGAGACTACATACCTGACTTCTGGCAAAGAGCCATTTAATTAGCCAGGAAACAATTGTAATAAGTATTATAAGAATTATTATAATCCTTAGTGTTCTCTGATCTTGGTTGTTGTTTTTTGCAGATGTTTTGTTGCACTGAAGATGCTATCTAGTCAGATACAAAACATCTGTAACAAAACAATCAAGCTCAGAGAGTAAAAAAGACCTCATAGTTCAACCGTGAATTACATATATTATCTTCTATTGTTTTACTTTTGTTGAAAAGCTTTTTTCACTCCAGAACATTTTGGGGTAAGGAAACAGAATCCCTCTCTCTAAAAACCAATAGTTGAAAATTAGAAAGAAGTATTTTGTGCAAGCAAATTTTTTCAATTCATTAAAGTCACTGATTGGTCCTCTGGGATAGGTTTGTGGAGTACAAGAGATTTGGCAGAATGCTAAATCTAAAAGAAAAGATGTAATGCAGAATTTGGGCAGTTTTGTAGCCATCTGGTAATGAGACCATAGATGACAAACTGAATATGAGTCATTGCAGCCGAAGCCAAGAACATGCTGACTGCCATTAATGTGATGTTATTATGAGTAAGCCACAGGAGACTGTTTCACCTTCACTCAGATATTAGTGAGACTTCTGATTAAGAGTAATGGTCAGTTTTGGTCAAGAGCAGAGGAAAAAGAACATGATATTAAAAGTGTATGATCATGATGATTGTAATTAGAAATCTACACATTTCTTTGGGAGATTTCAGAAGTCTCCAAAATGCCACATTAAGTGGACATCTCTAGCACTCTTCTTTCTCCAAACAAAAATCTGCAAAAACAGATATTTAAAAAGAATGTGCTTTAAAAAAACATGTATTCTGAAACGTTTATATAAAAAAGTAGGGGCTACTTTTTAAAAAGAGGATAATATTAAAAAAAATACTTTCAAAAAGCCTACACCTGTATGGCAAAAATCAACAAAATGGGTGGAGGAGGGGGTTGAATTAGAGTACTGGGTATATAGGCTAGTAAAAGTTGCAAATGTAAACATTCAGACCTGAGGGTTGGGGGGGGGGTCATTATTTTAGAAAAGAAGATTTTAAAGAATGCATTATTTCTAAATGCCTAAAAATAATGCAGAAACAGAATGAAGTTATAATTATCCACTATAATTATAAAGCTAAAACTAAAGGCTAAAGCTTTAATCCAACAATGGGCAGACATAGCAACACATGGCCTCTGAATGAATGAATTTGCTTATGTGTGTATTCTGTGTGTATTCTCCATATTATCAAATCAGTGTTAAGTCTTAGTATGTATCCAGGTAATCCATGAGGCATTGCTAGGAGAGGTGACACTTTTTGCAGTAGCATTTTATGTGTCTGTCTGTCTGTCTGTCTGTCTGTCTGTCTGTCTGTCTGTCTGTCTGTCTGTCTGTCTGTCTGTCTGTCTGTCTGTCTGTCTGTCTATCTATCTATCTATCTATCTATCTATCTATCTATCTATCTATCTATCTATATAATCTATTGATCCATTCATCCATTTACAGTATCTATCACGACCCACCTCAGGAAATGGGTTTTGGTTATGGAGTAACATTGGCAGATTATTAAATTACACAATGCAAATTGAAAGGCAGTATATATTGGTATCTTAAAGCTAAAACCTTAGCTTTTATCTAAGTGAGAGGAAACTTGATGAGTAATTGTAAGCCACCCAGAGTTACCCTAGACACGATGGACAGTCAGTACATTTTATAAATCATTTAATGAGTGGGAATCATATGGTCAGTGGGAGGTCAAGATCTTAAAAACTAAACAGAAATTGAAACACACACCATGATAGATGACACATGGTGAGAAAGGGATGCAACAGGGGATTCTCCTTGTTCCCCCCCCCCCAAAATCTGTAAAATTGTGTTCAGTTTTAGGGCTTGCTTTCGCTCTAGGCTGAGTACATTATTTTCAACAATAGCATGAGGAGCACCTGTAAGCATCGTCTATGAGTTTGTGGGAGTTTTTTAAATGGGAGTATTGTAAATAATAGGTAAGTTTTTCTATACTCTTGCCAGGGTTTATTCACAGCAGTATTTGTGGACGAATTTGTGGAAGTTTGCCTTGAACTATATCCCTAATTTTTTCTCTTATAACACAAATCACTGGATTAAAAGTTGATTATGCAATTATTCATGAAAGCTGAGATGGGAGGTTGATTAGCCAGCACCACTGGAAAGTGGCACGGTAATCTACTGAATGCATTTCCCTGAAAGGAAGATGACCTTCAATTGAAGTCACCTCTATCAAGTTTAATTACATAAGGGGGAAAATCCTCTTCCTCTTTTACTTTATTCTCAGTTTATCTAAAGTGAACTTCTTGTTTTAATGATAGTTTATTTGGATTGGTGAAAATGTAGAATTCCTTAAAGGTAAATCCAGATTCAACCTCTCATATATAATTAGTCTTTATAAAATAGAACATAAATTTCAGTCTGATAGTTACACTATAGTTCTTACAGTTCTTAGCTATTGATTTAGTAGTTTTGTTGGCTCATCTAATCTAAAGTTACTGCTTCCTGCTTTGCTTTACGCTGCTGTGAAAAAGTGATTAGCTGATCTGTTTTGAGAAGACAAGTATACAAATGCAGCAATCAGAAATCTTAGGGTTAATCAGTTGGTGTGTGGAAGAACATTTGAATCACTTTAGAACTTAATATCAATATGTTCAATCTTACAGAGGTCACAAAAGAGGCAGTCATTTCAACATGCCACATTCTAAGAGCTACTGAAATTGATTTATAGTTTAATTCAGCCTTTTAATCAGTTCAGTATTCTTTTGTACAGCTACACTTCAAAGCCTGGATATTCAACCAGGAAGTCACTTGGTTTAGATGGGTGATTATAATAAATAAATAAGTAACAGCAGGATAGACTAACAATGTTAAGCACAATAAGCATGATCAATCTGTAGCGCAGCAAATACCTGGCATCAATTGAACTGCAGGTTCCATATTGCTAGGTGATATTTTTATGCTTAATATTCAACTTCTGACAGGTCATAATGGATGGATGTCTTTGAAAATGCAAACTGCCTTGTCTCTGTCGATTATATAAAACAGGATGGAGTGATCATCCGTGGCATCAATTTCTTTCTCAGCCCTCTACTGGTACCCACAGAGCATCATCCCTTCTTATAATGTTTGCAATGTAACACTCAATGTAGCACTCATCACAGCATTGGCCCGACTCTCAAATTGTACATTTAAACACCTCCAAATATTTTTTTAACCTCCAAATTTCACACATTTGAAAATATCACTATAAATCAATATTTTTGCACTTCTCATATGTGAATGCCAAGATCTGTACAATCTATTAAAGTTCTGCTAAATGTGATTAGTCTTGCAAGATTTCAACCATTTCATGACATGGATAGGTGAGCCTCTAGGCTACTGTATGAAGTTGTGTAATCATATTGTTGACCTGCCTTTGCATTGTTTCCATGAAAAACCGCAATGTGCACATATACTTCAATAGAAGTTGTATCTGTCTATCAACCAACCTGGATAGTGTAGGATTATATATTTTATTCACTTTTTATAATTTACATACTACATTTCATATAAATGCTTTACAATGCTTCTTTTATTTGATTTTCACCTGATTAATAACATCAGTTTATTACCTACTCAATATATACTGTATAAGCTTATGTTTAAATCACATCACTATTTGCCTCCCAGTTATTCTGCAATTCGAAAGGTTTTGTGAGTTCATGTGACCTGATCCAAATTACAGCACAGAAAAAGTGAATAAAGTAAAAAAAATTTTGATACTATCTAATTACATCAAACCCTTTTCTCTTCACTGTCCCATCTTTTTTATTACTAATTAGCTAAAAAGCAGCAACAGAACCACAAACAACTGTAACATCAAGATAGACTTGACTGATAGATAGTTATGATTCTAATCTAATTAAAATCTAATCTAATTACTTCTCTATTAGCAAAGTAAAGATTTGTGCTTCCCAAGCTAAAGTCTACCTTGATGAATTTTCAATGTAGCACTCCTAAGTCATCACAGCATTGGCCAGAATCTCAAACTGAACATTTGAACTCCTCCAAATATTAATAATCTAGATTGATGACTCAATATGAGCCTAACTACTACTATTGCGGAGTGGCAGTGGTAGAAGACCAGGCTCACATCCTATTTGGTTGCTGCTTATATAAGGGGGTGAGAGACAGGTACCTTGGTCAATATACCAACCGAATGACCGATTGGGCTCCCCATCTCAAAACAACTTACTTTATGTGTGGCCAGAACCTGAAAATAACATTTAACACAGTACAGTACTTAAACAAAATGATTCGGTTGAGATCTGCATACATGGGACTGATTGGGGTAGATTGTAAGGGTGACACTGAAATATAATTTTATGTCATTTTATTCTATTTTACATATATATGTATTAAATTATATTGTATCTTATCCTATAACTATTTTATTTTACCCTACTCTTATTTTAAATTGTTTATATAGGATTTTATTAGTGATACATGTTTGAACCTTGTGCTTTGATATGGCCTATAGGCTAAACAATAAAGCTATAATCTAATGCTATCCTTCTCCCTATTTAGACATAAATAAGGGACTTAATTGTACTAGCTCTTTTCTCTTGGACTGTTACTCTCTTTCTCTAGCCAGAAGGATGTCATCTACCTCTGTCTCATGCTAACTCTTTATGAATTAGTAGATATCTGTGTGGCTAATAATGTTTCCCCTCTCTTTCTGAAATTCTATGCACTACTTTTATTACTGTGTTTCCCCAAAAATAAGACAGGGTCTTATTCTCTTTTGACCCCCCCCCCCATAAGTGCTTGGCCTTATTTTTGGGGAGGTCTTACTATTTTTGAGGTGCAAGAGGCAGTGAGCATGGTCACCATATGGCTGCTGCTGTGTTGTAATATTTTCAGGAAGGGCTTATTTTCAGAGGAAGGCTTATTTTGGTGCATGCACTCAAAAGCCTGATTGGGCTTATTATCTGGGGAGGTCTTATTTTCAGGGAAACAGGGTATTTATTTTTTACCTGTTACCTGGATGGCCTGTGCGGTAGACACAGACTACTCTTGGATCCTTCCTAAACCTCTATTTACTTGGAAAAGTAAACTCTTGTGCCTTCTGTACGGAAAAGGGCAGAATTTCTGGAATGTTTGTTGGATACCAAATATGCCCCTCATAGATGTCATTCATGTACAAAAATTTAATGTGTTTCATTAATGTGTACAATAAGTAATTTATTTTGGCCTTGGATGAAAAAGGTTATAAAGCAGACTTGAGACTTTTCTATATTATTCCAGAGCAGGAACAGCCAAAGTGCATTACAGGAGTGAGATTTGGTCTTCCAGAGATGTTGCAGTTTTACATTTTCAAAACTTGGTGGAGCTGAATCTGTTTATAGGTCAAATTTTGGCATTCTATATAAAGTTTGGAACTTTCCTAGTGAATGCTAAAGATTTGATTATTATTTTTTAAAAAGCTTTTCTTTATTTTAATGTGCAAACTGTACAATGATACAACTAAAATCAATAAAGAGGTTTAAAGAGAAAGCAAGCTAAAAAGAACAAGCTGTTATTAAAGATCATCTTGTCTCCCTCTCCCTTATAGGCATTTTCCAAACGGCAGCCTCTTCAAAACTCCCTATTGATTTCAGTGGAGACATCCTCAAAATTTACAGTTGGGAAAAAAGAAAGATGTTTGTGTAGAATTACATCCACTACATTCCAAATTCCTTCATTAGACCTATAGCAAATAGGTTTATATAGATAGGTAGGTAGGTAGGTAGGTAGGTAGGTGGGTAGGTAGGTTAGGCTTTGAGCTGATAAATAAATAAATCAGGGAGACTAGGATAGATCTATTTTGAGCTATTTAGCTCTCATCAGCTAGCCATACCCTTACTGGGATTCGAACCAGGGAAGTATTACATGTGAGGCAGTTGTAATTGCCTCTAGACCACTGGTTCTATCCTGATCTATCCTGACACAAGTGCGTGTGTGTATATATACACCAGTTCAGTGATAAAGAATTTAAAAAATAGAAGTCCAACCTCTTCTGCAACAACTATAAATATGATTACAAAATTATTCTATGATTTACAAAAGAGCCCACTTTTTGTTTTCTTTATTTTTCCTCATCATCAAAAGAACGTCATACCGAGGAGCTTCCGGTTTCCCGGAGGCAACGGTCGAGTCTCGGACTTGTCCGCCATTTTTGTCGCTTTTACGGCCCCTAACGGGGCGTGGAGTTCCTTTTAAAGGAATCCCCCCGTAAGGTTGGCTTGCTGGGATTTCCCTAACCCGACGGCGGTCGGGGGGGTCCTTGTCTTCGACCTAGGAATGAAAGGACATGCTGCGGGGGGCTTGGTTCCCTTTGCCAATGGAGGACCGGAGCAGATAACTAATTTGGAGAGGGCTGACTCGCTGGAGTTGGCGGCAACGCCGGGACTCTGGCTGCGTGTGGATTGTAAGTGACTTTGTTCTTCTGCTGACAGCTTTTGCTTTAAAAGATGATGGAGGGGGGAGTTTGTGAAACCCCCCCTCGGAATGAAGAAAAGCGGCGATTTGAAAAGGCTCCTCAGACTTGAGGAAGCGGAACAATACACATCCGAACCTCTCTTAATGAGTGAGAGTCGTTGTGGAATGATTCTAGATACTTAGTATCAAAGTCTGGCAACAAAGAAGCAATTTCCTTTGCTGTTTGCTCCCGGTGGCTTCCAGATGGGCGGGGGAAGATGGCGTTCCTTTGTTCTCAGGAGACTTATTCTTCATGGAAAATTGCCGACATTCCTTTGTGATCAGGACTGCCTCTCTCTTTTTATTAATGATTGTATGTAATTGATTAATTGATTCTTTCCCTGGAGTGCCTTCCTCTTTATATTTGATTGCAAAATTTGGTTTCTCTCTGGACTTTAACTGGGTAATAAGTTTGATTTTGTTTACTGGAACTCGCTCTTAGAACTTGCTTCACTGACCGCACCTCATCAGACGCCATTTTACTGACACTGACTTAAATCATTCACCATGGCTTCAAAAAAACAGACATATCAGCCAAAGATCACCTCGATGTTACCTGAAAAACCCGCTACGGATGCTAGATTATCAGCAATGGAAGAAACATTACAGACCCTGGTGATGGAGATCAAAGAGATGAGGAAAGACCATGTCAGTTCCAAGTTAGAACTTTTGGAGGTACAGAAGAAATTAATGCAGAATACACAAAAGACTGACGAGTTGGAGGTGGGATTGGCTGGGGCAAGGGGAGAGCTTAAAAGTGTTAATAATGAAATAGGAGATTTAACTGGTTATATGTCTAGGATGGATTTTGAAAGGATGTCATATTTTTTAAGATTTCAGAATATTCCTGAAGAATCTGGTAAGACCTAACTGATCTAATGAGCACAATTTTAGCAGATTACTTACATAAACCCAAGGATGAGGTCAGGGGGGACATTGATTTGGTATATAGAATAAATTCAGCATATGCCAGGATAAATGAAGTACCCAGAGAGATACATATTAAATTTGTTAGAAGGTCGACAAGGGAAAGGATCTTGAGGGCGCAGAGAGACGGTCCTTTAATTTATCAACAGAAAGAGGTTGCTATCTTGGAGCAGATCCCGAAGAAGATTAGAGAGGTAAGACGGAAATTTTCCTTCTTATCTAAAAGATTATTTAAACAGGGGATCTGGTTTAAGTGGGTGATGCCAGAAGGAATGTTGGTGTTCTGGGAGGGAGGAAGAGTAAGGATTAAAACAGTTGCAGAGGTGGAAGCCTTTCTTAAAAAACATTCCTCAATCCTGGAGGATGAAAATGGAGGAGCAGTGGGGGCCGCGGTCCCGCTTACTGGGGGCCAGGGAGGAGAAGAAGATACAATTGCCAAGAGACTTAGATCTCAAAAATGACTTTATTC
Source organism: Rhabdophis nuchalis (assembly GCA_039707465.1). Classification (NCBI taxonomy): domain Eukaryota; kingdom Metazoa; phylum Chordata; class Lepidosauria; order Squamata; family Natricidae; genus Rhabdophis; species Rhabdophis nuchalis. The sequence goes on from CM077643.1 coordinate 365,345,032, forward strand.
AGTATAGTATAACTTTTGTTTGGTTGTTCACACATGATTGCTAGCACAGATTTTACAATGATATGTATGCATTTCTTTCCGCTTTGTAGTACAATTGAAAATTATGTATTATCTATATTTTGTTATGAAGCCTCGGAAGGGGTCAACAACTTCGATGTGAAAGTTCTCAAAATATCTTTTTCACACCTTACCCTTACCCTACTTGTTAAAAATTTTTAAAACCCAATAAAACTTTTTCAATATAAAAAAAAAAAGAACGTCATACCGTAAGTTCATTTTTGTCTGTTTCATGCAAAAATTGTATAAGGAATTTCCAGTCAGCTACACATATAGATATTGCATTTTGTCTCATCAAGGAAGTTAATTTAGGTGTCCCTGCAATTTCTATTATCTTCACCAAACATTCCTTACTGTGTGTAGCATTGAATCTTGCTACTTTTGAGTGTATAATTATCTCACTACAGTTATCATTTGTAAAAACACAATTTTAATAATTTTTTTCTAGTTGCCTGCTTATTAGTTGCAAAAACAAAAGAAAACACTGGTTTCAGTTGTATTTTGGTCTTTAAAATCATCTAAATTAATGTATGCATTTGTATTTTTAAAAAATTGGCTGCTTTCAACATCTATTTTGTTGTATTTAAGTACAATGACAATAAAGATTATACTTATCTAACAAACATGACAAAATGTCCCTTCAAGCTGTTCACATTCCACTTTTGAAGCACCTGTATACATTCTAGACAATTTCTCTGGTGACAAATTCAACAATACATCATTTTATAAAAATTCTCTTTAAGGTTAGAATATGATATAAATTTCAGTTCTTTCAGTCACATATTTTCCCAATGTTCAATTTGTATATTGTAAGCAAGTATGTAGGTTTTTTGCTCATCTTATCATACATTCTTTTACTTGTTCTTCTGTCTCATATCCAAAATCTTTATTGGTAATTCTAGATTAAAATACAATTATTTAAAAATAACAAAAATTAAAGCCATGATAAATATAGCAGGGATTGGGAATGTATATATAGTAGCTAACAAAAATAACGTGTTATCTAAAAATAAATCAAGTTATTATGCCTCTTTCATGCACCTTCCTAATTACTTAGATTAGCAGAAGAGATCCTTTTGGATATATCCTGGTTGTAAGAAGCTGACCTTGGTATATGGGAAATGGGTCTTCTCTTATCTGGTTCATAGTAAACAGGATTGTAGAGCTGACCTTGAGGAAAGTTTGAAAGAGACATTAAGGAGGAAGTGAAATAAAAGATTGCATAGTCCTGAGATAGAGGGAAATAAGAGAAAGAAGTTCAAAATAACCCCACCTTGACTTTGTTTAAGTCAAGATGTGACAGAAAGAAATGTGGATAAGCTTTCAAATTTCTGTTATTCTAACAATACATAACATGCCTGTTTTTGTTCTGCCTATGTCAAAGGTCTGATGAAGATTTGTGGATAAATTAGATGTCTGCATCTCTTCATGACTGCCGCTGAGATCAGCTAATAGTGAATCAGGGTGAACAGATTCAATGATGAATGCTAGTGGTTAAGAAGCATAAAGCAGTCAGTGTTAGGCTTTTGAAGATCTCCAGAGACTTAAATGGCAGAAATTCACATTTGGAAGATTCTGTTTTTTTACTTGCTTATTGGAAATTTGCCTTATCATTGGTATCTCTATATAATTGATTGCAAGAAAAGAGATTGGTTTCATATCTGAGATAAACCTCTTAGTGTTTGTAGGTTTACAACAACATACACTATTTAATGCTCAGTCAACTATGAAATTTTAGATGCTGGATTTAATAGTCTTATGGAGGCTCCCTTGAGAGGACATTGTATATTGCTTGGGAATAATTACCTCTGTGTTGCAGAAAATTATGCCTTAAATCAAAACAAGAACATTAGTGGTGGTAACTATGAATTACTTTCTTACTACAAAAGGAAGAAAAGATGCTGCAATGATCAATGTCAAGGCTGTTAGCCCTGACTGTCTGTCAGTCTGGGAGTTAGGCCACATATTGCATCCACTATTCTGGATGGGGCAGCAAGCTAAGTTTAACATTTAACTGTGTCGCTGAAACAGCATAATGACCATTTATGGCTATGATTTCAACATTTTGTCATGACGAACATAAGGTATCCTTTGAAGTGTATGGGAATAATACAGCTAATCCCATGCCCAATGATCCCTCTTCATTGAAGTCTTATCTTCAGCAAAATACTTCCCACTTCTCAATTGCTTATCCCATGATGCCAATCACAATATCTTTTCAGCTGGTGGTGACACTGGGTTGGGGGGAGGGGGAGATGCATGATAAATAATTTTATTTGGACTTACTGTATTTGACTTTTCACATTGAATTTATTATTTATTTATTTTATTTATTATTTAAATTTCTATACTGCCCTTCTCCCTTCCGGGACTCAGGGCGGTGTACAGGCAGCAATAAAATCAATGATAAAAAATACATGACATATATATTTAAAAATGTATTAAATAATATGCCTGTACTAAAACCATTAATAAAACCTACTAAAACCATTTTAAAATTATGCCAGGCCGGCCGCATGAAATAGATAGGTCTTCAAAGCCCGACAGGAGAGGTGCAGGTCCATGGTCATGCGTAGGTCGGTAGGTAGGTCATTCCAGAGGGCAGGAGCCACCACAGAGAAGGCTCTTCCCCTGGGGGTCGCCAGCCGACATTGCCTGGCTGACGGCACCCTGAGGAGGCCCTCTCTGTGGGAGCACACTGGTCGGTGGGAGGTATTTGATGGCAGGAGGCGGTCTTGCAGGTAACCAGGTCCCTTGCCATGGAGTGCTTTAAAGGTAGTTACTAATACCTTGAAGCGCACCTGGAAAGCCACAGGCAGCCAATGCAGCTCGCGCAGGAGAGGTGTCACATGGGAGCATCTAGGAGCTCCCAGGATCCCCTGTGTGGCCGCATTCTGAACTAACTGGAGCCTCCGGGTTCATTTCAAGGGAAGCCCCATGTAGAGAGTGTTGCAGTAGTCCAGGCGGGAGATGACGAGAGCTTGAGTGACTGTGCGTAAAGCGTCATGATCTAGAAAGGGGCGCAACTGGCGTATCAGGCAAACCTGATAAAAGGCCCCCCTGGCCACGGCTGTCATATGATCTTCTAGCGACAGCCAAGAGTCCAGGAGTAAGCCCAAGTTGCGAGCCCTCTTTGTGGGGGCCAAAGACTCCCTTAACTTGATTCTTTAAGCTTCAACTTAAAGCTTATTTGAACATTTCAAATCAAGGTGATATAAACTATGAAATAGGAACACATGAATTGGACTCACTCCTTTTTCCTGAGACAAAGAAAAAGTGGTGACTATTGGCTCACATTTACGTTCTAATAGTTCCTTTGGCTCTGTACTCTAAGTACTTAATTAGTTTTGTCCATTCTATCATGGTGAGAGATCCCAAAGAATCTGTCTATAGAATCAGCATTGGGCAAAATGAAAGAGCTGCAAATAAAGATTGAACTCAGGCCAGGCACAAATCTTTAAGAACCTTGGAGAGTTCAGAGCAAGTAGTGGTGAAAGTGTTCCCTACTAGTGACGTAGACAATTTTCATTGTATCATCTAGTTGTCACTGAAGTGAATAAACCATGTCCTCATTAGTGTTACATTGCTATAGTAAAGATTTGATGACCCTGTGAGATGGTATAAATCACTAGTGTGGAAATGTGCACAACCAGAGAGGTCATTCTATTCTCTGATTTCCTAACAGAAGCCTGGCAAGGTCAGGTGAATCCTTAGCTCTCTTTCTGTTTGCTGCTGGCACTAGAATTATGGAACCCATTGTCCTTTCTGTAGAAAATATGGTGGGGGGGGGCAGTGTCTAACTATGAGCTATCAGATAATTGCCGTTCTATTTTCCCATGATAGAATGGCAAGAAAATAAGTGCTAATAGATTCTCTGAAATGGTTTGACCTGACTTTGTCATACCAGGAGCTGTCTTAACTGCTCACTGAACTCTGCATGCTGAACAGGGTAGCAACATCACAACTGTCACTATTGGCAAAGGAAATTGTAGATAGGAAATTCTTATATTTCACAAACAGCATGAGGCAGGGAAAAATAAACAGACAACTCTTCTTGTCTTCACCTAAATGTATGATTATTTGTACAGCCATTTATTCTACCTAACTTTTTCAAAATATTTCCACCAATACAACTTCATGAAATGGAAGATATGAGGAAAAGATTTGCAACGGAGAAAAAAATAATATATGAAGTTTGGAGACACTATTCTGATGAGGGTATCCACTGACTCCAGATCATGACAGAGAATGACTTTGCTCTTAATGGAGACACTCTCCCAGGGTCTTCTATGTCCCCATTCATGGCAACAGAGAACATTGTCCTAATCTAATGAATGAGAAAGATACAATGCCATTCAACATCTTTATCTCCCTTCCCAAAGAGGGTAAGATAAAAATTAGAGGGAAGCAATACGAATGTTCCTCCTTCATACTACTTTGAAGAATCCAACTAATTGCTTCACAGTAGGTCTTACAAAATGACACTCAAAACTGAACTTTGTAATCTGGGAGTCTTCTATGAACTCTGTTCACTACAGCAGGAATTCAGCTTTAATTTCAATTACTGTGCACTTACTCAATAGGTGATTTTGCCTGAAGAAAGTTTTGGACATGGATTTGTACATTATCAGCTTCAAGGTACAGCTTGCTAAAAGCTTTTCTTTAACCTCCCATCTGAGCTGTGCCTGAATGCTTTCCATATAACAAGAAAACTGTGCCAATAGCAATATAGCTAGTAAAATTAATAGACCTATGCTCTTACTTTTGCAGAGTCTCTGTGCTTTACTAGGGGGTTAAATTTTTAAATTGAGATCCCTGTACAATAGAACCAACAGACCAATTCTATGGTTCACTATACAAGCAAATTAGGGATCAGTGCAATGGCCTTTGTCTCAAGTCATGCCATATTGTTCTATTAGAACACAAATATGACATGTGTTGCCATACCTGACAGTGAATTTCCAAGGCCTTAAACAAGTGTTGCTTCATAAATGGTTATGAAGAGATTGTGAAAATCATGGTGCTGAAATCCCTGAAGAAAGTAAAACAGGCAACAGAGTTGAAGAGAAAGGAAAAATGGATGAAGAAGTATCCTAAAGACAGAGAAGAAAGATTTGGCTGAGTAGACTGGTTGGTAAAATAATTGGAGCTACGTTGGAAAAGACAGGTGAAAAATAACAGTGGAGAAGTATAAACAGAGTGCTAACTTTCAAAGAGTCTTTAAGAAAAATAGTTCTTTTTATTTCTTTTTAACCTCCTCTCTAATTTAGCAGGCTAATAGCAAGAAGTTGAAATAAATTAAAGCTGCCTAAAAGAGGAGTTAATAAAACAATGATTAAGTTTAGCAATTGTTTAAGGAGAGGAAGGGAGGATTGAAACGGGGAACTATAAAATATAAGTGTAAATATCAGTGTGTAGAGGTTTGTTAAGCTAAAGTCACTGTGTGGCATATTAAAAGTCTAAGCACACATTATTTTGTTTGCACTGTAACAATTAAAAAACTAGTTTTTAAAAGAATGCTTTGTTCATATCTGGTAAATTTTTATCCTGTTTTCATCTGTCAATATTCCTATGTGAGTTGAACCAAATATCAAGTCAGACAAGATTATGAATAATATGGAGGCCATAAATTCCTGATCTGTGTATTTATAAAATATACCTATATAAATATGTATTTATAAAAACTTATAAATCTATAAGAATTATTCCTAGTCACTGCTATTTCACCAATTTTAACTTCTGAACACTTTTCAAGAAATCCCTTATAAAGCAGATTAGAATAATGCAAGATAGATAAGATTAAGTCTTAATAACTATTCATAACTGCCTTCTTCTGAACACTTTTCAAGAAATCCCTTATAAAGCAGATTAGAATAATGCAAGATAGATAAGTCTTAGTAACTATTCATAACTGCCTTCTTCTGGAAGAAATATACTGTAGCTATTGCAAAAAATCTAGATGGTCAATAATAGCAACTATCCATCTATCAATGGAAACTGCAAAAATGCAATAATTTCAGATCTTTTTCATTTATATGATTCATATGAACCTATTTTTTTTTGTTATTGAGGAAAAATATTACAAATACAAATACAAACTTTACAATACAAATATTACAAATATTCCAGATTGTATAGAAACAAATACATTTGGTTTGCCTTCTAATACAAACTTATCATTCGACACATCCGAAACCAATATTTTAAGGAAAAATGTACACATTTTTGAGAAAATTTACAAGTATGTATGATAGCAGCAGAAATCATTTACTAAATGAGCATGTTATAGAAATGTTTATACAGAAATGGTTTTACTAAGACAATGCATAAATATGTGTATCATAATAAAAAGGTGTGCAAAAATGATTGAATTGGAATTAAATTTTGCAAAAAATCAACAAACAAAATATGATAAATTATGTCTATATATTACTAGATTTTAGGACCATGAAAATAAGTCAATGAAGTACTGTTTTCATTCTCTCCATCTACTTCAGAAATCCACATATGCTGAAGATGAAGAATGGCTGTTTTGGAGACCTCTTGAAGTTTTCTGGGCCTGTTTGATTCCAAATTTTCCAGGCATGCCTAGAAGATCTTGAAATGGCTTCAAAGCCACTATGCTGAGCCTTTGAAAAGTTGCAAGCAATGTTACACTTTTGAGGAGCAGGTATAGAATGTGCCATATAATATATGTGGGTATATGCATAATTTTGTATTCATTCATTCATTCATTCATTCATTCACTTTGTCATGTTTATATAGTGCATATTGAAGGTGGTGTATGCAACAAAATTTCATTTTAATGTATGCTGATTAGTACACATTTAAAGTGACAATAAAGTTTTTCTATGTCTAGTCTAAGAAGAGCATCTTGTTCACAAGAAAAATTCTTTGTCAAGTGAACTGCACTATGATAGTAATATACCAAACAATACCATTATCATATATTTTTTATTTTCAATGTTTGCTCAATTATATGTGTTTATAATAGAGTTCTTGAATTAGGAAGTATTTTGAGATTGATACTACTGGATTCCATAAATTATACACTCACTTGTACCATGAAAGTTTCCACTTTAATAGTACATAACCATTTCACCTGGCAAAAATTCAGCAAATGCTAGGAACAGAATTCTTCAACCATCCTTTTCTGTTTTACTCAGGCTGAAGTACAACATAGACATTCTGCTAAGTATTGCCTTTGAGCATAATAACTAGTCCATTACAAACTTAGAAGCCTCTCCCATAATTCTAAAGCATTTTTAGCTGTGTTTCCAAAATAATTTTGCTAAAAAGTTACCAAGGTACTTTCCTAAATCATCCCTGTTTTCTTCTGACTGAACTGTAAAGAGTTGTTAAAGACAGAAAGCTATCTGCTAGTGAGTTAATTCTTTAGTACATAATTGATGTTGATAGATGAAAGCTCCAGAAACACACATTTGCCTTACTTATTCCATTCTATTTAGCTTCACTTTGGAACCTATGAGAGTTTCACTTAAGAGGCAAATAAAGAAATTTTAAATGAAGTGGGGGGATCTAAAACATAAGAAATGTGTTTCCAGAGTTTGTATAAGTTTCTGTTGCTAGGGAAACAAGTCTCTGACTAGGCTGAGATGTCTGCAACATCTGTTTCATCTGAAGGCTGGTTTCTTCACTTATGAGCTGCATCCAGACAATCAGAGACATAAATCAACCAAAGTTTTATTTTTACAATATTTTTCTTTTTTAAAAAACACGATATACAGAATGCATGTAAATTCTCCCTTTCTTATAAAGTATATATTCTTGCAAAAAGCAGGATTCCATAACTTAGATTTTAAAAATTCCTCATTAGACTTCCCATGTGCCTTTTCTGAAGATTGAAAATATTATCTCCTGAGCTCTGGCCTTTGTCCAAGTTGAATAATTGCATTCTGCCTAATGTACCTAGAATCCCCTACTGCTTTGAAGGGATAAGGAAGCCAGCTTTCTTCCCTCTATAGAAGTGTCAAGTGGGTTAGTTCATACAGTAATAATGGCTGTTGTGTTACAGCCAAACCCCCAAACAAATGGCATCGTCTCACCCTTGAGCCAAGAGTACAAATTAATGTGCTGTTTGATTGCTGTCAGTTGTCTCCATTGGCAAAGTGCTGTTTATTTAAATGTTTACATGAGCATTGTAAGATGTATCACTTATTAATTGTCTTCAAATATTAGCATTTGACCTTTAAAATCCAAACAAATAAAAACAGTTTCTTTCTGTAGCTGATCTTTAAGTCTCTTGTTTTAATTCATATTATAGGCCAATATATATTATGTTGATTATTTTGTTATTACGTTTTGATCCAACCTTTCCCTAAGCAGGTGCACATAGAGAATCCCTTCATGTTATTTTCACAACAATAATCTTATGGAATCAGCAGAAGGAAGTTAACTCAAATCACCTAAAGGATTCAAAAATCAAATGTGGAATTGAAGGTGAATCTCCCCAGTTCCAAGCCATTATCTTAAATATTACAGTGTAGTGACATGCAGTAAAATTAATGTATTTAGTCACTCACTGAATATATATATATATCCTATCACCAAATCAATGCTTTGTAAGTTCATCATAGAACAGTCTTAATGAAAGACTGTTTCATTAAGTCTTTAGTGAAAGATACAGATCTCAGAACTGCTAAAATCACAGTAATAAATATATCAGTATGTAAGCCCACATGTTGCCACCTATATCAAAAGTGTTTCATTGCTCCAAAAAGCACATTTTCATTTATCTCACTTTCAGTTTCTGATAATAGTGAGAGGTCATAGATAAGGTCTCACAGATACTAAGAAGAATCCTGGTTCGGATCATAAGAATAATGAACAACTATATCTAGGCTTTTACTAGACATGAAATAACCCTATAATATAAAATTCCTATTGGCTAAATCTAGTAATTGTGTCTGCCAGTTAGCAAATGGTATTTATTATCTATTTATTATCCTTCTCTAGCACTTTCCTTCAAGGTGCATCTTGGGTTGGTTTATAATATAATAATTTATACAAAAGTAAAATACTGTATATCAAAACAGAATTAAAGAATATTGATTAAAAATGGGTCAAGAGGAAGGACACAAACAAACACATTAATCTCACTTAGAGAAAGCATGGGTGAAACTATAGGTCTTTGGTAGGTATTTAAAAGATATACGTAATAATAGATACAGTACCTCATAGATTTTAAGATGGGGGAGATCATTTTGGAGAACCGAAACCACAACCAAGAAAACCCATTTGTGAGGGATTTCAAAATTTTATTTTACTTATCATATTTATTTATTTATTAAATTATCTCACCATACAAGAGATTCTAGATAGCTCATTGTTAGGAGTAGAATCCTATAGTTGGGTAGACAATATATAGTCAATAGCTTTAAGGCTGATGTAATGTTAGAGTGCAATTAGTAAGTGCAATTATCTCTAACTATAAGAGAAGGCAAGGAGAGCGTATCTCTCTCTCTCTCCTGAACTTGCTGAACTGTGATGTGAATACTGAAGAAGACTGAAGATTCTGTAAGATATTTGATATTGAGACTTTGTTGTTTGACTCAATTTGACATCACTGCTTATTGAGCAGTAGCTTAGTTTAGTACTTTTTACAAACCTAAGTAAAAGCTATTCTATTTTACTTAAACAGTGTCTGATATACTTATTGTGTGTATATTAGCAACATTCCTCTGGCTGCATTCTTTGCTGCACACCCTCTGCTTGTCTCTCAATGGAGATATCACCTAACACTTATAATACAGTAAGACCAGTAATATAGTTGACACTAATCAAGTTGCGACACATGGGCCTCTCATTAACAAATTGAGAACACATATTGTAAAAGAAAGTTGAATAGCTGAATTAGCTGAGTTTTCATCATTTACATTCATAATGAATGTAGTAAGAAAAAGAAAGATTCACTAAACATAATTGGGCTGTATTGTATATCAAAATAAAGATTATAGTGATTGCATAAAATATATCCACATAATATATACACTTGTGAATTACTTCTGAAATGCAGTATATGACCATACAAAATACAGCTGACTGGAGAGAATATTATTCATAAACTCATAAGTAGAACTAGACAAATGAGGGACATTATGATGGTAATAGTACTGATGTTGGTCATGATGATAAAGATGCAACCCAACATTAACAATTTACATACAAAAACTTGAAAAGCTAGTCTTGTTTCCTTTTTCAAAATTAAAAAACAATTCAAGAAAATAAGAAGAGCTTATGCACAAGGAGGAGCTATCAATTCATAATTTAAATTAAAAAAAATACTTAATGCAATAAACCCAAACCATTTATGGTGAGGGTCGGATAAAAGGCAAGGCTTCCTTTGCAAATATGCTGACTGCATATCAGCAAAACCACATGGACTAAACAATTTTTAAAAAACCAACCCATTCCTGTGATCCTGGGATTGGGTTTATCCCCTATATGACTAGGCACACTCTGCACTGGAAAAGCATGTTTTACTGTTCATTGTTATTCTTGTCCTCATTAATGCTCTGAGCGCATTTTAAGATGCCTTCTGTGATACTCAGGAGATTTGGAGAAACAGGTCAGAACCAGGATACCAAGAAGGTCCAGGGATAGACCAAAGCCAAACTGACCCAAGGCTTTGAATTGCTGGCAAAGTTTAAATGGCCCTGGTTTACCTCTTTATGTGTCTAAATCCAATGTCCAATCTAGTTTCTAGAATCAAGTAGAAATCTTTCAGAATCTTTAATGTAGAATTAATTGGCACACCTATAAATGCATATGTTCATCACGTGTATATTCAAATGCATATACACATTTTATACGCATATCTATATTTTGAAGATGGTGAAGAGGAATTAAAGAGCCTCTTGATGCGGGTGAAGGAAAGTATAAATGTTGGCTTGGAACTCAACATTAAGAAAACTAAGATAATGGCATCTGGCCCTCTCAATTCCTGGCAAATAGATGGGGAAGAAATGGAGGAAGTGACAGATTTTATTTTCCTGGGCTCCAAGATCACTGCAGATGGGGACTGCAGCCGAGAAATTAAAAGATGCTTGCTCCCGGAGAGAAAAGCTATGGCAAAATCTAGACAGCATACTAAAAAGCAGAGACATCATACTGCCAACAAAAGTGTGTATAGTCAAGGCTATGATGTTCCCATTTGCAATGTATGGCTGTGAAAGATGGACCATAATAAAGACTGAGCGCCAAAGAATTGAGGCCTTTGAAGTATGGCGCTGGAGAAAACTCCTGTGAGTCCCTTGGACTGCAAGGTGATCAAACTGGTCAGTCCTATAGGAAATCAACCTTGACTGCTCTTTAGAAGGCCAGATCCTGAAGATGAAACTTAAATACTTTGGCCACCTAATTTGAAGGAAGGACTCACTGGAGAAGAGCCTAATCCTGGGAAATATTGAGGGCAAAAAAAGAAGAGGATGACAGAAAATGAGGTAGCTGGATGGAGTTACTGAAGCAGTAGGTGTGAGCTTAAATGGACTCTAGGGGATGATTGAGGATAGGAAGGCCTTGAGGTATGTTGTCCATGAGGTTGCAATGAGTTGGACATGGCTTTTCAACTAACAACAACAACAACAATTTTGAAAATGTGATTGAAGAAAAATCTGACAATGGTTTTTAAATATGTGATCACTATGAAATAGAAAACGAAATAAATTTGTGCATAGATACAGAAAGCAAAAAAAAAAAACAGTGGGTGGATATTACAAGAAATATTCAGTTAAACATTTTTTTTAAAAATACTAAAAGCAAGAGAGATTTTACTGGAGGACATATAACCACAGAACATTATGGGTTTTTCTATTCTGGATATGAATGAACTGAAATCTATCAAATGTAGTGTAACTGTAAATAAATTGATGAGCCTTATTTGATCAAGGATTGGAATACATGGTTTTTAAACTCCCATTCTTTTTGTTAGTTTATTTAGCTTATCTTTTGTTGGTCTATTTTGTTAGTCTATTTAACTTTAATCAGAGCATGTCTGATTTAAATGAGGGGACATTATTTTAATTAACTTTCCCAAAGAGGGTAGGGTGGGGAGAACCAAACTAAAATAGTTGAACTCAGTTTTTTTCCTGCATGAAGAACCCCTCCCCATTTTTAAGTATGGAATTGGCAAGAGTTACAGTATAATAGACAGGAATGTGATTGATAGTGGATATCAGTCACAGGGGAATAACTTTTATAGTGAAATAGGTACCTCATAAACCTATCACATAAACTGACCCTTCCTGCCAACAATCCAAGAGAAATGAGAAATAAAAACTAAAGAATAATAAAGTGAGAGTTATAGTTGGGAATTCCTCAAGAGAAAAACATACAAGCTAATGGGAATTTGATTTAAGCCTGCTAATTGCAAAGCAAACATCAGGGTGTGGTTAAAGGTAGCAGGAAAGTAGAGCAGGGGTTCCCAAACTTGGCAACTTGAAGACTTGTGGACTTCAACTCCCAGAATTCTGAGAATTGAATTCCACAAGTCTTCAAGTTGCCAAGTTTGGGAACCCCTGCTATAGAGGATCCTGAGGACATATTTTAGGCAGAATCAAATATATGCTTGACATATAATGCTGAACATGGTTTGTTGACTTGAGCCACTGTGGCATGTTCATAGTTCGCAATAATCTCAAAAGCACACAAACCATATTATGGTCATTTTTCCCAATAGCAATTTAAAGGGTCTTCTAAAGCAATCTAATCATAATTGTGTGAAAATAAGAATAACAAGGACAGGCTCTATGTCACTTCAGTGATGATTAGATGATGTTCTGAAAATTCTGAAAATTAAGTAAATGTAATAAAACAATACATAATATTATATTTAATATTTAAAGCAGTTTTCCCAAACCTGATGCCTTTCAGTTATGTTGAATTGGGCTTTGTTTTGTCTGTGAAATTATAGGAGATGGTTGAAAAGACTGGTTTAGATAATTACATTCACTAACTTTACATTAAAAAACATTTAAAACATTCCAAGTGCAAAATTAATTGTCAAACTTGAAGTGCCTCTAGTTGCTCTGCTCAGAATATTTAAAGGTCTGATATTTGTCTTGAATTCTCAGGCCACCTGAAAGTCAAGATCCTGCCCTCACACCCACAAGTCCATCACATGGTCCAATCTTCCATTGCCACGCTGGCAGCTTCCACCCATCCAGTTCTGGCCAGGTGCAGAGACAAAGGATGACCTTGGCTTTCTGGAAAGAATGTTATTATGGCTACATATCATCCAACTCTGTATAATCCCCCCTCCCATTTCCCCACAATAGAAAATGAATAGTAGAAAGTGTGGCAGGCCTGAAGTCGAAAAGAAAAGATGGCTTGCAAACCTGACATGCAGCATCAATAAAATTATAATGTTGTTTACTTATTGAAATATATGTTATGAGAGCATTGTGTTTTGTAAATTTCAAGTTTAGTGTGTTGTTTGAAAAAGCCTTTATATGCTATTTTAACTTTTCTCAACATGGTAATGGCTGGGGTTTATGGGAGATAGAGCTTAATACACCTGGAGGCCATACACTGGGAAAGACTGTGTTGCTTGAACAAATTAAGCACACTGTATTCCACTTTCTTCTCCACAATTCTGATAAACAATTTTAAATTGAAAATAATGATAAGCTTAGATTTGACTATAAGATGATTCAGTATATACATTTTCAAGCATCCAATAACAACCCCAAAAGACCTAATTTTATTTCATTTGGTAGAAACTAGTTGAGTTGTCATATATTAGCAGATGGTTCTGTAATTAATTCAATTCTCCTATATTAATGTCTAAGTGGTTTGATGAGATGTCTGCCCACAATATCTTTCACATCATCATCAGTTATCTTAACTTCATTTAACAATATTGCATTAAAAATCTGCTGGTGACATACAGTAATGATTGTCAGGCAAAAGAAATCAGGAGCCAAGGAAGTTTAAATTAATACAGGTTTAATACATGCTAATTCTTTCTAGGAGAATCTGAACTACTAACAATCAAAGCAAATTTGCAGTAGATAAGGGTCAAAGGAATTCAAGGTAGGCTGAACTTAGATCTCTTGTTGGCATGAAGGAATTCAAGACTGAAGAATCCTTGGCACTCCCTCAAGCTCAGCCTGGTCATCTCCTACACAGATTGATATATAATGTTTGCAATGATCACCCAGGCATTTAGCAAAGCCACTAAAATATAACAAGATTGTGTATATTTATAGGTGGGAATTTTTTTAATGTGCCCTAGATTTAGCAGCATTAACCAGAGTAGAAAATATCACAAAGCATCTTACAAGTGAATTAAGAATACAAATATAACATCAAAGTTCAAATATTCAATATATAAATCATTAAAATGGCAAATATATAAAAATGCAATAGCAACCAATAAACCCTTAAACAAGAGCACAGTTCATTAACATTTAATCATAGGCAGAATGGAATAAACAACTCTTTAAAATTCTCCCCAAAACAGCACATGCTCTTATTTAGAATAATCATTTCTAAGATATGGAACCACCAGAGAAGCAGCCTTGTTCTGGTACTCATTAGTAGGGCTTTGGGTGACTGACTTGTGAACTCATTTGATTGCAGATTGTCCTTTAGATATCCTGGTCCCAAGCCACTTACGATCTTCCCAAATAACAGTAGCATCTTAAATTGGATGCAGCAACAAATAAGTGGAGCATAAAGCTGACACTAAATAGGTATAATGTATTTTGATTACCTAGCATTCTGCTTGCTACATGCTACACCAAATCTATTCTACAAAATATTTTTAATAATAATTATATGCAAAGTGCATTACTCTAATACTTTCTATATATAACCAGGTCATGTATAACTGAAATTAAAAGCACTTTGGACCACAAACAAGATCCATAGATTAGTCCATTCCACAGCACTTTTCTCTAGTACATGTTCAGCTTTTTTTACAATTTCCAATAATGTTGAATATTTCCACTATTTGTATTAGGACTGAAGATGAAAGGAAGAGATTCATCATAATGGTGTGGGTAGCATGTTAGAACCACCAAAACCCAAATTTTCTCGTAACATGTTTTCTGAACCTTCTCATATACTTCAGGTTTCAACCATAATAGGAGTCAAAAGAATTTTATACTTACCATATAAAAAGTCACTGAGAGATCCAAGAGAATCATAATCACATTGCCTCTCTTCAATGTGAACAAGAGAAGGGGAATTGATGCAGGTTTTTTTTAAAGAACTGGACTAATCAATCAGATGGATTATTATGTCCAATTGATTAAAAGAAATCACTCGGCTCCCACTTAATTTCGTAGATTTTATTATATTAAATAAAAAATTTCAAAATTGCCTTGAAATGTGGGATGGGCAAAAATAATTAATTAATTGATCAATGTTTATCTTATCTTCTTAACCCATATCCCATAGGAAGTAGGAAGAAGAAAAGCCTTCCAATTTAGTAATATTGCTAATTTAGAGGCAAATTTGGGAGGCTTTAATCAGTTCATTGAATTTACATTGAACTTCCTCATCCAAATGCAAATTAGGTCTTACTGTGGACCTTAGCTTCTAAATCTGGAGAACATCAGTCGTGTTCCCACCTACTCAAAGTAAATAAAATCTTACACAGTTGCAGTGCAATCTATCATGCTCCTATCTTTTTCGAATATCAAATTCCATTTATCCACTCAGATATGTACAGTAGCAATGAAAAAGGAATTTAGGCTTTCAAAGAAAGTTAAAAATCAATGAAAAGGACTTATTTGGTGATGTCAATATTATGAAGGAGAAAAAGGAAAGGATAAGCCCTCTTGAAGATGATGTCAGGATGGTTACAGGTGGTAGGAAGAGATAAGAAGTCCTCAATTCCTAGCTTGTTTCCGTCTTTCCTTTAAAGTAGAGCTACGGTATGTTCTATTGGATCAAAGTAGAATCACTATATTTTCACAGGGGGCGAAAATATAAAGTTAATATAGAGTAAAATGGAATGTAGATCCCAAGATTAGATTAGTTACATCTACGAGTCTTGAAGAAGATTAAGAATGTCATCTTTCTATGATCTTTCAAAAAACATGAAGGACATCTGTAGTCTCAGAAGAATGAAGACCAACGTTGTCCCTATCTTCACCAAAATGGTGAAAGATAATCAAAATAATCACAGTTTAGTCTGCTTGATGTTGATACAGGGCAAAGTCCTGGAATGAATTTTTAAGCATTTGGTTTATGAGCATTTAGAAAACAATGCAGTCTTTGGCAGGAACCAGTATAATTTTTTTAAGAACAAGCCTTCCAAACGACAGATAAGCCTCAGTATCTGATTGTGATTACTAATCAATGCAGTTGCAAAATGTGATATCACATGACCTTATTGCTGAAAGATGGCAATCCTGACAGCTCTACTTGTTGTCATAACCTCAAGATATGAAAGCCATTAAGTGGAAAGCAACAGGAAACCTTGGTAAAGAACATGGAGTGTCTCAGGGAAATGGGAATGCTGCAGAGGGAGGGCAGGGGAGACAGGGGGGAAGCCCTAGGAGGACTGGCACAGGCATGAATGCAGATAGGTCTGGGGATGGTGCAGTGGGGTGCAACTCAGGAATGCTGGAGAATGAGACATGAGTGAAGAAATGATGTGGGATGGATACCACATAGAGACCTGAGTGCAAAAGGCTGAGACATGGATGGTGTGGTAGAGAGTGAACTCAGAAAGATCGGAATTAGATGGCATAGCATAAGTGTAGGAATTCCCAAAGTTTTATTTATTTATTTAAATTTATACCCCGCCCTTCTCCTAAAAAAGGACCCAGGGCGGCGCACAGGCATCATGAAAAACATACAAAATACAAAAATCCAAAATTTTTTAAAAACTAATTAAATAATTCCCTGTGCTAAAAATAATAACGCTCTAAAATTTAAAATTATCCCTATAAAAAATCAAAGTGACTTGTGATCTTCCCTGCTAGCTTCCCCATTAACTTGATTTATGGAGAAACTATCAGGAAAGGTCACAAATGGCAGTCACATGACCACAGGATGCTGCAACCATTGTAAGTGTGAACCAGTTGCCTAGTGTTTGGATTGCAATTTTGTGAGAGCAGGGATACTGCACGGTTGGAAGTTTGAGACAGTTCATAAGTACCATTTGTTTAATGTTGGTGAAAGTTTGAATGATTGATGAATGAGTGGTACAAGAATTGCATGTAAACTTTTGGAAAGAATTTAGGAATTTAGAAATTTAATTGAACAGGGGAATGTCAACAAAATAATGTACATGGATTTCAGCAAAGCAATTGACTGGTCAAATGATACAGGGGTGGTTGGAAAAATCATACTAAACATGTGACTTCACATCAAGCTGAAAGGTAGTGGCAAATAGTGTACAATTATACTTATGGCCACACATTTCTTCCTTGAATCAAAGATTTAGTATAGTTATGGGACTAAATGGACTTCATTGTGGGCATGGGACACAAGAATACTCGTTCAAAAATGGGAAACAGCTGCAAAATGTTTGCTACTACGAATGAAGATAATGGTCATGCCCCATAGTGTTTGTCAATTGATTTCATTTTTGATACCAGCTTGGAAAAACAAAATGAAAAAATATTGCAGCTCTACCTCTTAGGCTGTAACAATGCACTGGTTCTTGCTGAATTATTTGCCACAGAATTAAATTGATGTTAAAGCAAAGAGAAATTAAGTGCAATTTAAGTGTGAACTGAGCAATTTGGAAAATTGGGGTATGGATTGCTGGAGTTAGGTTAATAGTTAACTTAAGTTGTCATTAAGTGTAGCCACTGTAAGATGAGTTCAGAGACTCAATAGTCTAATTGACTTTCTACTGGCACGTGCCAATCTTTTATAATAAGCATAGCAATGATTTATAATACTTCCCTCAGCATTCAGTAGTTTATTGTATAGATCCCAGATATGTTGGCTGGAGCAATCATCTACTACACTAGTGGCTCAATTGATTGCTGTGCTACAGAGGATTATGCGTTCATATATCATACACAATAGGGCCAGTAAACTACTCCAATTACTTTTATTTCTTATAGGACCAAAGTTGTATTTGACCTTACTCAATGATTTCTTAGATTTTCAAGTAAAGCAGATTACTCTCCCATTGCCTCTGTTATAACTAACAAAAAAAGAGGTTTTTTTTTAATAGATTCCAGATAATAGCCTTTTGTGGAAGGAAAATGGTGCAAATGTTCTATCTGAATTGAAAGCCATTTATTTGGAAGTGGGAAAACCTAATTTCATGCAGGCAATCCATGTAATAACCACCAAATGTTCGGGCACATTTTAAAAAAAAACAGCATTCAGGGGTTTACAATGCATTGTGTAATTCAGGCCTACTTGAGCTATATTTTCAGCTCACAGTTAATATTCATCTCATCAAAATAGTTAGAAGGTCTTTCTCAGCAGGCCTTTTTCCTCCTTTTTTATTTTTTTGTTTTGTTTCAAGGGTAGGACCTCATTTTAGCAAAATTAATGTAGTCATAACTGCCCAATCTTATCCATGTTTCCCCCAAAAGTAACCTCAGAGGGTATAATCAAAGGGTGCTCTATACAGGGCGGAATGAAGTGGTAGAATGCCATTTCAAAATGGGAATGGTAAGAAAATAACTGCTGGGGAATACAAGAACCAATTTTTGTTCCCGCTGATGGTTCTAGGGACCTCCAATTTAAAAGGACATATGACACAGTGAAATTCTGAAACCTTTAAGCAGAATAGCCAAGTAGGACTTGTTACTGTCAAGTGAGCCTTTGCTGTGATATCTTCCTTCAATTTCTCCTTCTTCCCCAGCCACTCCTGCTCACCTTCATTGCTCATCAATATGACTATTTTCAGGTTTTCCAGGTAAATCATAGTATAGTGGCAACCATAGCATCTCATCTTGAAAGAAAGCATTTGGTCTGGGCGAACATTAAAAACAGCACATTGTCTTCGTCCTACTTCTCTCTTAGTCAACCAGTACTGGTTGACTAAGGGCAACATTTCCAGAAAGCCATTGTTACTGGAGCAGATTTGGGAGCCAAAATCAATACTTTGGGTATTAATTGTGATACCTAAAAACCAAAAAGTCTTAATGTTTTGGCTTACATCTACTTTAGAGTACACAAATTGGTTCTGAGTTCCATATGGGCCACAGGTAGCCTAACTCCACTTTAGCTCAAAGATCTGAAATAGATAAGGATTTAGAAACCTAGTTATGATTTTACATGTTTCGTTCATTGCATTAACATTAAGACCTGCTTTGGTCTTAGACCCGTCAATCTGAATAAATTCCACATGTGAAGCCACATTACTTTATGTTGTGTTCATTTAATCTGTCATCTCAATATGATTAGGTCCAGATGAGCATCCCATCTATATTTGATGTTATAGGAATATTAGTTTTGAAAAATTGGTCAGATAGCTGTGAATCGCCAGAGGACATTACATAGGTAGGTGCAAAATGCTTAAAAAGTGACAAAGATGAAAGTTAACACAGGTAACCAGCATCAAAAGAAGATGACAGGAAAAATGCTCCAAAAGAGCTAATTGCCATTGTTTAATTTCTTACTCCTAAACTGTAGCATTGTGTGGTACCAAGATCAGCTGGAGCAATTGAATCTTTAAAAAAAATATATAGCTGAGGGATGAATTTTTTGCTGTACTCCAGAAACATCTAAGAGTCATCCACCAAGAAATCTACACACCTGTGAAAATTGATTCAAAACATAATTATGCATTTACTAGCACCAAAAGTCAAATAGAAGATTGTGGCAAATCTGAAGTCAGCAAGAAATTACAGTGTTATACTGAACTACAGATCTGACACCAGCCATAAAGAACAAATTGCTTTAATGGTACATTTTGTAACAATAATGGAAAAAAGTGAAAATGTCCATGCAATAGTGACTGTTAGAGAGCATTTGCTACACTACATCAATTGACATTGATAACATTATAAGAGCCAATATGAAAAAGAGCTTTTTTAGAAACCTGGAAAATATGGGAATTGTGTTACTAGACATGAGAGTTCAAGGTTATGATAAAAGTGTCAACATCAAAGGAAATAATACAAAGGGATGCAGACATGGAGACATGACTTCAATCCTCAAACATTTTTGCCACATGTACTGTTTCATTCGTTAAACTTCGTGGTCAATAATGCTTCACTATCTTCTAGTGAGCTGTTGAATTATTTCAAATATAATTCAAGCATCTATGGTTTTTCCCCTCTACATTAATTCATTGATGGTAAATTTTGAAGCGTCATCCAAGGACAACCTCCCTAAAATCACTGAGTGTGACATGATGGAAAGTAGAGCAGAAGTGATAAAGCCCATCAAACCAAAAATTGGGAAATATTTAACGCACTTGTTATCATTGTAGAGGATAATGTTTTAAGAAGGAAATGAAATCCCCAGAAATGTACACAACTTCACATTTCTGGTGACCTACTGTTGTCATGACATAATGTTTGAATTTAAAAAATGTAAGCAAGATATTGATCTTGATATCTGAAACATTGAAACAACTGGTCCAAACAAAGAAATGTCTACAATCTACAGTCAGAAGAGACATTTAAAAATGCTAAGAGGTATGTATAGAACCTGACAGAAGAATTTCACCCTGAGGCTAACTTTCCACCCGCTGAAGAATGTAAGTGTTTCTGAAGCACAGGATAGTCCCATGAGAGAGAGCAAGCAACAATACAAACTTGAATTCTTTAACCAGGTGCCGGAATGTGCAATACAGTCAGCTGAAGAATGTTTTCTACAGCTTAAAGAACACTGTAGTTAATATGGGATGACATGCAATATTCCCAAATTCTCTGATGTATCTGAAGAAGACCTACAGCAACACACAGGGCATTTGAAGCAGTGTTGACAAAATATGACATGTGATGCAATGTTGTGACAGATCTGTGTGAAGAACTGAAAGCTCTTTCAGGATCTTCTTCAGCAAAGTTCGTTGTCGAAGCTATTCTGGAATATATGTGCAAAAATAAGAACTGATCTGCTCAAATGTTTGTGTTGCTCTGGAATATTCTTATACTTCCTATAATGGCTGCTAATAGACAACACAACTTTTCCAAGCAGAAGGCAATAAAAATGTACTTGGGTACAAGCAAAATGGCAAGGGGATATCATTTGAGCTTCCTGACTCAAATTGTTATGGTGGGGCTCTGAGCATACGTTGCATGTGACATAAAGTATGCAACTTTCCTTGAGTGACTGCTTATAATCATATTGGATATCTTTTT
The DNA here is from genome assembly GCA_039707465.1 of Rhabdophis nuchalis. Taxonomy (NCBI): domain Eukaryota; kingdom Metazoa; phylum Chordata; class Lepidosauria; order Squamata; family Natricidae; genus Rhabdophis; species Rhabdophis nuchalis. The sequence goes on from CM077643.1 coordinate 365,366,346, forward strand.
TGCTTTCCTGTGATATTCGACAAAGTCTATCCATTATTGAGAAACATAGACGAAACAGGCATATAAGAATTGTTCCGGCATTTGTGATCCAGCAAATGAAAGATATTTCTCACATCACATGCAGTTTAAATGGCAGTAACCATGAATGACTACCAGCATATTTTAACAATTATTTTCTTCACACATCTTCTAGAAGTTTTAAACCTAGTTTTTCAAATACCAGATAAAATTCTTCATCACTGAAAATTATAATACAGTTTACTGAATTCTTGCTTAGTGCATTATGAGAACGTAGCCAGTAATAGTTTATTCATGAAACCATACTTAAATAAGGCATAGTTTAGAATGGTGTAGGAAGCAAGTTCTCTTTCAACTAGTCTAACTAGATGTTTTAAGACTGGAACCTAATATTGGTCACATATTGCATAGATTTTATACACTAATCCACGAAAAAAGCTATGTACTGTACATATAGAATTGTATTTAACACATAGAGATACAACGTGCAGAAGAAAAGCAGGTTATTATCAGAAAACTAGCTTCATTTATCTTTTTCCCTCTCTGGATGATTCTTTCCCAGTGGCCATTGTAAGAACCACAATTGCTATTACAAGAACTGTAATCCTTTTCCTTTTTTCACTATATATATTTTAATGGTCTTTGAGCTACTAGCAGTATGTCACCAGTTCACATAATTTTTAACATTTCCTTCCTTGCCCATTGTTGAATTTTTCTGGTTAATGCTTTTCATTTTGTCCACCCCAAATTGCACAACCAACTTTATCTATGCTTTTTCTGAAAGATTATTAAACAATTATGAAAATATGATTACATAACACCTGGATAGGTTATGTGTTTCAATATCTTTATGCTTAAAAGGGTTGAACAATGTAGGCAATGGATACATATTGCATCTTCTAAATCAAATAATATTGATGGTTTTGGTCTCCTTCTAGATGCCAGATCTAATAGAATCAGCTCTCGCAGCAAGAAATGTTCTCCTCTTCTTTGAACATCACCAGCTGCAAGTCAGATCTGGATTATGTTTCCCATGAAAAAGGATTCTACACTTGTAATCCCATCATGTTATGAAAAAAGTAATTTACATTGTAGTAAATAATTGAGAGTTATCTAATTTATCCTCCAATACCTTGAATTAGTCTGTCTGCCTGCCTGCCTGCCTGCCTGCCTGCGTGTGTGTGTGTGTGTGTGTGTGTGTGTGAATGAATGAATGTATGTGAACTAATCCCTTCTGTGACAATATAAAAATCATTCCTTCTTTAGTGGAGCATGTGGATTTCTTTTCAAGTTAATAAGGTATTTGGTTTTAATTTGGTTTGTATTTGAAATTGGATTGAATTTGTATTTAATTGAATTTGTATTTGAAAACAAAATCCTCTTCTGATTGAGGATCTCCATGGCATCCTCGGGGGCATCCACAAGAAGTTTCAAAAAAGTCAAAATGGAGGCACAGTGGTACCTCGGTTCACGAACTTAATTCGTGAACTGACTCTGTTCGCGATCCGAATTGGTCGTGAAGCGAGGCACAATTTCCCATAGGGTTCAATGTAAATCCGGTTAATCCGTTCTGACCTTGTTTTTTGGTCGTGATTCTTGAACTGACTCTGTTCGCGAACAGAATACGTTCGTAGATAAAATGTCCGCGTCTCCGGTTCGTGAAGCGAAACGGGGTTCGTGAATCCGAGCATTTTTACAAACTTTTCTGTTCGTGAAGCGAGGCGGAGTTCGTGAAGCGAGGCGGAGTTCGTGAAGCAAGGCGGAGTTCGTGAAGCGGAGCATTTTTTTACGAACTTTTCCGTTCGTGAACCGAAACGGTGTTTGTGAACCGGAGCACATTTTTTGGAAAATTTCTGTTCGTAAACCGAATTGGTCGTGAACAGAGGCGTTCGTGAACCGAGGTACCACTGTAATATCAATGTGATCCAAGCTGCCATCTTGAGCCTCCATCTTTGGACAACCATGATAGTGTCAGGTATTGTGGAATATTTCCAAGGAAAGTCTGTTTTATAACTAAATAACTAATATTTTTATGGGAATTATATGAAAATTAATATGGCTGCAAAATAATAATAATAATGAACTGGAAGAATACCGAGTTATAGTTAAAGAATGTTGGAAGAATGATGTTTCTAATTATGGATAAGTACCTTATCATAATGAATACATAACCGGCCAGATTTAATACTATAATTGTTATTTTAATTTGAAAAAACTGGGAAAGTTTACAGCATTATACCAATTCTTAATGTTATTAACTGACTACACAACAGGTATGTATCTATATAAGCCCTCAGTCAAAATTTATGCTACATATAATTATGATATATGGTTGTTTGGTATATTACTATGCATTGCAATTTCATTTCAGATTTGTTTCTTTGCTTTCAGAGCATTAAACATGATCCAATAATTTCATCCAAAGCTTCAGTAAGGCAGTCTAAACCTGTATATATAATAAGGCTATAGTAGATCTTTTGCGTACTATCAGTTTGTTTTCATTATTAAACCCATTTTTTTTTGTAAAAATGATAATATTCAGAAGTTTCTAATCTTCTGGCTGGGATAATGAGAAGTTTTTATCCCAGTTATGCCTTGACGTGGGTTTTTTTTTAAATAAAAAAAATCAAATTCATTCACCACCAAAGATAGACTGCCTGAAACAACATGTTGAATACAATAATACATTCAATAATATAGAATAAAAATCACACAGTATACAACAAAACCAATAATTAATAGCAAATTTAAAAAACTCTAAGTAATAAAAAATAACAAATCACTTCCAGATGACCCTCTAGAAAAGGCTGCCTTCAAAGATAAAGTCTATTCTTGATTCTAAAATCTACAGCTCACATTGAATCTCAAAAGAAGGGGTAGATTAATCTTATCCTAAACTTGCTCAGATGTTAAATAGCAAGTCTGTGGCCAAAGGTCTATGCCAAAATGGCAGCCTAGGTTCAACAGGGAGATTACTAGCCAGTAGGGTGGCTTGCATGTACCAAGCTACTACACCTTTTAAAGCTTTATAATGCAAAATTAATAGTTGGAACCAGTGGTGGTATTCACTTACCTTTGCTACTGGTTCGCAAATGTGAGTGCGCTCACTGCCTTCTGCACATGCTCAGAAGGTCATGCATTACATCAGGATGGGTGGGCGGATCCTCCAGCAGCAGTCACTACTGGTTCGCCCAAACTGGTAGCATTAGCTCAGTACTTCAGTACCTCAGTACCTCAGTACCTCTGGTTGGAACAGCACTAAAGGTACTATTTGCCAAGTGAATCCCTGTGTAAGTGTGATAAGAAATAACTACTAGCATCAGTCAATAATCTGAGGATAGTATTTAAATTCTTGTCAGCACTAAATATTGTACTATCGCTTCCCTTTTTCAAAAGCATCATGTATTTGTTTTTCCAAGGGAAATGGATGGGAAAAGACAGTAATAATTTCCTAATTGGGTTATAACAATATCAATATATGCACGTGTGCACAAACACACATACACACAAACACTCACATAGAAAATTGTTTAGATAAATATTCTTAAATTAATCAAAAATTCTCTGATTCTATGGAACATGAAATATCCTGTCCTTTATCACAGCAGAATTTAGAGTCTGCAAACAAAGTGCTGAAAATAGAATTGGGCAACGACCACATGACTTGTTTCCCAACCAAATTTTTTACTTGGAAAACAGCCAAACTTTCCTTCCCCGAAAACATTTACTCATCTCAATAGAACAGGATGAATTTTGCAGGCTTGCTAGACCATTACAAAGGGATTAAGTGTGCCAAGTTTCATAGAAATCAGTACCTGGCTTTTTAGCTCATCATTCGTTCAGAGTGTTTTCACAGAGGAATTTCTAATTCCTCAGTGCAGCTGAACTGAACCACAAAACAGGCTAACAGAGTAACACACTCACACATACACACAAGTCAATAGACCCAAAATGGAAAGATCCCCGGGGACATTAAAATGAAGTCTGCAGATGAAAACTGTGAATTTACTACATAAGTATAAATCTGTCTCTCCACCTCCTTCATTTGCCCTCTGCCCACTGTACCATCATTCATCCAACTGGCTGTTAAGTAAGGAAATCCATAGGCTTCGTTAATGACATCAAAATGACAGTCTATACCAAGCAATTGAAGCTTTTTATATGTGTCTAACATATGCGATGCACATTAGAAAGAGTGTGTCTTTGATAGTTACACCCAGTATTTTGATGGTGTGACCACCATTTGACTGGATGGGTGTGAGGTAATTGATCACACAAAGTTCACCTATTGTTTCTTGAATTCAATACTCAATGGGGATTTTAGTACAGGGATAGTTGATTTAATTTGTTTTTATTGTATTTATTTATGTATATATTTTATGCTGTTTTAATTTTCCCTGTGCACCGCTCCGAGTCCCCCTGGGGAGAGGACGCGGTATAGAAAAATAAAATCTATCTATCTATCTATCTATCAATCTATATGTGAAAGTACAGGTAGTCCTTGACTTAATGACCACAATTGAGCCCAACATTTCTGTTGTTATGTGGGCTATTTGTGAAGCTCCATTTTATGATTTCTCTTGCCACAGTTGTTAAGTGAATCACTACAGTTGATAAGTTAATAAGATGGTTGTTAAGTGAATCTGACTTTTCCATTAACTTTGCTAGTCAGAAGGTTGCAAAAGGTGATCACATGACTACAGGATACAGCAAGGGTCATAAGTATGAACCAATTGCCAAGCATCTGAATTTTGATCACATGATCATGGGGATGCTGCAAATGTCGTAAGTGTGAAAAATGGTCATAAGTCATGCTGTTGTAATTTTGAATGATCACTAAATGAACTGTTGTAAGTTGAGGAGTACACGTATTGCATGAACATCCATCTATAAATTCAACTTAATAAGCAATCATTTTTTGTCACTCAGTACAATACTATTCAGCCTGCTTAGCTAAAAGTGGGTAGAGTGGGCTTCACCAGAGATGCAGTCAGTTGGTCAATACTGTCTTGTTTTTACTGAATTAAAATCACCCCATTCCACATAGCATTTACATAAAATCAGAGTACAGTTCTGCTGGGAAAAACAATAAACAACAACAACAATAACAATTTCTTAAACTGAAAATCTTCTCTGAATTTATTATTTTGGTTCCAAAAAAGATCTATTGTATAATTAACTGTTTATTTCCTTGAGAAAGGAGAAGCTCCTAGATTTTTTTTGTGCCAATAGAGGCGAAGTGCACAGTTAATTTACAAGTCATGTTTCAGTTTCTATTGATTGGATTTAGAAAGTCAATTTAATTCAGAGATTTGATCGAATAGGCTTTGAATGGTATTTCCAAATCAAACCTTTGCACAGCACTAATTCCAGTTTAAAGAAGTCAGAGAGGAAAGCCGTGGTTTACTATAGATTTGTGTCTCTCTGGCTTCTTGATTGATTTGATTTTTAGTCTATCCATCACCAAAATCCCTGGTTGGTATACAAAATGAGTAGATGTGCACAACCCAACCCAAGGAAGCTAAATATTTTCTAGCAGCTGCACCACTACGAGAGAAAAACATAGTGACCATTGCATCTTATATCTGATCAAGTTCTAAAACTTTGGATTCAGCACTAGGCTAATTTATAAATACAATATAGGACCACAGTTATAGCAGGCAAAACAGGCAAGAAAGAAAAAATGAGGAGAAGCAGAAAAAATAAAAATACTGAAAGCAATTACAGTACAAAACAAAAATAAAAAAGGACAAATCAGAGATTAAGCTGAGGAACTCAAGGAAGATTCATGAGCATCGCTTGATATATCCTAAATTAAGACAGCCAGCAAAGGCAAGAATATAATAGGTAGGTCAGTTTGTTTTAATTGGGGGGGGGGGCATGGCTGGAGAGGGAATTATATACAAATATTTATACAAAACGCAACAGAGTTTAACCAGCTAAATTGGTAAAATAATATAGCAAGCTAAGCAGGATTTCCAAATGTATATTTGAATGTAGAAATATAACTGAAGTGTTTTTTTTAATTATATTGGGTTAAATTTTGCATACTGGATAAGTTCATTGGCTTTAGATCAATCATGTCCCAACCATAACTCTACAAATTTCACTCATTTCAACAGAATTCAGAATAAGGATAAAAAGAATTTTACAAAGAAAAGGGAATAATATGACAGGCCATTAGCAATAGGAATATTTTCTGAGGAAAATGAAACAACATTTCTCAAATTGTGCTATATTGTTGTCTCAATTTCCATTTCCCCTGAATTTATAATTTAATCACAAGGTTTTTTAACAAATTCAGAGGAGAAGCATACACAGTTTAACAAACCTTTGCATATTATAATGCTTGTGTTTTTATTCTAAAACCATGCACTCTTTTCTTTCATAAATTAACATTTAAAGCATAACAAATTTTGTTCAATAAAATCTCACCTTCTATCATAGTAAAAAACTGAACCTTTTTGCCACATTCAAGTTACATCTCTGTGTTAAGAAGTAGTAGAGTAATTATTATTATTTTATGTCCATCTTGTTGATGTCTGGTTGAAAATAATGTTCAATTTAATAGGTTGTTTGAGAAATACAGATTTTTTTTTATTATAAATTTTTTATTTATTCTTATAAAAAAATAAAATCATACAAACATAATTTTAAACCTATTGCCGTCACAGCGCGAGAAGGCATAACATTTAAATAACCAAACTTAACATTACCGTCATAATAATAGGCCTAATATTTAACACCAACATTTACACTATATACAGCCCATCTAGTCAACGTACCTACTTCATCAATTCTTATTCGTCCTTTAATTTCTGATTAACATTATTTACCAATATCTAATTTAAACATATATTATTGCTTCACTTATTATTATTCGATCGTACCCGTACCCAATTATACCACCTCTTCCACGAGTTGTAGAATTCTGAGTCCTTCTTCCCTTTAATTAATTTTGTTAATCTATCCGATTCTGCGCATTCATTAATTTTATTTATTACTGCTCTATCCATTGGTATTTGATCACTCTTCCATTCCTGGGCAAATGCCAATCTTGCCGCAATAATTATGTGCAACACCAAAAACCATATCTCCATGTTGATATCTGGGGGTTTGAGTCCTAACAGGAAGGTTTCAGGTTTCAAATCTAATTGATGTTGGGTGATTTCTATTAACCATACAGATTTTTCATTGTCAGATACCTGCTAAATATTATATTATGTGGCCCAATCAAAATGAGAAAAAAATTATTTTAAAACTTCAAACAGAAAAGTTAACATGATCTGCACATTACAATATAATACAAGCAGAGTTGGAAGGGACCTTGGAGGTCTTCTAGTCCAATCCCCTGCCCAGGCAGGAAACCCTATACCATTTTAGACAAATAGCTATCCAACATCTTCTTAAAGACTTCCAGTGTTGGGGCATTCACAACTTCTGGAGGCAAGCTGTTCCACTAATTAATTGTTCTAACTGTAGGAAATTTCTCCTCAGTTCTAAGTTGCTTCTCTCCTTGATTAGTTTCCACCCATTGCTCCTTGTTCTACCCTCAGGAGCCTTAGAGAACAATTTGACTCCCTCTTCTTTGTGGCAATATTGCATATTGGAACACTGCTGTCATGTCTCCCCATTCATTGTACTGGAAACACTTTATTTTTTGTGGCAATATTTACTTATAGCTCTTTATCCTTCTGGAAAATATTTTTTTCAAAAATCATGAAACATGATAGCCTATTTGTAAAATTCTGAACAAAATCTGTCAGCTACAACCTCCAAATAACTAATTAGATTCTGACTGAAAGGGAGAAATGGGATGCATATGACTGAATTAAAATACAGCTTTTGAGATTAAATTTCAAGTTCAATCAAATTTACATATATTTAAATACAATCCAATTTAGATTTTATATACTCGCAATTATTTTTGTTCTTTTAAGATATAATCACTGTGCGATAACCCCTTTTAATTTCCTTTTAAATACAGCTGCAATGTGAAGCATTTAACATCATCCTGTTTGTCATTGGAACTCTGTTATGTTGCATTTACCCCTCTTTGACCCCTCAGCAAGAGGTTGATGATCAGTACAGTGAAGTGTAGGGAAAGAAAATGCTTCCTTTATATAGAGTTAAGTAGCTCCTGTTGTACAATAGCTTTCTGAAAAACAAGAAGCTTGAAAAGAAATGAAAAAGAAAAGAAATGAAACTAATGGGCTGTTTTCTCCCGGATCAGATCCTCCCATCCTAAATTCTTCCTTTTAGTCATCTGGCAGTCCTAGGACCTTTTTCAGGCTATCTAAAAGCTAAGCTAAGCCAAGCTTGAGGCAACAGTACAGTTTTTATTTAAGAGGTTGCCACCATTATGTTATCTGGCAAGGAGGTTCTCCACACATGATAACACAGGAAATTCCCTCATCCTTTGACTATTGACTGTTGAGGAAAAATAACTTCAATCTTTCTTGTAGTAGACTCTACTCTACAGAGAACACATGTTTTATCCAGAGGTGAAATTTTATATTTGCCTAATGTAGAGTGCATGCTTGCACATGGATATGAAGATAACATAAGAAAACTCCTGAAGCAATCACACAAAGCTTCTAGAAGCTGTGGCTACTTCTGTGCTTCAAGAAGAGGTGTTTTGCTTATTCCAAGAGCCTTTCCAAGTGCTTCTTCAAATATTTAGGGTAACCCTATTCACCAATAATGCATATTTTACTTTATTAAAATGTCTGCAGTCAAAGGGCTGGCCAATTGACTACTTCATTTCAATACTGATTTCTATCGGTCCATCATAGAAAGTATCCTCATATATTGTATCACAGTGTGGTATGCTGGTTTAACAGTTGCGGAGAGGAAGGCACTACAGAGAGTGATCAATTCGGCACAAGAAACCATCGGTTGCCCTCTGACATCACTGGATAACATCGCCAGATCTCGCTGCTTTAGCAGAGCAAGGAAGATTCTCAAAGATGATTCACACCCTGGTTGGTATCTCTTTGCCCTTCTACCATCAGGCAGAAGATATCAAAGTATAGCCAGCCGAACGAACAGGTTTAAAGGTAGCTTCTATCCATGGGCTGTGAGACTTTTAAATTCAACCGCAATCACTCCATGCACATGCTAGTTTTTTCTTTTTTCTTTTCTCTCTTTTTTGTTTCTGTTATAATTTTGCACCAGTGAAGTTAAAACCAATTTCATTGTAATTTTTACAATGACAATAAAGATTATTATTATTATTATTATTATTATTATTATTATTATTATTATTATTATTATTATTATTATTATTATTATTATTATTATTATTATTATTATTATTATTACTAATTGTTAAATCAGCTTTATTTATTTATTTGTGCACTTTATTGTGTTTTATATAGGGATATTTGGGGATGATTAACCGATACCTTTCAAAGGTCACAAAGTTGCCTAAAAATTATTAAATATTTGCCTTTTTGAGTCAATGGGTCCATGAAGGTGAATTTAGTCCATTTTGCTTTGGAACTCATAATGTCAACCAGTCTCCCTTCTTTTTATAAGAACAATCCTTGCAACGCCTAGTTTTTCTAATTCCAGGTTTTGATGGGTAGCAAAATTATTGTGGGCAAGGTTAGACAGAAATAGATTGAGATTAGATTAATTGTTTATTGTCATGTCTTATCAGCATCCTGACCTTTTTTTTTAAAAAGAATTTATTGGTTTTTACAAAATAATATTGGGAAAGGGGTATAGGAAAAAAAGGTTACAGTTTAGTAGCTTCATGCCGGAGCCGGCGGTCCCCCCCAAACTTCATCATAGTAAAAAAAAAAGGTTTTAGTTAAAAAAAAAAGACAAGCATATAACAAATACATTGCATATTTTCTATGTTCATTCTTCTTGTTTTTCCTTACCATCAATCATGACAACATTCAAATAAAATTTTTAAATAGTATCATTTTTGAGACCTAAGTCTTTTTGCTATTGATTCTTTTCCCCCGCCATCGGGAGGGGCCGCCTCCCCCACAGTTCCTCCTTCATCGTCCCCTAGGAATATGGAGTATTTTTGAGAAAAAGCATTTGCCTCTTCTAAAGTTTTAATTCTAATTCTACTCCCTTCCCAGAAAACCAACATCCCTTCTGGTAACAACCATTTGAACCAGATCCCTTTTATAAATAGTTTCTTAGATAGGAAGGAATAATTCCTTCTCATGTCTCTAATTTTCTTTGGGATTTGCTTCAAAATGATTATCTTGTTGTCTTGGTATTTCAAAGGCCCTCCCCGTTGGGCTCTCAGAATCTCCTCCCTCGTGGACTTCCTTAAAATGTTTACATGGACTTCTCTTGGGACATTATGTGTCCTTGCATATGCTGAATTGATTCTATATACCAGATCAATATCGCATCCAATTTGTTCTTTATTTTTTTGAAGATAATCTGCTAATATTGTAATCATAATATCTTTCAAATCTTCTGCATCTGACTCTGGTATGTTTTGAAATCTAAGAAAAAGTGACATTCTTTCAAACTCCAATTTTGAAATGTAATTCCTTAATTCCGAACTTTCTTTTTGTATTCCCTTTACCTCATCCCCCATCCCAGCCACCCCTCCCTCCAACACCTCTATTCTTTGTTTGTTATCCTTTGTATTTTGTTGTATTTCTGATATTTCTAATTTTAAATTTATCAGTTCCTTTTGCATTTCATTTACATTTTCCATTATTTTTTCGTTGTTCTTCATCATTTCTTGAAACATCTCATTGACCGATAAGTCCTGTGTGCTCTCACCCGCAGCCTGTAATAGTGAAGTAATCTTTGGCTGTATGGCTGGGCTGGATCGGGTAGAGGACGGGGCAGAGTGTGCTTTCCCAGGTGGTGGCTTTTTGGAAGTCATTGTTCTTAACAAAGGAAAAGATGGCGTCAGAAGGGCGGGTAGCCGGTACAGTCTGAGGCAGTTCAAATGAAAGTTTAGTCTTAGAACAGATTAAGGGAGCCAAGAGGAATCTTTATTGCCAATCCAATTGTCCACTTAGTAGAGATCCCGAAGATTCCCAGGGGAGAAGCCTCGATGTAAATTTTAAAGTCTTATAGTTTAATCATAGAAGGGAAAATTCTTTAACAGTTAAAACTTTCCAGCAGAGGACAAGGGAGAGCCCATCCGCCCCTCCTTCTGGCGGGAAGAAAAGTGAAAGTTCCAATCCTCTCTTGTTAGAAGGTTGCCTCGCAAATTGTTACAATTTAAACACATAGGTTCATATACTTTTCAATGGTTGTTTAGATGGTAACTCATTCTCAAGCATCCTGACCTTTGAACTCTTTCATGCAGGCTACTTCAGCTGACTGCTAGCTGCAGTTTAGCAGTTCATATATCATTGGCTCAAGATTGACTCAGCCTTCCATGGTGGGTAAAATGATTGTTGGAGGCAAAATGCTGACTCTATAAACTGCTTAGAGAGGGCTGTAAAAACACTATGAAGAGGTATATAAGTCTAAGTGCTATTGCTGTTCATGAGATTGAAAATGCAATGTTGACTGCCCCTCCCCTTCTTCCTGATTCCCACTTTCATATGGCATTCATTCAGTTAGCTTTCTCCCATCTGTCAATTGTTATTCTACATAATTTCCCTGCCAAGTGCTAGATGGAGGTGACTAAGTGAAGTTCACATCTGTCAGAATTATTCATATAGTTGGTTCAAAACATAGCGGAGGGAGGGAGGGAGGGAGGGAGGGAGGGAGGGAGGGAGGAAGGAAGGAAGGAAGGAAGGAAGGAAGGAAGGAAGGAAGGAAGGAAGGAAGGAAGGAAACCCATTAGGATAAGACAATTTTTTGGCTCAAACAAACTGAGTTAGGCTGTTTGCAGGTCATAGAAACTGGCTGTGAAGTGGGATTCAAATCTTTGCACGATCCTAGTACTTACTAACAGTGCTCCTCATTTAGTAACTGTATCTTTAAACAGCCATTCAGAGTTACAAAAGTAATAAAGTAATTTTATAATCAGTCCTTGCATTTACAACCATCACAGGTCTTTAAAGCAAAGAAAAGCTGCATTATCATAAGCACAGTTGCAGCTTCACTTTGCAACCATTTTGCCTAACAACCGAGTTGCTGGTCCCAGTTGTGGTTGCTAAATGAGGACTATCTTGGTTTGTCTAGGTTCTTGTTTTGTATTATTTTTATGCTTAGAATAATTCTTAGCAAAACAGCTGTTTTTCCAACAAAAATATTCTGACAATAACAACATTTAGCATCATTCTGCTGAGTTTGGACTAGGATTTTTCTCCTCCCATTTTATCTTTTCTAAAAATAAAATTATTTTATTGAATGATAGGCTTTTCATACAAAACTAATATAACTTTATAGTTTTATTTTCAAGTGCATATGAAAGATACACACACATGTGTGTAAATAAATAAATATTCCTAGGAATTATCCAAGATGAAATGTTATTTCATGCGTTCCATGGAGTTCTAATTTGGAGACTCCATAATTCAGCATACTAGGAACATGGTTGAGTACTGTCCCCTTTCAATTTGAAACTCAAATGTATTACATATTTTATGTAATGGTAGCACTGTAAACAACAACAAAAACAGCAAAGAATTCCAGTGAATCTAGAAAATGATAAACAACATTTGATACTGTGAGCTATGAAGTGTGTTCTGAAAATTTCCTACTAGACTACACAAAATGCTACCATTCCAGTGATCTCTTTGCAATAGCTTCAAGTATTGAGCATCTAGGAAATGCAGATGTAGTTTAAAAGAAAGGTGCAATTTCTGTGTATGACTTTATCACCAAATCACAGAACTTAGAACAGAATATTAAAGCCATTGAATCAGAATTGTCTGTGATCTTCCTTCTTCGTTGTTTGTCTATGTATCGAAATACTTACACATATAACAATGGGCATCAACTATCAACTGCAACTATCAAGTGGCATTTTTTTAGGAAAAGGTGTGTGAAAAAAATTGATTGTTGAAAACCTGCATTCAAGAGAACAATTAAACATTTGTTCCCCCACTGGAAAATGCCAAACAATTAAGCAAAGGATATTGCCCATTTCCTGATAATGTAGTGAATTTTTCATGAGCATTGCTTCCCTATAAAAGCCTCACATGAGATAATGAATGTGACTAAGTGTGTCATTTTCTTAATACCGATATTCTCATTAATATTTTCAACTTCAAAGGAATGGAGTGGTTCATATGGAGTTCAAATGAATGTGGTTTGATTTTACAGGGGGGAAAAAAGCTCTGTCTTTGAGTATTGCCATTTAGCATATCAGTTCAACATGAATTAAACATTAACTCATGATAAAATCATCAACATGCAAAAACAAAGGCAAGGTCTGGGATCAAAGAAACCTTTCAGTTCATAAGAAACCAAAGATGAAGTAGGTATAGTCCCTATTCAAGTCCTACTCTGGTATTATAAAAATTAAGGTACAGAGAAATGACCCATTTTTTCTACCCCCAGACTCCTCTTTTTGAGTTAAAAGATCTGATGATAAATTGTAATGCTGCACGCTTGTGCATTTTTTTTCAAACGTTCCCATGCACTTTATCACATAAGAAAAGTAATGTGTTTTTTCTTTTTTCCTTTCTTTTTTTAAAGAAAATTTCAGAAGTATCTTCACGTCTTCAGCACTGAGCTCTTCTAGGCTATATTTAAGAGGTGGTCCTGGGACTGTTGGGTGAATCTCATTTCATTTCTCCAGTGATCTGCTGCCTTCTTGACTTTCTAAGCTTCCAGAGTTTTTCTTTGTTTCCATGAGAGAAATCTTCCCTTGGAGCTTTTACTTTTTAGAAAACATTTTTGGCAGCCCAAGATTTCCCACTATTGAATGTTATTCAAGGGCATCAGCTTTTTGTGAGATGCAGCTCAGTTTATCAGATGCCTGATTTTTTGTTGTTGTTGTCACTAACAGACTTTCTTCCTACAAAGTCTAGAGAGAAGCATTTCACCACTCAGATCTAAATCATGTTTTCATTGCTTACAGTATACTACAAATGCCTCCCAGTCTTGAAGCCCAGGACTCACAGTGAGAGGCAGTCAGCTATGCCATATTATTTCTGGGTGACTGATCCTGGCAAGAGTTTCAGCCCTTCTATTGTCTATTACACAAAATTTCTGCTGTCAAGTAGAACAATTGTTAAGCAAATTTTTTTTACAATCTTTCTTGCCACTGTTGCAAAGTAAATCACTGCAATTGTTAACTTAGGAACAAAGTTATTAAGTGAATCAGGAATCCCCATTGACTTTGCTTGCCAGAAGATTGCAAAAGGTGATCACATGATCTCAAGACACCGCAACTCTCATAAATATGAGTCCGTTGCGAGGCATCCAAAATTTGATTATGTGACCATGGGATGCTGCAACAGTCATAAATGTGAAAAATAGTCATAAGTCACTTTTTATCAGTGCTGGTGTAACTTTGAATGGTCACTAAATGAGCTGTTGTAAGTCGAGGACTACCTGCATTCCAAAGTCCCTCTTTGACTTAAAGCATTTAATGATTAGCTTCAAGCTCAAAGGGCCAGGAAAGCATATTGCATTCTTTCATAATGAAGCAGTTTCCTTCTCTTTCAGTTTGAGATTTGCCACTTAATTGCATATTTATATAATGTATGTCTGTATGGTGCAGGTGTGAGTACGTGTACACACACAAATATACATAAGCACATGTGCATACAGATATTCTCCTTTGCCACCTCTCATTGCAAGTTCTGAAAGCAGTGAGTAGAAATCAAATCAGAAGAATTGGGATCACATCACCAAAGCTACTATAGTTTGGCCTGCCATTTTCAATCCCCCTATTTCTTCCTCTTCCAGTCCTAGTATCTATTAGTCTGTAGGTAGCTCTGCACTTCTATTCATTTTTTAAAAAAAATTATGATCATCATAAATCAAATATAGATGAGCTGTCTACCACGTGGCCAAGGGATTGAATGGGTGAGCTAACTACAGAGATGTGAAACTATTTATGGCCAATAGCTGTTAAAATGGCAAAAGGAGTGAAAATGGAAATATTGCATTGCAGCCTAATCTGTGAAGTGTATAGGACTCCAGAGTTATAGCAGCTTTGGCCTGGTTCAGATGTCTAGTTCTTAAAATAATTTATCTGCCCAAGTGGGTCTACTAAAGTGTAATGAAGGTGTGGCCAAGTGCTCAAGTTTTTAGTAGGACATAAAAAAATGTTTCTTAAAATTATGACAGAAACAGTAAGTTCAGTACTATATCTTTCTTTGCTCTCGCTGTATAAATCCCTCACTACCCACAAAAATGAATAGTATAATATATACAGTCGGCCTTTGAGCCAATGGGAAATTAATCTGACCCATGGGATTTCTAAAAATGGTTACTGTAACTGTTCATGTTCACACCTAATGTGAAAAGTAATACTAATCTTTTTTTTTAATCGAATTTATACCCCGCCCTTCTCCTTGTTAGGACCCAGGGCGGCGCACAGGCATTATCAAAACCACAATAAAACAATATACATCGTTAAAAACATATTAAATTATTGAACCCATGCTAAAACCCTGCCTAATTACAATTTATACATAAAAAGTCAGAAACGGGGGGCTATGCTAGGCCGGCCTGTTGGAATAGAAATGTCTTAAGACGTTGGCAGAAAAGGCAGAGGTCCGAGATAGTGCGTAGGTCGGGGGGTAGGTTGTTCCAGAGGGCCGGGCCCGCCACAGAGAAGGCCCTTCCCCTGGGTGTCGCCAACCGGCATTGCCCGGCCGACGGCACCCGGAGAAGACCCTCTCTGTGGGAGCGGATCGGACGAAGGGATGTATGGGGCAGGAGGCGGTCTCGTATATCCATATGAGGTTAATATGGATTACAACACATTATTTCTAATTTCACCTATTCTTTTATTTGGCAGGGTACATGTGAGCAGATGCATATGCATTATTTATTTATTTACCGTTCCAAACCAAGTCACAGAATTTGAAATTACAGTATGCCATTAATAAATGGATAAGTGGCAGTATGTATATATATTAAAAGAACTCCTGTAATGTTAACATTTCATTGTACAGACCAAATGGTATAAGCTATCAATAATTTACTACTGCCTTTAAAACACCTGAGTATCGGTCACTTAATAAGAATACCTCAACCTTCTAACTATGACTAGAGTTTATTACACTAAAGAGCAGATATATTATCTATGATTATAAATGAAAGAACAGTGGCTATTTTAAAAAGATGTGTGAAACAGACACAACCTCTATAATAATAATAATAATAATAATAATAATAATAATAATAATAATAATAATAATAATAATAATAATAATAATAATAATAATAATAATAATAATAATAATAATAATAATAATAATAATTTTATAACCCGCTCTCTCTCCCCGAAGGGACTCGATGCGGGGCACAGGGAATTTAAAATATATATAAAATCACAAACATCATACAATATAAAATTAAATTAAACTAACCCTGCGCTAAAATCCCATTATTAAAACTAGAAATTAATCGTAAAAACCCTAAAAACAGTTGATTATCCTAGGCCGGCCAAGCAGAAAAAGTGTGTTTTTAATTTTTGACGGAAGGAGCGGAGGTCCGTAGTTGTTCTAATTTCGGGGGGGAAGGTCATTCCAGAGGGTCGGGCCCGCCACAGAGAAGGCCCTTCCCCTGGGCGTTGCCCGCTGGCATAGCCTAGTGGACGGCACCCGGAGAAGTCCCTCTCTGTGGGAGCGAATCGGTCGCAGGGATGTATGGGGAAGGATGCGATCCCGCAGATAGCTAGGTCCCATGCTCAAGCAAGTGCTTACTTGATCTTCATATGGAAGTTTGGCATATCAACCAACTTTCACCCGAATAGGAAGAGTATCTACTGTATGTAGGCTATGGAGAAGACCATCCCTACATGGGGCCTACCTAATCTTGTGGATGTAATTGGGGAGTGTACAAGGATTATTTGGACAAAGGTTGCATCTCTAGAGGTCAAAACAGGAAGAGTAATGCTGCTTCCCTCCATCCACTCTCTTGGTTATTTGTTTTAGGGTTCACTTCTTTGTATGTACCCCAGCAGATGGCAGGAATCAAGGAATCAAGGGTCAACTAAATAGACATTTTATTTTTTATCTTTGCTGTTACAAATATAAATGTGGCTCCTCAAAGTCAAACAATGATACCAAATAAATTGAATTTGACACAATTAAAAAGAAATTGTGTAACCTAATAAAATGGAATTATTTATTGTCCAACAGGAATATACTTCAAGAAATGTAAGTTTTTGTCTTGAAGTATTTCTCTACTGATAAATTGGATATATAAAATGTATGTATTTTAAAAATGTGCATACCAAATTATGTATTTGGAAAACTCCTATATAAAGTGGATGCACTAGGGAAAAAGTGCAATATATATATACAGAGAATGCACATGTAAATCATGCTCACAAAATATCTCTTGAGAAAAATTGCCTATGAAACCAAAGAGGTTTTTTTAAAAAAAATGTTTATAAGCTTCAATTTAGCTTTGTTATCTTATGAAATTTAGTTGATTTCATACTGACAAAAACCAGATAAAGGCTTAGGACAGAATAAGATGCTAAAAATAATTGCCTGATCACTTAGATTTTTTGGATCAGGTACAGCAAAATGCTCATCAAGCACAGATTTTTCACTGCATATGTCATTTGGATTTTTACTCTGCTCTATTTTATTGTGAGAGTTTTATGGCAAGAATAAATTCTGGGTGATTTGCAGTAGTTTGGCAAGGATGTCTGACCCTTCCCCAATTATTAACAACTGATTCTCCAGACAATCCTATGTTATCCTACTGAAATGAATATCCAGGGTAAGAGTGCATTTTTGGGTGAAAACACTGAAAGCAATTTTGATATTCAGAAACTAATCCATGAACTCAGAGAGACATAATGGCACGTTTATATCTTTTACACCAAACTTTTGTTGATGCATCAGTCAACATCAGCAACTGTCATACCAATGAAAATAAATCTTGCAAGCCTTCCCTTCCCACTTTATTAGCACAAGCCCTCTAGCTTTTAATCTATTGTTCCCTTATTTATAGTTAGTATAGGCTGAAGGGGACATCTACTAAATATAAAATTCTGCTGGTCCTAATATAAGGGCTATATGGGAACATAGCTATTACAAGTATCTACAATGAGCATTTAGAGGCACAAAGATGAGGAGGGGAAATTCTCTAGATCACCCTTTCCTACTGTTGAAATGGGGTAGATGTTTACTGTTGTGGCCCAGCCAGCTCCGGATGAGCTGCTGATGGACTCCTCTAGTGAGGAGTCCTATGAGTCTGCTCTGGAAGAGGAAGGCGACCTTGAGAGAGCAGAGAGCCCAGCTGGTAATCAGGAGGAACCTGGGTCTTCGAGTAGTGGGGAGGATCAGGGCCAGTTTGTCCCTGATGCTAGATTGAGAAGGGCTGAAAGAAGGAGGCTTCAATTGCATCAGAAGCGAACTCGGAGGATTTGAAGTAGTCTCAGCTGCCTAATGACTGGCCCCTCCAAAGAGGGTTTAAAAGGAAGTCTTTGCTGAAGAAGTTCTTGCAGAGAACAATGTTGGATTACTAGGTTCGTGTTTAGTCGTGTTAGGATGCTTTGTATCTGTTAAGAGTCATTCAGGCAAGCAGCCAAGAGAGTTAGTGGCAAGCAGCCAGTCTTGTATTAGTCGGAGAAAGGGGGGTCAGAACATTTACAATGCTGCATTCAGTGAGTCCCATGTTTGGTATGTTTGTGAATCTGAGAACAAAGAAAAGAACTTGTGGGGAGGACTCACATTTAGGAGGTAGTAGTCTGAAAAGTCTTCCATAAATACTAAAAAAAAAAAGAGTAACACAGGTGAAGGAGGTCAACCATAAGCTACATAGTGGACTTATCTAACCAGTCTTAAGTGTGTACATAAACAAATTTCAGACACAGCTACTTCTTTTTCATTTTTTGTAGTCCCAGGGCTACAGCATAGAAGCGTAAGTAATTTTGCAAATTCCAGGGCAAACTTAGTCATGCTACCCAAACATTCCAGATTCAGTACTACCCTTTTTTCTGGTTGTAAGCACCATTACATTTAGAAAATAATTTATTTCTCACTATGTGTTTAATCATAAATTCATTCCATCATGATTCTGTACAGGTCTGTCATATTTAAGAAGAAAAAAATATGTATGAAAATCTACATTTAAATGCAAGTTTATTCTTAAATCAGGAACATATGTATTCTGTGAATATGATGAAAACATACAGTATATAAATATGATATACAATCAATAAAATAAATAAATCTTTATTTATTCGATAAACTCTTGATTAGTAGCTTGACTTGGATTGAAATTCTGAAAAGAGCACAAAAGTTTTGATAGCTAGCTGAGCAAGTCTGGACTAATAATACATGGTACCAAGCTACCTTGCTGTTAAGCCTTTTTGCCCAACTCCAATTCATTCCTGCCTGGCTCTGGGCTTCTTAGATGTCACACTGCTTACAAAAAAAGCAGGACTGTTTTCTTTGGCTTTTGATCTCTGAAGCTGCTGCTTTCTAACCTCTGGAACCTGCTTGATCAACCTCTACATTTGAAGAATAGTGGAAGAGAAGTCAAGGAAAATGATTAAAAGAAACATCTCCAGCAGAAATGCAATGTAGTCTATTAAAATCATAATGTATACTGCCTTAACACATTGTTACACATACCTTGATTTTCTTCATCAAACTTTTTATCATTACTAAACCCTGGTGGCACAGTGGTTAGAATGCAGTGTTGCAGGCAAATCTGCTCACAGCCAGGAGTTCAGTCCTGAACAGCTCAAAGTTGACTAAGCCTTCCAGCCTTTCGGGGTCAGTAAAACAAGGACCCAATATGCTGACTCTGTAAACCGCTTAGAGATGGCTATTCTCCCAGCTTAGGAATCACAGCCCCGAGTGCTCCTTTCACTACTGAGCATGTTGGCTTTTAATTTGTACATCCTCTCTAGCTCCTCTTTCAGGCTAGAACTTTTCCATATTCTCTCATCATATATATTCATGCATGTATGTGTGTCTATTTGTGTGTGTGTATCCACCCATAAGTACTATATACACATATGCATACACATATATGCTGTGGTGTGTGTGTGTGTGTGTAGGAATCAACAGGTATAACAATTAATCTCTCAAATATATTTATTTGTTTGTTTAAAAAGGTTTGGAGAGGAGAGGTGGGACACCTTCTCTGTTAGTGTATGAACCACCTCCAGTCAGCAATTTGTCCTTCAGGATCCCATTTCAGCCAGCATATCCAGGTTTTAAGGGCTTTCCTGCAGGTTAAAAAAGAAGGGGTGAACCTCACTTCCTGTGGCAAGATGGTCTAAATGCTGACAGAGAAAGCTCTTCTCCTGCATTCCACCAGCCAAAATTCCTTGATTGATGGGATCCCCAGTAGGTCCCTTCTAGTAGATTAACCCCATTGGGGAAAGACAGTTCTGCAGATACATATTTATATATCAAATTTATATAGCCACCCATCTCACAAAAAGTGACTGGACAGCATACAATAAAACCATTTTACTGAGAAGAAATGTAATATTCCCCTCTTCAGTATGAGATCATTGAACAAATCATAGAAATAAATACCTCATCACGGAATTATCTTTGCAAAATTCTGAACTTTTTTTTAAAAAGAAGCTTAGAAATAAATGAAATTCATCTAAGCAATCAAAGCAGCCACAGTCCAAAGCTCAATATACTGTAAGCATGCTGCTTGACTAATTCTTTGGGGGGGGGGGAATATCAGTGATTCTAACTCATCACTGTTCTTCACTCCTTCATTTTAACATGTCAGTGTTTGCATTGGATTCAAATGCTTTGCAGTTCAAAAAAAAAACCCCCCAGAGATTGTGGGACCCTGTTTTTTCAACCAAGGGAATGAAAGTCTAAGTGTGTGGGGTGGGGGTGGGGACACATTGTTTTGTTGCTTCGTTTTGTTTTTTGTTGCCTGACATGAAACAATAAATGGTATTTTCTACTCACTCAAGACAAATTCTATAGTACCCAAGACCACGCAGATTATTTTAGCACCTCAGGCAGAAAATCGTACAAAGACTCTCCCTGGTGTCAAACATTGCAATAATAATCAATCAGTAAGTAACAATTTGTTCTCCTTTCATGATCTAAACTCCACTGTCTGAGAGAGCTGATGCCCTCCCCTTCACAGCCAGAGCTGGAAGGGAAATATGAGCATCTAAAGCAGGGACCAGAACCCCCAATCCCACCCCACCCTATAGGTTAATCACACATCTCCTTATTTCCATAGAAGATACAATTTACTTCAGGCTGGCTTTTAAAAAGAACTTACAAAATTGTAGAGGATTAACTCAAGATTTTAAAAAATGGGAATAGCATAGTACACAAAATTGTCTGCTACAATGTCCTACCTGTCAACGACTACTTCAGCTTCAACCTCAATGATACATGGGCAAACAATAGATACAAACTCAAGATAAATCACCCCAAAATTGATTGCAGAAAATATGACTTCAGCAACAGAGTGGTCAACACCTGGAATGCTCTACCTGACTCTGTTTGTTACATCTTCAACCTCCCCACTCCCCAGTGGTAAAATTCAAATAATTTTACTACCAGTTCTTTGAGTGTGGCTTGGTGGGTGCAGTGTGGCTTGGTGGGCATGGCTGGGGGAGGATACTGCAAAATCTCCATTCCCACCCCACTCTGGGGCCAGCCAGAGGTGGCATTTCCCGGTTCTCTGAACTACTCAAAATTTCCACCACCGGTTCTCCAGAACCTGTCAGAACCTGATGGATTTCACCTCTGCCCCACCCCCAGCTTCAACTTTAAATTGTCTACTGTAGACCTCACCCCACTCCTAAGAGGTCCGTAAAGGGAGCACGCATAAGGGCACCAGTGTGCCTACCATCCCTGCCCTACTGTCTCCATTTGTTTGTATTCATCTCCTTTGTTCATGTCCATGTTTATACTTATACCCGTTATCTTGTACATGTTTGATAAACTAAATAAATAAAATCAAATAAATAAATATACTTTCTCCATTTCTTTCTTTAGACGTAAGAGGGGGGAAAATCTGCTCGCTCTGTATTCTACTATATGGCAGTGCTGAAATAGAATTTAAATTATTTTTCTTGCAGAGTTTTCTTCTTTAATAGCTACAGTACATAGCAGGCAGGTTCTCTCCAAGTTGGCAGTGCATGAGTACTATTATTTTAAAGAAGGATTGGCCAACATTTGTAAAGTTCTCTATCCGTGGTATATAACCTAAGATTTCTAAAGTTTGAAAATGGAAAAGTTCAAAATAGAGTCATTCATCAATCCATACTGAACAAACTACTCAAAATCTTACATGATGCAGTGGAATTACACTGACCTTTAAAAAAAACAATTTTGTCCTGATTCATTATCTGACATGATTTTTGCAAAGCCATATCAAATGTAATTTTGACCTGTTTCCCTGTGGGAAAGTGGCATCTATGAAAATATACAATCTTTATGAACTATCCCTGGTTTTCCTTTCATAAATGAATTTAATAAGGGTCCCAGCATGACTCTGAAAATAAGGTTGATTTGTCACATCACCATCACCCTAAGGCATACATTTTCTTATTGATCTGTTTGAAACTTCCATTGAGACAATAGAGTCAGTCCACCTCACTCAAAGCTCAGACCTTTCAGCAGGAAATGGGGCCAGATAAAGTAACAAATGAGATCTACATTTTATTACAAACTCTAGGGAAAATAATGTAGTATTTTGAAAAGCCCAGATTCTTAAAGACAAAGGAACACAGGGTTCCCATTGTAAAATAAAATCGACTGCATTTGATGGAACTTTATTTAGAAATTTCCAGCACTTCAAGTTAAGGGAAGTAAAACTAATCCTTTATGAGCCCCAAGCAGTCTATTAAAATAACAATGAGTTTCCATCAACAGTTATATTCATGATTGAAGTTTAGATCTTTGCTCCAAGAAGAAATGGTCCTCCTAAATATAGTTTCCAAAAACAATTGTTCTAAATAGGGACTCCTGTTCTTACCTGCTGTGTCCTGTAAAGTAAAATGGAATTCCCCAACTTCTAGTGTGGTTATCTACTTTTCTTTAAAGTAGTAAACAAAATATTTTGGACTGAATTCAGAAGTGGTTTTTATGAAGTTAACACATGAGAGAAAATGGTTATCTGGGTTCTGCCAAGGAAACGATTACTACCTCTGTTCTGAAGAGGAAGAGCAATGGGTTATAATGATCAGAGACTCACTTCTGAGAAGAAGCCAAGCAGCAATATGTTGGCCTAATAGCCTGTCAAGAGCTGTGTTTTCCCTTCCTGGGGTTAACACTCAGAAAGTGACAAAAAGCCATCCTAGTCTCTTTAAGAGTACTGAAAAGTATCCTTTCCTACTGATCAACCTGGGAACAAGTGACACAACCAGTTTCTGAAGAAATTGAAGGAGCTTTGGCAAACAGGACAGAAAGGCAAGGGAGTTTTCTGTACTTCTTTCTGTCAATAGACGTGGCCTAAAGTGAGAAAAATCCTGAAAACAAACAGCCTCTATAGATAGAGCCAATAGAAATGAGCATTTTGGATTTTCTGACGATAGGCCCTATTTCCATCACAAAGAACTCTTAACAAGAGATAGGCTATAGCAGCGATGGCAAACCTATGGCACGGGTGCCACAGGTGGCACGTGGGGCCATTTCTTAGGGCACGCGAGGCATTGCCCTGTCAGCTCCAGCACACATGTGTGCACTGGCCAGCTGATTTAGGCCTTCTTTTGAGGCCGTTTTTCGCCCTCTGGAGGCTTCAGGGAAGCTCCTGAAGCCTCTGGAGGTGGGGAGAAGGCCGTTTTCACCCTCCCCAGGTTCCTAGAAAGCCTCTGGAGCCTGGGGAGGACAAAAATTGTGTGCCAAAAGCAGGGGGTCACGCACATAGCATTATGGGTGTGGCACGCCCACGCACGACCCCCCCCCTGTGCTCCTCCCACTTTTGGCACGCAAGCCAAAAAAGGTTAGCCATCACTGGGCTATAGCTTATCACAACTGGAAAAATATTTCCGGTAAGTGGCTTGCAAATCTGATTTGAAGGACTTTAACCAAAATCCTGTAGAGAAGGGATAGAAAATAATGAACCTCTGAGTGTAAGTATAGGATTGCCCAATTCTTGTGAGATATAAGCTATACAAATGTATAAGCTACATAAATATGATAAACAAACAAACAAATAATAGCCCACCTGTTTCTATTTTTTCTCTCCTTAGGCCTTATCTTTTAACACAGGGGTCTCCAACCTTTGTAACTTTAAGTCTGAAGGACTTCAGCTCCCAGAATTCTCCAGGCAGCTTCGCTGGTTGGAGAATTCAGGGAGCTGAAGTCCTTCAGACTTAAAGTTGCAAAGGTTGGAGACCCCTGTTTTAACAGAAAAGAGTGAAGAAAACATTTCCTATTAGGTTCAGAGCCTTGTAATTCCCTGGTAGTCTCCCTTCCAAGTATTAAAGAGGTCCAAATGTGCTTGACTTTTACAAAATCAACAAAGTGAGATAGGTTATCATAAAAGAGCTCTTCTATGACAGAGATGGGTAATTAATAAGTCTGATATATAAATAAAACTGATGGATTAGTGGGATTCAGGCATTGGGCAAAATGGCCAGCAAAAGGGGAAGAATCTAATAGAGAAGAGAGGAAGAGAGAGAGCTATGATCTGGCACTTAAGGGAATTTGGAGATCTGTATCTAATGAAGGTTAAGGTAAAGAATTATGCACTGGTTTCAAAAAAGTAAAAGCTGAAATGGAGGAAAGGAGTCCCAAAAACAAGCAGTCATTTTTTCCTCCTTTCTGGAAACCCAGTAGTAGGTTTTAGTAAGTTACTATGATTGACAAAAAAGCACAAAGGTTTGTGCAGATGCCATAAGGATTGAACCAGCATAATATCTACATAAAAGGTCATTTGATATTGAACTCTTTAATATCATCACTTGATTCCAATAACACTTAAGAAGAAATGAACTATACTGTCAGAAGGATTCCTAATTATCACAGGGACTATAATGGAACAGAAAGAAGACATTCAGTCAGAATATGAATGAGATTAAAACTATTTAAGTAACTCCAGCCTTAGTTCCATCATCAGCCTTAAGGGTTAAAATGGTACTTAATATATATGTGCAATGATTTGGAAACTGTAGACAAGATAGCTGTGGCTGAGATGTCTTATTTATTTTGTGTTACCTACCATCTTTATTTCTAATCATTACAAAATAGAGTTCCCTTCTATTTTTATGCGAGAATTGTATAACACACTCTCCCTCTCGGTCTCATGGGTGCTCTTTTCTATTTGTGATAAAACATGATGAATAGTTTCTCTCTAGCTAACCTTGAATCCCAGAGTCCTTTAAAACTTAAAAGTAACAGTTATGCTGGTGTTGAAATAAGTAAAACTTAGAAATCACATATAGTTACTAGGACTGAACTAGCAACCCCCACGTAGTCATTACCACCCCTCCCATGAAGATGTTGATTTAATGAAATGCATTCCTTACTTTCACACTGAGATAGAAATATTTAAATCTGCATTTTGGCTTTTCAGGACAAGCCTATTAGAGAAATTCAAGGAGAATTTAGGAATTATGATAGATCATTTTGACTGTAAGATTGTCCTTGGTGAACAAAATAATGCATGTTCCAATGAAGATACTGAGGACTTTTGCTAGGAGAAATAATGAAAGCAATTGTAGCCGGCTCCACACATGATAGAGTTCCATCTCAAATATAATATAATATTTGAAATGATCATGTGGATTAATGTGTTCTACGCGAGGTTGTAAAATTAGATAATAGTTATTTCAGTACTTTGGAATTATTAGATTGATGGTTTGGTCAAAAAACACTGCAGAAAAAATGACACTGGTAAACAATATTTTGGAAGACATATAGAAGTAAGGTACCCCATTCTCTTATAATTTTACGAATACTTTAGTAAATCTTTTCTGACAGGGAGGCAACTAACAATTCCCCTGAGGCCATTCAGCAACCAATGCCACTAGGCTGTGTGTTTCCAGCTATACCACCCTTTGAAATGTTGTTAAATCTTATTACTTCATGAAAAATAGATAAAATGCTCAGTCTCCTGATTTTAAACAATAGTAAGACATCATCATCATTGCAGTTTAATCAATATCCCACAAAAACAAAGATGATCACTAATGCATGCTTCTGTCTCCCCAACCTCCAAATCGAGCATCAAGTTGAAGAAAAAAAGCAAAAGCTGAAATCATTTATATCATTTATTTTGTTTCAGGTTGAACACTACCACACAATGTGTACATTTAATCCCTTCCTCATCCTGCCAGGATAGAGTAGTTCTTGTTTAGGGAAATAAAGAATTAAATTCTCCTTTAATTTCATTGGGAGCAAACTAACTCCCTCTGCAAAAATGAATGACAAACTGATTCCGTAAAAGGTGGGGAGGAGCTGTTGGTACATTTAGATGATTAAATGATTCATATGGATGCATGGATCATTGTCTGATCGTGAATAATGAGAAACAGATTATTCCCTCATGTCGCTTGGTGGCAATCTGTTTGATATTCCTGCCATTTAAAAAAAAAGTAGCTTGCAGGCAATCAGATTCATTAAAGTGTTTTAAATCAGGAGAAGTTAAACTTCAAGGATATTCAAACTGCTTGTCTAATCTTTGAAAACAACCTAAGATATGTATACTCCTCAGCAAAGTCTGCACAAAGGCTGCCATGGATTATCAACTAAATAAGGGCTTAGTTGCATGATCATGTTGACCCATCACCAGAACAGGCCAACAATCACAGGCATGGAGAAGCCAGTGGCATTGCCATGTATTCACCCCCCCCCCACCCCCATCGACTGGGAATGTGATCTCAGGAAACATTTTCCATTGACTCAAACTCTGCTAGATCTCTTGCCTATTGCGAATAGCATTCTTCCAGGCCAACAGCTGCTCTTGGACTGTCTGCTTGGTAGACATTGGATTCCCCTGCTTTTCTTGAGTAACAGTGGCTGCAGAGGTTGATGTAACAGATTTTCTTTACTGGCATTGTGGTTATAACAGTTGTTCTCAACACTAAGAGTCCATGGTTGAAAACTCAACAGGATTTTTTTTTCTTTTTCTGAGCTATCTACTTTTCTGATGAGATTGGGTTTGGTTTGGTTTACATTTTAATAAGACCACCGTGTATTCCAAAAGGTGTTTTTTTTTTCAAGAGGCCACTGGACTTTCTGGTTTTTCTTCAAAGACATTTTGCTTCTCATCCAAGCAGCATAAATCCTTTCCCCGCCATCCAGTCAGAGTTGAAGAAGCTTCTTGGATGACAAGTGAAACGTCTTCAAAGAAAAACCAGAAAGCCAGTTGCCTCTTGGGGGGAAAAAAGCACCTTTTGGAGAATCATGACCTGGATAACTGAGAATCTCCATAGACATCTACAGTCTACTGTTTTACTACTTTTCCAAATTGGGGAATATTTTGTAGAAGGTAAGTGATAATAACTATTATGGTGGTGAGAAAATCTGCTGTAACAGAATTTGCAATCAGTAAGGAAAGCAGAGGAAATATAAGAAGAAAGGAAATGTTATTGTGAAGCTGCTTTTAGTTATTGACATTATGATCCTCACATATTGTATATAATCACTGCCTAGTCAGATGCTTATAGCCATGTTAGGGGATATCTCTGTTGGGAGACAGAAAGTTGTGCAGCCGAATGTGCAGTTAGAGAAACGTTGCCAGTAAGCACACAAATAGTAAACCAGACACTGTTAGTAAAAACAAAATAGCCTTACTGGTGTTGTAAAACTAAACTACTGCTTCACAAGCAGTGATGGTTGTTAGTTAGTCAAAACAAGTCCTTAATAAATAATTGCTTACAGTCAGCAAACCACAATTCTTCCTTCTTTCTTCTTCAAACACAGTCAGTCACAGCACATGAGCAGATAGCAAATAGTATAGATATCAGCAAAGAGGGCAATTAGCAGAGAGACCATGTGTTCTGCTGACTTCCTCTTATAGTTGGAGATAATTACAATCTCTAATTGCATTCCAACAGTCTTAAAGCAACAATGACCATTTGTCATCATGGTATTATATATTGCCTACCCAACTCTAGGAGTCTACTCCTAACATTCTCCCCTTTGGGTAGCCAATATATAATTTACAATTTCAGACCATATCTGTCACACATTTCTTTATGCTTAATAGTACCCTGAGCCTTTGTGAAATGGTCAGCTATATTGTCTTCTGACATACAGTATTCCAGTGTCATTAGCCTATTCTTAATACTCTCCCTAACATTCAGATAACGTAGATCCCTATGCTTTGATCTAGTCTTTATAGCCAAATTAGTAGCCATTTGGCTGGCTGCCTGGTTGTCCTCAAACATGGTTATAGGCTCGTTCATCTCAATTCCTATATCCATCAGGAATTGCCTATAACACAGTATATCGGTTGGACGATATTTTGTAGAAGGTAAGTGATAATAACTATTATGGTGGTGAGAAAACGTGCTGTAACAGAATTTGCAATCAGTAAGGAAAGCAGAGGAAATATAAGAAGAAATGAAATATTATTGTGAAGCTGCTTTTATTTATTAACATTATGATCCTCACATATTGTATATAATCACTGCCTAGTCAGATGCTTATAGCCATATTTAAACTTTAGGAAAAAGCCTGGCAGTTGCTTGAAATGTATCTGCCCATTTGCTGAACTGTAGGAGAGGGTGCTCAAACATATAAATTCCCCTTTCCCTTTTTAACCTGAAGTAGCATGCTATATCCAGATTCCTACATCAAAATTATGGAACTAAGGTTAAAAAATGCATTTCATTCCCCTCCCCCTCATACACCAGTTAAGAGGAATGACCTAATTATTTAAAAATGATCTTAAACTCTTTTGTCCAGATAGCACTCAATTCTATGAAATGAAGAGATGGGTTCCATCCATTTTACAGAAATGCCCAGGAGACTAATAAGGCTAAGTGAATGGAGGAACAGTTGTTACATTTGGCAGGGGAACAGAATTACATCGAATGCTCTATGTCTGAATTGTGGCTACTGTATAAGTCAATAGCACACTGACTAAGCTTTAGGGACAAAACACAAAGTTATCTCAAAAAGTGCATTCAGGCAAAACTTTACCAAGAAAATCCCTTTTCCTGAGAAATGAAATTCAGGTTTGGTGACCCTTGGTCTGGATTAGAGGTGGGTCCCTACCAGTTAAGCCCTGTTCAGCTGAACCGGTAGTGGTATGGCGATTGCAGCAACCCACACATGCCATGCCCCTGAACTGGTTCCCCAGTTGGCGCTGTTGGTGATGCCATCTTGTTTTTAAGTTCTGTGCATGCGCAGAACAATTTTAAGTGAGCATGTGCACACAGTGCGCTTTCAGAGCATGCACGCACAAAGAGCATGCAGTAAAGCTGGCCAGAACCACGCCTAGTCTGTATGTTCTCAAAAACGTGCATCTCACAAACCAGCCTGCCTTCTTTAAGTTCTTTGCTACGACTACAACCCTAGTTGCACAAGGTCATCTCACTGTGCCTTCTCAGGAACACACACACACGCACACACCCCTACATCTCACCTACATCTCATTTTGCCTTCCCAAGAACAAAAATGACATTAAAATGTATCATTCATCTTTTTTACTATTTTTTTTCCTAAAGAAAATGTGGTGGCTCAGTTGAGACTGATAGAGAGCGAGGGAGGGGGGTTTAACCCTCTTCTTCAACTAGTTGCTTAAATAAATTCACCCAAATGTGGACATGCCATCAGCACTTAAAAGCTGCTGATTGCTTTACATTTTTTAATTAAAAAACATATATTGGGAGAAGGATAGAGAAACAGTAATAATTTGCTCAAATATATTAATTTTGTGGAAAATAACACTGCACACTGACAGGTTATGTGTGAAACATTTACAGTAAGCAGAAGTTCTATATATTCTCCAACAAAATTCAGAGTCTATGAATATTAATAAGGCACTATGCAAAATCCTCTGTTGATACTGCTCATTTGTGCAGATTTTTCATGACATCTGGTGAAAGTATATAATATTTAGGCTTTATGCACATCCTTCAATCTATTCACACTAAGAACAATGCATGAAGCATGCTATTTTCTGCCAGTGGTATATATTAATTTTCATTCACGTTATCAACTATTTTTATAGCTATGCCATTTAAATCCCAATACAGACTGAAAACTGGAGAGATGGGGAGGGGGGAGTTGAATTTCAATCATTTTAGCTGATCAGAAAGGAATACACGTTTTATTTGTTTCATTTTTTGGAATTTTGTGCACTGATTGAGGATAAGTCAACAGTTCATGGAAGGAATATGGAAGGAACGTATTTATTTAGCATTATTTAGTTTATAAACATAAAGCGAGAGAGATAAATAGTTCTACAGTTATTTTATCTGGAAGCAGATAACATTAGCAATCTTTAATAAGATTATTTTCAGTAAAAGTATAAATTTTAGCTGTATGCTTTCAAAAAGAAACTCAAACCTGTGATAATTGCAACTGTGTAGCAAATTCTATATGCAAATCTTTCCATAATTTTAAAAAGTACTTTTTATAATCTTTCAGGAGCTTCACCTCTTGGAGAAGTTCTGAAAAGATTCATGAACTTCACAGGCATTGGGTTTTTTTTGGTGACTTTTGATATATAACTCAACCAGAAATTCTTCAAAAATACTTTGGCATGTTATTTATATTGTCATTCTTAAATAATTAAAAGGAATTTTACCTTGCATTTTGTTGCAATGTACAGAAACCAAGATTCGTTTTTTGTTAAAATGAAATATGTCTTATTGCCTTGTACATTGTGTTATCATCATTAGTTAACCAAGTTTTTTTATCATTTTGATTTTATAAGGATCCAATTATCATAATGCTATCAAAGAACTTGGGCTCAATATATCTAAAGTATTCTTCCTCCCCTCTATTCCTCTTGCAAATATCCAGAGATGGAGGAATAGCATATGAGTCAACAAAAAAATTTGCCTGTTTCATTTTTATTATTTTATTGTGAATTTCCTCCCTCCCTTCCTCTCCTCCATCACTCCCTTACTCCTTCTCTTCCATCCCTCCCTCCATCCCTCCCTCCCTGATGATTTATCCTTTCATATCTGTTTTGTGTATTTACTGTTCAATAATGCAAGAGGATGCTGAAACCTCATTCATTTTGTAAGGAAATGTTACACTTTTTTGTCTTCCTTCCCCCTCACAGCCCATGCCGTAGATAACTAATAACCTTTGAGTCCAAATAAATATTGAAAGAAATGTTCCTTCGGTATCATGTCCTTCCCCCAGGACAAAAAAAAAAACCAACCCAGCTTTTAAGGGTTTAAAGATTTATGTGGCATATATTTTGATCATAACTTGTCTATTTATAGGTGTGGCAATAGCCAAAGTGTTCAGATTCCTACCCAATAGAAATCTTATGAGGAAAAAAGATTTTTCCCCCTTCTGTATCATGTCTTTATAACTGTCCCCCACTATCATTCTCCATGAGAACTGGGGTCTTTATGTAGATTCTTTACATGATCAATGACCCTGTGCAATTCTAGTTCTAAATCACACAGGGAAATTACATGAATATAACAGATTCTGTAGAATAAGCCTTCAGATTCAATGCATGCTGGAAGGTGAAGCTGGATTTGGAGTCATGAATGAGGGACAGAACTACCATATAATAAGAATTCTGTATTATGCTGTTTCAACTTAGCACCTTCAGATAATCAACTTCTTTTAATGACCTCATAATCCCTTGTGAGGTGGAGTCTGGGCAACTGAATGGAGCTGAGTGTTTACTGCCAGATGCCCTTCCTGTCGCCAATATGGAATTTCTTTCAGTAGTTTCTTTCCCAGTGTGTCCAAAGAGAGGGAGATCTGCTTCTACCTAGGATCAAACTCACAACCCCCTGATTGTGAGGCGAGAGCTCCACCTCTAGGCTACCGCACCACTCTTAGCATCTTCAGATAATACGGGCCTGTTATTCCCATAATTCCTAGGCAGCATGATTCTGTTGCAAGATGCCATATTAGTACAATAATGGCTATACTACACTGTCTTCAATAAAGCTATGGCTGCTTTCCCTCAAGAAATGTCAGTAATCAAAATATTTCTTTTTGTCTCCCATATGGTGCAATTTCAAATGTTTCCACATCTACTTCATGAAATATAATTCATAATTCATAATCATGTTATGAATAATGAAAGTTTCAGCTTGATGGTTTGTCATGTCAGCCTGCCTGGACCACTTCCGTTAGACAGTCTGGCTCTTTGTACACAAATGCTAGTGGCACTACTCCATAGGAAAACATGTTTCTGTCAATCAAATCTTGCTTAATGCAGATTAACATTGGCAAAGCATAAGCTTCCATTCAGGCTTATTCCCTTAAAACATATTCTGTAAGTTTTATATTTGACAGAGTTCAAACATACAGTTGAATCTCACATGCACTGTGTAAAAGCTAAATGCAACAATAAATTGATGGGGAGAAAAGACACAGAAAGCATTAAGTGATTGCCTGCTGGGGTCACAAACCATAACATTTCCTATTTTCTCTATAATATTGCATTTTGGCACAATTTTAAAATGCTTCTGGCTGCAATTTAACAATCTATGTATCTATTTATTAAGCTCAGCTTAGAGCATTTCAGTTACTGGTTATGGTTGCAGGCAGAGATTTCAAATGTAACTATAGCACATGTTCTTGCAAAAATAGCTTTGGCTATGCCAAATTATTCTTATTTTGGACAAAACAAAAAAGCAAAAATGCAGGATCCAACATTTGATTTTTCATTACAGTGTATGTTCTGGCTTCAGCTACTTGAAAACAGCTTTTTTAAAAATATTGGTTCAATTACTGGGTTGTTAGAAAATGTTTATATATATTTCAGCTTCCCAGCTTCTAACAAAAAGGAAGGAATATGAAAA
Source organism: Rhabdophis nuchalis (assembly GCA_039707465.1). Taxonomy (NCBI): domain Eukaryota; kingdom Metazoa; phylum Chordata; class Lepidosauria; order Squamata; family Natricidae; genus Rhabdophis; species Rhabdophis nuchalis. The sequence continues at coordinate 365,399,305 of CM077643.1, forward strand.
ACCAAGAGACTGATGAGATCATAGATTATTTGCAGTGAGGGAAATAGACATAATAGGGAACCTAATGCAATATGAATAATGAGGTGGCAGAATTCTGAAGGACCTCTTGAGGAGGGTAGTGAAGTTTCTATTAGGAAATTCTATCTCTTAAAAAAACCCTAAATAGGGTAAACAAAGATTTAGGATCCCCTTTTTTCTTACAAGATGGAGTTTTGCTTCTGATTTGGGGGTGTGATAAATAAGGGTTGAAAAATAGGAAAGACTATTTTGAGGAAACAAATATGTAGGGCTTTGCTCAGAGTGGTGGGGAGTAACAATTAAAAGTTAAAGAGAAGATTTAAGAAAAAGGTTCTTTAAAAATGTTACTAATGAGGTTGTGGAAATAAATGGGCATGTGTCTAGGATTGATATGGAAAGGATGACATATTTTTTGAGATTTCAGAATGTTTCTGAGGAAACTGGTGAATGTCTCCCTGAACTCATGAGCACAATTATAGCAGACTATTTACATAAACCTAAGGATGAGATCAGGGGGGACATTGACCTAGCCTACAGAATAAACTCTGCATATGCCAGGATAAATGAAGTACCCAGAGAGATACATGTTAAATTTGTTAGAAGGTCAACCAGAGAGGAAATCTTGAAAGTGCAAAGAGGAGGTCCGTTAATTTACCAACAAAAGGAGGTTGCCATCCTGAAGCAGATCCCAAGAAAGATTAGAGAAGCAAGAAGGAAATTTTCCTTCTTGTCCAAAAAATTGTTTGACCACGGGATCTGGTTCAGGTGGGTGACGCCCGAAGGGATGCTGGTGTTCTGGGAAGGAGGAAGAGTGAGGATTAAAACAGTTGCTGAGGCGGAAGCCTTTCTTAAAAAACATTCCTCTGTCCTGGGGGAAGATCCAGGGGGGGAAGGGGGGGCCACGGCCCCACCCGCTGGGGGCCTGGAAGGAGAGATAGAAGATACAATTGCCAAGAGACTTAGATCTAAAAAATAACTTTGCCTTGATTTTTTGAATAATATTGTATAATATAACATGTGCATCTGGATTTTTGTAAATGACTGACAGCATAGAACTGAGAACTTAGAAATATGTACTTGCTTTCACTTTGTAGTGTATGGAAAATGTTTTTTATTAATGATCTATTTTGATGTCCCAGTAGGGCCGACGACTTTGACGTGAATGCTTTCAAAATTTCTTTGTATCCCTTACCCTATCCTATTGAAAAACTGTAAAACCAATAAAACTTTTTCAATATAAAAAAAAAGAAAAAGGTTCTGTGCAGAACCATTTTGGGGGGGGGGGAAGAGACCTTTCTTCTACAAAGAAAATTTTTTTACTTAAAAATTAAATTTAAAAAAATGTTGCTATTAATGGAGGAAGCAGAATAATATTTAAATGCAGCCCCAATCTCACCTCAAATTAAATCTGAATCCAAATGCAACGAATAAACCGTTTCCCTAAACTAGAAGGAGTATCTCAAGAGTGACAATTAACATGCAAGCCTCCCATTGGAAAGCAACCATGCAAGTACTGTATGTACAAATAAACCTAATCACGGAGTGCTATTGCTGAATGGGCAAAGATCAGAAAATAGCATGTGCACAAGCATCAGGATTTAAGAGTTCACTACAGTAATGTGCCTGGACTCAGGCACATTACTGTAGTGAACTCTTAAGTCCTGATGCTTGTGCACATGCTATTTCAGTTATAACAGTATATCATCATCATTATCATCATCATCACCATCACCAATCTTTGAAGGTCTGCCACAGAGACGAGGAGGTCAAGCTATTTTCCAAAGCACCTGAAGGCCAGACAAAGAATAATGGATGGATACTGAACAAGGAGAGTTTCAATCTGGAAATAAGGATAAATTTTCTGACAATGAGAGCAATCAACCAATGGAACAGCTTGACTTCAGAAGTTGACAGGAGCTTCATCGCTGGAAGCTTTCAAGAAGAGACTGGACTGCTATCTGTCAGAAATGGTGTACGGTCCCTGGTTTGGGCAGGTGGCTGGACTAGATGACCTACAAGGTCTCTTACAACCTTGTTAATCTGTTCTTCTTCTTCATCATCATCATTTTAGCCTTGTCTATCTACTCCAGGATGAAGACCTCTGCTTCATGTTTCCAGCCAATATGGTCCTGAGCTTTCTTTTGCTGATTATGTCCACAATACTTGCTGATGTCATCACTCCATCTTGTTTTAGCTCTCTTTCATGGACACTGTTTATCAAGTAGGATTCATCAAATGGCTGCCTTGATCCATCAGTTCTTCTGAAACAACAAAATTGTTTCAAATTATTTAAATCCTTCAGAACTAAGTTTTTAAAAAGAATTTAAAAGTAGATCTGTGTATAAATCTAACTTGAAAGCATTTAAAACAATTTCTTTTCTCCTTAAAAAGTATTTTCCTACCTTATTCCCAGGATTCTGTATGAATTTCTTTTCTGATAATATGTTATTAGAAGGGACAGCAGTTGCCATGGTTGTTACACATTTTAGTATCATTCATTTCTTCCTTACTGCCTATGTGTGGGCATGGCTGAGAACCCCAGGAAGTTAACCTGTAACAAAGCAGGTCAGGACCTCTGGCAGAAGAGAACACTTTCAGTACCTTGGAGACAACAATGATACAGATTACTCAGTAGCATATCAATGCTTCAATGGAAATATTTTCAGCAAACAATGAATGGAGTGTGAAAATTGTTTGCTGTCAACTTCTATCATTTGGGGGGGGGTGGAATCAAATATTGAACTCTTTCCTATACAACCTTGCATCTTCATAATGCAACTTTTTAATATTTTTCTTCATTTATCATCATTTTTGTTGTTTCAATTTTATAACAGACTACTTTTCATTACCATCTTTCAATACTAATTTCTGTCTGCATCTTTGGGGTTTGGGATTTCTCTCAGCCCTTAACCATTTGTGAAAGAAGAGTTTCCATGGAAGGAATGGTAGATTGATGATATCTCCATGAAAGTGGGATAACGTGAGCTAACAACTGCAGCAAAGAACAAAGATGTGGCGAGTAGGCCAGCTTTTTGCCACTTCTCAAGTCATGGAGAAGATGTGAAATGCTCCAGATGGTTGCTCCTTATGAGGAGACTTCAAGACAAGTGTCTCCCATGGATTTGAGCATTGGGAAGTGATGGGAATAACCAACTTTCTTGCAACCATGATGAGTATCTTTTGAAGGACACTAGGTTTGCTAAACTCACTTGCTAATCACTTTTGGAAATTGCTCATTAACTACATCTAATTTATTAGAGACAAACTGTTAATGATAAGTTTAAAAATGCTAGGTGAATTTGCCTTCCATATTGAATGAAGGGGTGTGTGTGAATAATATACTTACTTAAATAGCAGAAACTAGATAAGATTTTGATCTTAGAAAATAAATGGACTAAAGGTACAGATAAATTTGGAATATTGAAACTTTTACAATAAGATTTTGAAATCAATTATAAAGAACAAACAGCTCATCATGGTAAATAAATTATTTAAATAAATTAAATAAAAATAAAATTTGGAAGACATAAGAAAGATAAGTTATTTTCATAACTTTAAAAACTGGACACTAGAGGGGACTAAAGTGTTTAGGTATAGGAAAAACTACAAGCCTACAGAAAGATACAGAAATAAAAATATTGAAGGAGACTTTTGAAGAATGGAGTCAGAAAATGGTAGCCAAGTATGAACAGGGTCTGTAGATCTTCATCTTCTTTTGAATAACCTGTTTAAACCACATATCTACAGAAGATTCATTTGGAATTTCCAAAAACTAAATAGTGTTTAATCTTGACCTAGACTTTATTATGTTTGTAACTTGCTTTTAGACCTTTTGACCATAAACACAATTGACCAATTGATATCTGTAACTATGAATAGACTATGTTCAAAAGATGTTATTGAAGAAATTACAGATCTGTAACAAAGTATTTCTGACAAGATAGACATGGTAAAGGAAATGGATTTACAATTGACAGACCAAGAGAACGATATAGAAAAAAATATTTCACTGGATCTACTAAGGAACCTGGGTGATACTTTAAAATGGGAAAGAAAATACAAATGATAAACCAAGAGAGTGGTTTTTTTTCCTTACTGTATTTACAAATGAGTCTTTTTATTTATTTCATTATTTTATTTTATTTTTCAGATTTATATACCGCCCTATTCTCCCTGGTGGGACTCAGGGCGGTGCACAGAAAGAATAAAACACCCATAACAAATAGACACAATATAAAATAGAATTAAATAGTTACATCTGTGCTAAAAAATAGTTAAAACAATTAAAACTGTTGAATTTAAAATTAAACCATTAATCTATGCCAGGCCAGCCAGATGGAAAAAGTGCATTTTAAGCATCCGGCGGAAGAGGTGTAGGTCCGTGATGGTGTGAAGGTTGGGGGGTAGGTCGTTCCAGAGGGCCGGACCCACCACAGAGAAGGCCCTCCCCCTGGGGGTTGCCAGCCAGCATTGACCGGCAGATGGCACCCTGAGGAGGCCCTCTCTGTGGGAGCAGACAGGTCGAAGGGAGATATGTGGCAGAAGGTGGTCTTACAAATAGCCAGGATCCATGCCATGAAGCACTTTGAAGATGGTTACTAACACCTTGAAGCGCACCCAGAAGACCACAGGCAGCCAGTGCAGCTCACGCAGGAGAGGTGTTACATGGGAGTACCGTGAAACTTCCAGAATCCCCCGTGCAGCCGCATTCTGCACTAGCTGGAGTCTCCGGGTGCATCTCAAGGGGAGCCCCATGTAGAGAGCATTGCAGTAGTCCAGGCGGAAAATGACAAGGGCTTGAGTGACCGTGCGTAGGGCGTCCCGATCTAGAAAGGGACGCAACTGGCGTATCAGGTAAACCTGATAAAAAGCCCCCCTGGCCACGGCCGTCACATGGTCATCCAAGGACAGTCGAGAATCCAGCAGGACGCCCAAGTTGTGGGCCCTTGTTAAAGACTTGAAGAATTTTGTGCAATGGTACATGAAGACATTAAGAGAAATCAAATCCTACAACAATATATGAATGATGAAAAGTGACTGTTAGAAGGGACAGGAATATAAAATGGATTTTTTGATCAAGGTTGAAACAAGATATGGCAATACATATATGGGGGTTAACTCCTGGAAACCCTTTATTGCTTTTCTGCTAATACCATGCATGAAAAGAGCATGCATTATGGATTTGTGTGTAGATAAGAGATATGGGATAAAAAATAATTAATTTTTTAACCTTGGGGAGATGAAGATCGCTAAATTTGTTTATACTTGTGATGAAGGTTGGAAGTGAGTACTTTATATATTTCTTTATTATATTCTTATATAATCTTACATTATTATTTTTTTCTTTTTTGTTGTAGTTTTTGCTTCTCTTTAAGTTCAGTTTGTATTCAATTTTACTATTATAATTAAAATTCCAAATACAAATTATATATAAAACTCAAGAGTATATCAAGAATATTGGTAATTCAAGCTCCAGATCTCTATATTTAAATTGACAACTGTTTTGAATTTTTGTGCTTGTCTGAAAACTAATAATAGTAAGTACTGAATACCAAGAGATAATTTGATTGTATGCCATTCACCTCAAATATCAAAAGATTGTTTAAATGTGTTAGATTTGTCTTCTCCTCTTCATCTCATTTAATAACTTAAAAATTTCAGTCCCAATAGGTGGGACTTCTTACATTGTGCAATTGATTATGATATGGCATTTACCATTCCCGGCCATGTAGCTGGAAATGTTTAATTACATTTGAGTCACTGATTTGGGGGTGGGGGAGGGATGATTGCCAAGCCCCTAAAATAGATCTCATTAAAGTCGATCAAAATGCAGAATTCTGGACAGGTTGTTGCCTGCCCCAGTTTGTGTTCTTCCCATCCATTTCAAAATATTTTATCATGGCAAACACCTTTTACCTATTAAGAACTCTGTAATAGCTTTTAACTGTTTCACAAATATCAAGTGCCTTTCATGAATCAAATGGAAAGGAAGGGGAAGGAGGAGTTATCCATAGCTTGTCAGACTTTTTCTGAGATGTAATCTCTTATTCTTTTCAATTGTATTTCAACCATGCAAGAAAGAAAAGGCATTTGTCTCAAGGTAGCTTTTGGGATTTTTTTTTTTTTTGTAATAATAATTGAAAAATAAAATTAATCCTTGATGATAATACTGACTTATGGTATATGCTTTTTGGTTCAATGCATTTCCTCTATTGATTTTGGAGTTTGAGCCTTAATGAAATATTTTTTGTTGAAACAATATTCTATCTTTACCCTTTGAGAATTTCAAGCTTCAGAATATTATTGAACTGAAGCTTCAGGCTGCAAACACATCTTTCCCCTTAGCTGCCAATAGGAATTCCAGCTGAGTTTTAGTTCTGCTATAGTATTCCCACTTGGTGCATGGCATCTATTTTGTCTTCTTTTATTATAAAATTTGGAGCATAATTATGTAGCTTGATAATTTTAATTATTTTAAATAAATATTCCTCCTATATAAATTATTTCCAATATTTTCATTGGAGAACAGTCTTAGCTGTTTGCTTGAAGCAAATTTACATTTGGAAAATCATTGCAAGGATATATTTGGGGGGAGTTTTTTGTTGGTTTGCTTGCTTGCTTCCCCCCCCCCCCCACTCTTTTTTTTTTTTGCACTGTAAATATTTATTTCCTTGAAAACATCATGCATAAAGTATTTCTAATGATTTTACGTTCCCTTGAATAATTCACAGCCAGCTTTCCATTTTATTTAACAGCTCATCCCGTATTATATTTTCATATTCTATTACACCATTCATAGGGACTTTCAGGGTGAAACTAGATATGAGATGAATAAAATTATTTCCTCTTCTTTGCTTGCATTAACATGAAGAGGTATCAAATTGATCCAGATCTGGGTATGTTAAAAGAGAGTCCCTCTTTGCTCTAAAATACTAATCTGGATTAGGAAATTGCTATTTGCTCTACAGTAGAAGAAAAGTTGTCATTGGACAAAACAGGTTGACAAGAAGTATTTGCACTTCTACCACCATACAGTTGAAACTCGAAAAATTAAAATATCGTGCAAAAGTTCATTTATTTCAGTAATGCAACTTAAAAGGTGAAACTGTTATATGAGATAAGACTCATTATATGCAAAGCAAGATAGTTAAAGCCGTGATTTGTCATAATTATGATGATTATGATTACAGCTCATGAAAACCCCAAATCCACAATCTCAGAAAATTAGAATTTTACATGCAGTCAATAAAACAAGGATTGTACATAGAACAATATCGGACCTCTGAAAAGTATAAGCATGCATATGTACTCAGTACTTGGTTTGGGCCCCTTTTGCAGCAATTGTTGCCTCAATGTGGTGTGGCATGGAAGCTATCAACCTGTGGCACTGCTGAGGTGTTATGGAAGACCAGGATGCTTCAATAGCGACTCTCAGCTCTTCTGCATTGTTTGGTCTCATGTCTCTCATCTTTCTTGGCAATGCCCCATAGATTCTCAATGGGGTTCAGGTCAGGTGAGTTTATTTATTTATTTATTTATTTATTTATTTATTTATTTATTTATTATATTTATTATATTTATTATATTTATACCCCGCCCTTCTCCAAACGGACCCAGGGCGGCGCACAGGAATGGTAAAATACATACAAAAAACATAATAAAAATTTAAAAACATATTCTAATAAAAAACCTGTGCTAAAACCGAATTAAAAATCCCAAATTTAAAACTATCTAGGAGTCAGTAATGGAGGTTACGCTAGGCCGGCTAGATGGAATAGGTGTGTCTTCAGACACTTGCGGAAGAGGCAGAGGTCAGAGATGCTGCGGAGTTCAGGGGTAGGTCGTTCCAAAGGGCTGGTCCCGCCACAGAGAAGGCTCTTCCCCTGGGTGTTGCCAGTCGGCATTGTCCAGCCGACGGCACCCTGAGGAGGCCCTCTCTGTGGGAGCGTATCGGTCTGAGGGATGTATGGGGCAGGAGGCGGTCTCGCATGTAACTAGACCCCGAGCCATGGAGCGCTTTAAAGATGGTCGTTAAAACCTTGAAGCGCACCCGAAAGACCACAGGAAGCCAGTGCAGCTCGCGCATGATAGGTGTTATGTGGGAGTGTCTAGACGCTCCCATAATCACCCGCGCGGCTGCGTTCTGGACTAGCAGCTTTCGGGTGCACCTCAAGGGGAGCATTACAGTAGTCGAGTCGAGAGGTGATGAGTGCTTGAGTGACTGTGCGTAAGGCACCCCGGTCCAGTAAGGGGCGCAATTGGCGCATCAGGCGTACCTGATGAAATGCCTCCCTGGCCACGGCTGCCACATGATGTTCCATAGACAGCCGGGAGTCCAGGAGGACACCCAAATTGCACGCCCTCTCCACGGGGGCCGGTGTTTTGCCCCCAATGGCCAGAGTTGGAATAATCTGGCTGAACCGGGGCGCCGGAAGCCACAGTCACTCAGTCTTGGACGGGTTGAGCTTGAGTTTGTTACTACCCATCCAGATCCGTACGGCCTCCAAGCACCAGGACATAACCTCGACGGCATCGTTGGGGTGGTCTGGGGTGGATATGTACAACTGGTTGACAGGTTTGCTGGCCAGTCAAGCACAATAATCCCACAGTCATTGAACCAGGTTTTGGTGCTTTTGGCAGTGTGGGCAGCTGGAAAATGAAGTCAGCATCCCATAAAGCTTGTCTGCGGAAGGAAGCATGAAGTGCTCCAAAATCTCCTGGTAGATGGTTGCATTGACCCTGGACTTAATGAAGCACAGTGGACCAACACCAGCAGATGACATGGCTCATCAACACAGACTGGAAACTTCACACTGGACTTCAAACATCTTGCAGTGTGTGCCTCTCCATTCTTCCTCCATATTCTGGTTCCTTGGTTTCCAAATGAGATGCAAAAGTTGCTCTCATCAGAAAAGAGGACTTTGAACCACTGAGCAACAGGTCTTTGGACCAACTATCTTGCTTTGCATGTAATGAGTCTTATCTCATATATTAGCTTCACCTTTTAAGTTGCATTACTGAAATAAATGAACTTTTTCCTGATATTCTAATTTTTCAAGTTTCACCTGTACTACTTTCTCTTAATGAATTATGCATACATGCTGAACTGATTAAAAACAAACTAAAATTATTTTCTATGAAATCTGATATTGCATGAAGGCAAATCTATTGAATAAGTCAGAATTTTCTCTTCTTTTTTTCCTGCTGCTGCAGAGTTCTGCTTTTTGAATTGCTAGAAATCCACATTCAGTGTTTGGGTCCACATAGGAATGGAAGACCCTTGCTCCTAGGGAATAAATCTAGAAAGCATACTAAAAAGCAGAGATATCACCCTGACAACAAAAGTGCATATAGGTTTACTAAGAATTTGGTGCTATCTGAGTTGGCAGCATTGGGATTGAAAAAACTTAACAATTCTTCTCTTGGTCTCTCCTCCATCTGAATTATTTCCCAATCCTCTCCCACAAGATTGGGAAATGATTCACAGAGGCAAAATCAAGAGAGACAGATAGACATAGACACATAAATCATGCAGATGAAATATGAAAGCTTTGTTCTGATATCTGAGAACCCATAGATTACTGATTAAGTCCATGCTCAATAAGCCCCAAAGGTATTAAATGTGGTGCACTGTTGTTGCTAAATCATTTAATCACTTCTGCCTCTTTGTGACCCAATGTACATCATTTTGCAAATAACTGCTTCTTTGAGTTTTTATAAGCACCTGCATTGGCAGTGATAGTATTCAGCTGTCTTCTCTTCTGTTGATGTCTTTTTCAATTGCCTTCATGCTATGCATATAACTAATATAAACTTTAACTTGATACTGTTTCTATTAATTCATCTAAAATTGAATCATTTGTTCTTTGTTGTATGTATGTACAACAATTTGTTTCACCACAATTTAAAGGCATTTCTTCTATATTCATCCTTGCTGATGATTCAGCATCACACTTATATGATACAACTGGGAAAACAATTCCCTTTCAAATACATTAAACTGTCTTAGTTTGAAATAGCTAGTATGATGGAAATATGGTAATATAATTTTCATTTATATAGCTAGAAATACTACTTTCTTATTTTTGTGGGTGATTAAAATATGACGGAAATCCATGTGGAGCAGGAAAGAAACCATTGATTAATATATAACCTTGCATTTAGTTTGGAAACATTTTTATGCTTAAGTACTTTGGTATTAGAACATTTACTATAAGCCATTCACCTGTAATAATAATCACAAGGATCTATAGACTATTTCTGAGTCCATCTTGAAGTGAAGGGCCGGCATCAATATAGAGGAGCACAGCCAATTGTCTGTTATTAAGTTTAAGGGATTGAATTTTGCCTTGCTAAACACTGAAGTCCAGAATGTAACTCTGTCAGCAGAGAAGTAGCCATTACTATCACATACAGAACTCTAAACAAAATTTAACATCTGATTTATTAAAAAAAACTAAGAACTGCCCAACTCCTTCATAGATATGATGTACTAGAAATGCTTGGAAAACTAGTTAGATAATAAATGGAGGTGTATGTACTGTTGTTTTTCATGAAAAGTGGGCTAGAGAGTCAACGACGAATCACCCAGGCTCCTTGGTTTACTGAGGAGCTCCGGGGGATGAAACGCCACAAGAGACGCCTAGAGAGCAGATGGAGATCCTCTCGCTCCGAAGCCGACCGAACACTAGTGAGAACCCATATTAGGGCTTACTTAGTGGCGATAAAGGTGGCCAAATGTGAGTATTGTGCCACCCTAATTGCATCCGCAGATAACCGCCCTGCCGCCCTGTTTGGGGTGACCCGCTCCCTCCTTCACCAGAGGCCGCGGGAAGCCCCTCTACAAGGGCGAGCAGAGGAATTTGGGATTTATCTGCAGGAGAAAATCACTCGGATTCGGAATGAGCTACCCTCCATCGACGGTGGTCCTGTGGGACTGTCCAAGACTAGTCTTGAGGTTCCATCTTGGGAGGAGTTTGACTTTGTTACCACCGAGGATATGGACAGGTTGTCAAGGAAACTTAGGGCGACCACATGTTTATTGGACCCGTGTCCCTCCTGGCTGGCATCCTGGGAGACGACACGAGGCTGGCTCCAGGGCATTGTCAACGCATCTTTGAGTGAGGGGTCCTTACCTTCCGTCTTGAAAGAGGCGGTGGTGAGGCCCCTCCTCAAGAAGCCGTCCCTGGACCCAGCTTTATTAGAGAACTATCGTCCGGTCTCCAACCTTCACTTTCTGGTGAAGGTTGTTGAGAGTGTGGTAGCCCAACAGTTTCCGCGACACCTGGAGGAAGTTGATTATCTAGACCCGCGCCAGTCCGGCTTCCGACCCGGTCACAGTACTGAGACGGCATTGGTCGCGTTGGTTGATGATCTCTGGAGGGCGCGGGATAGAGGATATTCCTCTATCCTAGTCCTGTTAGACCTCTCGGCGGCTTTCGATACCATCGACCATGGTATCCTATTGCACCGACTGGGGGGGTTGGGGCTGGGAGGCACCGTTCTGCGGTGGTTCTCGTCCTACCTCTCTGGTCGGTCGCAATATGTGTTGACGGGAGGGCAGAGGTCGACCTCGAGGCCTCTCCTATGTGGGGTCCCTCAGGGGTCGGTCCTCTCGCCCCTCCTTTTCAACACATATATGAAGCCGCTGGGTGAGATCATCCGTGGTTTTGGGGTGGAGTACCATCTGTACGCTGATGACACTCAGTTGTACATATCCACCCCAGACCACCCCAACGATGCCGTCGAAGTGCTGTCCCGGTGTTTGGAGGCCGTACGGATCTGGATGGGTGGTAACAAACTCAAGCTCAACCCTGCCAAGACCGAGTGGCTGTGGTTTCCGGCACCCCGGTTCAGCCAGATTACTCCAACTCTGGCCATTGGGGGCGAAACATTGGCCCCCGTGGAGAGGGCGCGCAATTTGGGTGTCCTCCTGGATTCCCGGCTGTCCTTGGAGGACCATGTGGCAGCCGTGGCCAGGGGGGCGTTTCATCAGGTACGCCTGATGCGCCAATTGCGCCCCTTACTGGACCGGGCTGCCCTTCGCACAGTCACTCAAGCTCTTGTGACGTCCCGTCTCGACTACTGTAATGCTCTCTACATGGGGCTTCCCTTGAGGTGCACTCGAAAGCTACAGCTAGTCCAAAACGCAGCCGCGCGGGTAATTACAGGAGCTACCAGAAGCTCCCATATAACACCAATCCTGCGCGAGCTGCATTGGCTTCCTGTGGTCTTTCGGGTGCGCTTCAAGGTCTTGACGACCATCTTTAAAGCGCTCCATGGCTCGGGGCCTAGTTATATGCAAGACCGTCTCGTGCCCCATACATCCCTTAGACCGATACGCTCCCACAGAGAGGGCCTTCTCAGGGTGCCGTCGGCCGGACAATGCCGACTGGCGACACCCAGGGGAAGAGCCTTCTCTGTGGCGGGCCCTGCCCTTTGGAACGACCTACCCCCTGAACTCCGGACCATCACCGACCTCCGCCTCTTCCGCCAATGTCTAAAGACATACTTTTTTCATCAAGCCGGCCTAGCCTAACCTCCCATGAGGACTGTAGAAAAGTTTTAAATTGGGTTTTAATTAATAATTGGTTTTAGCACAGGTTTGGGATTTAATATATATTTTAAATTATTTATGTTCTATTTTTGTATGTTTTTTAAATTTCCTGTGCGCCGCCCTGGGTCCTTTGCGGAGAAGGGCGGGATATAAATGTAATAAAATAAAATAAATAAAATAAATAAATAAATTATTTTGTTTTTTAGACATTTAGAAATATTATTTAACATGTAAATATTTCCAAACGTCAGTGGCTACTTACACCTGGGGCTCTTCCATCTTTACTTTTGAGACTCCACTTCCCCATTCAAAAATGGTACCTGTACTCTAGAGTCTTCTTAGAATCACACCTTTTGTTGAAAGATCAGGTGGCAGCTGTGATCAAGAAAGTCTTCGCACAGTTCCATCTAGTAGGCCCATTATCTTTGTTCCTGGATCAGGAGGTCTTTCAGACAATTGCACATGACCTTCATAGGAATGCCCCTTTGTGAGGCATTGGTGACATTAAGGTAGTATATAGCATTGGGGGCCATAGGGACCAGGTCTCTTATAATGAGATAAAATCCTATTTATGAATTAAATCCAGGAATTAGAGATCATTTCTGTTGGGGGCCAACACATTTTCATAAAATTGGGGAAGTTATTTTTTTTTTAACTCAATCAGAAGTTTGACTACCAAACTGAATATGAAGTTCTGTTGAAGAAGATTCTGCTGGGTGAGGATGGAGAAAATGCAGTGTAGTCTAATTAAGATGTAAATGGAAACTACTCAGATGATCTTTACTGATAATAGAACATAGGAACCGGAGCTTTTTAGGAGCTATTTGGCGAGGACAGGAGATAAGTGGACTCAGAACATAATATAAAAATCCAAGTCACAGACAGAAGTTAGAATAAATCATTTATCCAATGGGATCCTCAATAAAGTCATCTTGAAACCAATATGTATTTGTCCAAATTAAGGCATGCGGGAAGGTTAAAAAAAAAAGATTTAACATGCAAGAGCATGGTGCCTGTATAACCATAACCTACATCCTAGTGCTGGCTTTAGCAAGTCCCCAGTGATGTTAGCATGCTTTTGAGGGGAGGGGGATTTATGTCATTAGTTTAATTCCATAAGTAAATCACTTTGTCTTTCAAAGGCATCAGTTTGGGAAATTTATACAATATGACAATTTGAGCTACTTTCCAGTGATCAACAAAAGGTCAAAATTATTTTTGATTGATGAAATGACAAGGCTTTGACCATTTCCCTATTATCCTTGATTGCCATTCTGTATTATGAGCAAAACTGGAGTCTTCATATATATGTGTTCTATTGTAACAAGTGTCTTTACTGTCTCTTAGACCAATTTCATTACTTGAGAAAAACCTTCAAATGTCAATAATATAACTGACCATTTACCTTTAATGATTATGCTGCAAAAGTTAATTGGTTTAAAAGACCAAGTGGTATTTTCCTTGAGTTGATTTAGCTATACTTCCTGCTGTCAGTCAGAAATAGAAGAAAATTAGTAGCTGCCTACAATAGAAACAGCATTTGGAGTTTGTAAGCCAATGAAATATTATTTAAGAACGATCTTACATTTTGATCAGTTAACCCTCAAGTGGAGATAATTCTATATGTTTTTAGACAGCTCATTTTTAAAAGCATGAATGATATTATTGAGTTACTAAAAAATCAACCAAATCCTTTTTCCTGTCATTTGTATTGAAAAGCCAGTTAAAATGAACAAGAACAATGTACGGTTGTACAATAAAATCCAATTTGTTCACAGAAAAAAACACACAAACACACACACACACACACACACACACACATCCTATGAGAAATGTATGGGGTCTATAATATTATTACAGGGCAAGTGTGAGTGAGAAAAATTGAAAGCCATGAAAAGTGAGAACAAAATAAATGAAGCAAAAGTCATTTTCACAAGGACTTCCAAAAAGAATATATACTGACGAAAGCTATTATGGAAAACTTTAATATTGGCTTACACACATAAGTACCCATATGAATGGAAAGGATGAAAAAAGCAAGGACAGAAATTATGTGGTGATATGGAGGACTAACTGGAATAATAACATTTTCAAAGCCATGAAAAACTTATTATTGAAAATCCCATATTTTAAATTGCCATAATATTTTCTCCTCTTTAACTGCAGTTTCAAATCAATCATTTAGAAATGCACCATAAGAAATGCTTTGTACTGTAGTCATAATAATATTTATTATGTGTCAAGAGGTTGCCACAATTTTTAAGCAAGTGAAATTAAATGTTAGAATATATTCAGTTCAATTATTGACCTTGCTGAACATGCAAATTAAAAACAGTGATCCCATTAAAGAAGCCAGTAAAATCCAACTTTACTGCATTCCTCCCAGAAGATTTAGGCAAAAACTTGAGGTGGTTTGTATATTCTTAATTTAGAAAAGGTTCAAGACCATTCCCTTTCTCCAGGCAAAGGACTGGTAAATGGTTCTAGACATTATCTGCTACTGTTAAACATTATCTGTTAAACATTTCAGTGTTTCTAAACCTTGACAAATTTAAGATGTACGAACTTCAATTCCCAGAATTCCCCAGCCAGCTTTGCTTAAAGCCATCAAGGTAGAGAAACACTGTGCTACTCTTTCAGAGAAACACTCTGACATACAGTATACGTTTTATTTATAGCTGATAAATGTAGTCTGGGAATACTGGGATGGGAAACAAATAAGGTTTCACATAGAGAAATAATTATTGATGAAAGGGTTGTGAGGAAATTAAAATATTTGAAGTTAGGGAGAAGGAAAACTCTAAGATGACTGACAAACAAAAAAGAATTTAAGTAACTTTAGCTGCTGAAGAAACATTATTTTCAGGATAGACCAATGCCTGGTCTCCTTCACCAGTAGGTTCCTAGATAAAGGAAACATCCGTGAAAAAATAAAAGGATGGAGGTACTGAAGGATCAGTCATGCCTGAAGTGAATTCTCAAAGGGGAAAAATATCTGAAGATTAAGTCTGCTACCCATGAAAGGCTGCCAGCTAAACCTAACTGAAGCCCTTGATTAACTCTAAGGGAAATTTAGAATCACTACGTACCTAATAATACTTTATACAAAGGGAGTTCAGATGACGCATTATTTGCAGTCATGAAAAAAATAGGAAGAAAGTTGGGGAATGCAATCCAATTTGTAAATTATATCAATAATTTTTTCTTGGTCTGGTCTTTCTTGGTTTTAGGACTGACAAATAGAAACAGAAATTGATTCATTGCTTTTACTGCATTTTAATATTTTTATGTCAGTTAAACTAGGAAAGGAGGTAGAGGATCTGAAAAACGCGATTTCCCATAGTTGCATGATGCTTACAGAACTATTTAACCTTAAAAGGCAAACTCTCAAAGAAACTAATTTTTAAAACATTGCATTATTACAAACAAAAGAAAAAATGAAACTGTTTCATAAACTGATCTTTGTGTGCTCTTTATTTTTCATCCTAAAAATCCTCACTCCTCCCTTGACCCCATGAAAGCTTCTTTGGACCAAATTAACACTTACTACCCAAAATAACTAAATACCCATCTTCAGGAGCTCCATAGACATTGACTCAGATTATTTGAAAAAAATAATAATCTAAAAATAATGTAGATAGTAGACAGGCCTTTTTAAACCAAACCAAACAAACAAATCCATTTTTAAAAATAGAATGAATACATGGCTGCTTATACTTGTCCCTCCCATTACACTGAAGTTTTAGTGTTCTCTTTGGTATAATTATGAAAACTGTAATATCAGATGACACACTGTCTGAGCTAACATAATGCATAGTGCATTAAACCCTAAAATATGTTTTGTTGACAACAATGGTTGTGTTCATGCATCATGCTAACTAAAACCAACAGATAAAACATTTACTGTGGTTGCAAAACAAAAACAAACAAAACAATCCAGCTGGCATTATATATATATATAATATATATATTAAAACCTCAGAAAACATATATATATATATATATATATATATATATATATATATATATATATATATATGTTTTCTGAGGTTTTCGCGGGTGTTTGTATGTAGGTCTTTGGTTGTTCGGGTTTTCTCCCGCGTAGAATTGGAAGTATCTTCACGACGTTTCGATGAAATCTCATTCATCATCTTCAGGCTGGTGCTTCGGGCTTGGTGCTTCCAGGAGCAATGTGAGATCTCAGCCGGTTCCTCTTTTTAATATATATAATATATATATGCCAGCTGGATAAACATATATATATGTTTTCTGAGGTTTTCGTGGGTGTTTGTATGTAGGTCTTTGGTTGTTTGGGTTTTCTCCCGTGTAGAATTGGAAGTATCTTCACGACGTTTTGATGAAGTCTCATTCATCATCTTCAGGCTGGTGCTTCCGGCTTGGTGCTTCCAGGATTTTTATATATATATATATATATATATATATATATAGGTCTTTGGTTGTTCGGGTTTTCTCCCGCGTAGAATTGGAAGTATCTTCACGACGTTTCATGATGATGATGAATGAGATTTCATCGAAACGTCGTGAAGATATATATGGTGGTTAGGTGCTGGTCAGTAATGGGTTTCTACCAGTTCAGACTGCTTCAGCTGAACCAGTGGTAATTTGGTGGTCCGGGACACTGCCAGCAGTGACTCAGGCCCACCACACCCCCAAACTGGTTCTCTGGATGGCGCCTACAGTGGCACCATCTTGTTTTTTGCTTCTGCGCATACACAGAACAATTTTTATTGTACTGTGTGCATGCACGTGCAGTGCACCCACAAGTAAACTGGCAGAACCCACCCCTGGTGCTGGTGTAGAAATCAGAAGATTGTGAGTTCTAATCTTCCCTTAGACATGAAAGCCAGCTGGGTAACTCTCTTTCAACCCAACCCACTATACAGAGTTGCTGTTATGAGGAAAATAAGAAGAGGAAGGAGTATTATACATGTTCACTTCCTTCAGTTGCTTGTAATGTATCTGAGTCAACATGACTGCATTGAAAAGAATATTAAGATTATTAGTATAAATCACATTAATTTTATTTTCTATGCCAAAAATTTATCATTTGTATAATCCTGTTCTGAATATTTTCCTAATTGTCTGTGACCCTTCTTTTGAAATACAAATAAGATAAACCAGTGTTTTTCTTTTAAATATTTTCAAAGTGATTGAATTTAAAGGATAAATCCAATAAATAATAAAAAAATACTTCTGGATTATAATTCCCCATTTGCTGGTAGAGGATTGCAATTTCTGTAAGAGTTATACAATGAGGTACTAATTCAGCAGATGATGATTTTTTTGCAGCTTTTACAGCATATATTAAATTTGAGGGCCAGTGAGAAATACAATGACTTTCAAGTATTACTCAGATTTTTTAATAAATCTACAAATTTTCTGGATTGGCAGCAAAGCTGGCAAGCAAGGTGGTAAATTATGGCTTGATTTTACTAACATTTGGTAGGTTGGAGATAGAATGCAAATAATCTCAGTGAACTAAAGAAAGAATCAGACAAAATATATCAATTATTTTAAAAAGAACTTTAGTATTAGCTGCTTACAAATAATGACTGGTTGGAATCTAACATAAACATTTTGGGTGGCTACCAAGGCTACTCTATTAATCTCAGACAGTCTTTTTAAAGATTTAATGCAAGTTTTTCCCAATTATCAGCCTGTAACCTCTATTCCAAAATCCTCACTTTCTCTAGCTTGAGGTCAAAATAAGACATTAAACACTATTTGCCTGCACCCAAAAAGTTTAACATTCTTCCCAATGCATTGTCCCTCCAGCTATTAATTTCTTGTCTGAAAGGTTTTTGTTGGGATTGAAAGCTTCTGTCATTAACTGTGAGGCCTTTGCTTTGACCTCTATTTTGTCTTGGTTAACCTTATATTCTGCTCAAGGCAACCTCTTATTTTCCAAGCTTCTAAAAGATCAGAATTCTAGAAAGGCTTGGGAAGTGTCAAGGCTATTTTTCAGCACTTAAGGACTCTGTTCCATAAAACATCATCTCCAAGATTTTATTCAGACTTTAGTTCTTTGTTTCTGCATTCAGATGTTTATTTATACCTGGTCAAGTATTCTCTTTGCATGTACAATTTGTGACACAGGAGGAGTATTAAGCAATCCCACACGAGCTGTAATTTACCATATCAAAGCTCCAGTTCATGTAGAATTATCTATACCAATAGATCATAGCTTTCTGGAGCTTCCTTTTATGCCTATTTGAACCTGAAATATTTCAGATGCAGCTATATGTTTTCCCACTAAACCATATGCTATCAATCTACTGAGAAATGTCCCTCAAATACATCTGTCTTCTTTGGGAATGAATTTCATGGAAAACAGATAGATTTTTAAAAGACTGTTTCACTTTTTCTCCATTTTTCATAGTTGAAATTATTGTTGTGGCAAGGTTTATCCAAGCTGTTTGTACTTAACATATTTACCTACAGGTCCATTTCATTAAGTCCAGAGAGGCTTGCTGCTTAGTAACTGTGACTTGGACTGAAGTATTAGTTGATCCTTTGTGTTCCCCTTGATAGCAATAGCACTTAGACTTATATACCTCTTTACAGTTTACAGAGTCAGCATATTGCCCTCAACAATTTGGCTCCTCATTTTCCCACCTCGGAAGGATGGAATCATACCTGCAATGAAATGAAAGTGTTGGGGAAATATGGAAACTGAACAAAAATATGACTTTAATACCAGATATAGCATATTTTACCAACTTTTCATCAGCTTTTACTGGTTTCTTGCATTGTGATCCCTTGGCTATAAAAAGATGGAAAACTAGGATTTTCAGGTGAAAAAAAAATCTTCCTACTGAGGCTAGGTCTTTTCAGTTAGGCTCTCATTTTAAGATTTAATATCTGATTATTAACAGCTCAGCTGCAGAAGACATCCTGCCATAATAAGTAAAATTTCCTGAAAATTTTGAAATGAAAAATGCTGACACTACAACCAAGATCTCTGAAATAATGACATAAAAATCATCAAAAACATCAGAATAAATTAGTGGTTTAAAGATACCATATTTCATTGCCTGATCATTTTAAAAATGAAATTCTTTTACCTTTGTTGTGGAGCCCTGTGAACAAGAATAAATGCATGAAGGGTCCTCAGTTAATGTGCAATAGTACAAATGATCAAGATGCTTATATTTGGGAGTAAAACTGCACGTTTACCTCTGTATAATATCTTTATGGCCTGATGAAAACCAAGTAAATAATTTTTCACCATTATTTTGGAAATAACCTAATTAACATTTTGACTGGAAACATAATTAACCATTCACAAACTACTGAACATTTACATGGTATGGACAAGGAAAAATCAACTATGATTTGTTTTATACTATTATCTGCCTTGGATTCTCCCTGAACAGAAGTACGGACTACTTACTGAAGCAATAATTGCAAAAGGCAGCTTTACTTTGAACAGCTTACATCCCACCACAATATCTTTTACACCAAAAGTCACTTCTTCCTGTCCCAGGTCCTTGGGAAGGACTTTGTAAATGGATAAAAATGCCAAATCCATCTAAACATCTGCCAAACCATAATTATAGTAATATAGCTGGTGTATTGGACAAAATTCAATCAGAACTAAAAGCCCTGAATATGAAGACCATAAAAATAATGACAGTGAATCATGGCCTTCACTACTTATGTTGATAGACTCTACTTACCAATAAAAATAGTTGGCTGTGGAAGGTTGCAAGAACATCAGACAATCAAAGAAGAAAAAAGGCATGGAAAGAATATCTGAAGGACGATGAAGATGACCAGAATCAGGAAGGCTTACTGAATACTAGAGAGACAAAACTGTCCTACAGGGAAGACCAAATAAATAGAAAAGGGACATGGCAAGCCAAATTATTATATGACCAAAATAATAGCAGGCAAAGCAGTTAAGGAGACCTGGCAATGGCTAAGGGCAAGAAAAATGAAGAAAGAGAGAGAAAGGCACAAGATCAAAACATAAGAACAAATTCATACAAAGCCACAATTGAGAAGACAACCACAGACAGCAAATTGCCCTCTGCAAAGAAACTGAAGAAACAGTGGACCACCTAGTTAGCTGCTGTAAGTAGATCACACAGACTGGCTACAAACAATATGAGAAAGTAGTAGTAATGATGCATTCTTTAAAAGAAGACTGAATAGTTTTACTTTTAAGACAAATAATCAAAATACAGTCCATAATTCCAAGATCCAGGTCAGGCTTATTATTTATTTATTTTATTTTATTAAATTTATACCCCGCCCTTCTCCTAAAAAAGGACCCAGGGCAAGGGTGAGAATTTCATGAGCAGAATCCAAATGAATGTCACACAACAGCCATGGGTTAGATAGTTGATTCCAATGAAGGATCATAGATCATGGCTTTCTCTGAAATCAGTCTGAAGCTAGCTGCATTTATTCCTTTGCTTGGCAAGAAGCCCGATAGCATATCTTTCCTCTGGTCTTTTCTCTACTCTCTGGGTATGGGATCATGGAAGATAGATGTCATCATCATTTGAGTGTGTCAGCTGTTCAAGTTGTGTCTTACCTTGATCAGTCTCAGGTGATTCTTGGCTTTGTGTATCCCGAGGCTGACATTCCACAGCTAGAACCTCTTCCTCAATATCTGAGAGTTTTGAGTCCTGACCCATGACTAGTTCCTCTACTTTCTACTCCAATAAGAAAGCAAGCTTAAACTTGCAGCAGGATCCTCTACAGCAAGAAAGTATGGATTGCACACATCTTTCAGATCATGTGATGATTCCCAGAGTCTTCCTATCTACTGTTTATGGAATAGTTTATGACCAGAAGTTTGAAAGAGTAAGCAGATGCTCTCCTTAAAAAAAAGCAATTGTGAAAATGGCTCCACCAAGCTTCTGTGGCAGATTTGACCTGTCAGAAATATTCATTTACAAGAAGAGAGATCTGTGAAGTTGCTCAAAGTCTGCCTGTCCAGCTCCTGAAGATGTTCCTTATTACTCCTATTTGCCTTTGTCTTTCCTTCAGGCAGGTAAACACATTCTCTAATAAAGGCCTAAACTTTAGCCACTCACATCTTCTAAGAAAGGCAAGAAGGATTCATTGTAAATTTTAAAAATGACTTTACTGTAATTTTGGGAAGGTAGGAAAGCATCTTTTTTAAATTTCATTAAAACTTGGAGAAGAAAAGGATCTTGGGAATGCAAAAAAGAAGGCACATTAATGATCACGTTGCATGCCATTGTCATGGATGTCACTGCTACCAAATTTGATTCAACTGACATTTCTGTAACATTCCCATTTCCTCCTACATTCCAACATATCAGTAAGTCCTTGCAACACACATCAGATTCAAGTTTGGATTATTGCAGAATACTTTCTCCTTTGAAAACAGTCCAGAAATTTCAATTTAATTCAAATGAGAGAGATTAAATGGAATTTGCTGATATAATCACACTACGCCAGTATTTAGCCATCTGCACAGGATGCCAGTCTGTTTCTAGGCTCAATTCAAAGTTTGTTTTAATTTTTAAAGCCTTAAACAGCTTGAATCTATGGATGGGTGACCCTGTTTCCCTTTTTAATAGCATTAACATTTTTTCTGAAGCTTAATTTCATTTCAAACAATTTCTCTGATTCCTTTATTAAAGACTGAAAATTTGCATTCATTTTAATGGCAATATTGGGGTCTTAAAATCTGTGCAAATGTATGCATGTACTGTTCCCCATTATGCGCTGCACATATTTTGCAAACATATTGTTGAAAGTTTTTTTTTATTTTTATGTCTTTATATTAACATTTTTCTTTGATCTATGCAGTTTCAAATATGAATGTTTGTGGGTATTTGTTAACTTATTCATTCACTCATTCATTGGAAAACTGTATTAGAAAGGTGCCTGAGCTGCAAAAAAAGTATCAGTCTCATTTTAGTTCAGAAAGTGTGGATCAGAGTGGTCAACAGTAAAATCCATATCAAATTTATTTCACTAGCTTCCTCTACTTAGGGTCAATCTGTCTGAAAGAGCATCTCCTGGACACGGAATGGGACAACTTGCCCTGGATGACTCACCTCAGTTGACACATCCCAGCTAACTCATCATGGGACACCTCACTGCACGACAATTCAATGCAGGATAACTCAAGAGAGGGACAAGTAGAATGGCAGCTTATCCCAGCCTTGAGGACTTCTAGCCTGAGAAGGTTCAAATCTAAAGCAAGACAACTCCTCTCTTGAGTTGTCCTGTAGTGAGTTGGCCACAGCAAATCAACCAAGGAAAGTCAGCTGTGATAAGACAGCTGTGGCGAGTCAGCTATATTGAGTTGTCCTAGACACCCTGGACACCACTGGAGGCCTCCTCCAGATGCACATATCAATGGAGATGGATCACAGCTATGGGAGATTTTTCAGTCATAGGATGCCATCTAAGAAATTTCTTCCAATGAACACTTTTAAAGTTTTTTTCCAACCTCAGAAGAAAGTCACCTTTTTTTCCTCTGGCATTTAGGTAAATTTTTGTGCTTGCCGAGCTCTGCTTTATTATACTACTTGTTGGTATAATGTCATTATTTTTATTTTTCTCTATTTTTTACTTTTATTACTTTAATGTTTGTTTTTAAAAAATATTTGGCACTCTAGTCAAATTCCTTAGTCAGGAAAAGTTGCTCTAGATAGTTTTTCTTAATAATTTAATTTAATATTTAAATTTCTATACCGCCCTTCTCCCTTCCGGGACTCAGAAGGGGTATTCTATGCTCTCTGGTATCTTCTGAAATTCTGCTTCAGAATATTCTGGTACAATAGGGTGCTTGCACTGGTGGTTGTGAAGAAAGAGGGAAATTGTTAAGGAATGCCTTTCTGCTAGTGTCCAGAAATAAATTAAAAATCTCCCTGTTGTTTATAGTAGCTTCTCTTAACACATAATAGAAGGAACAGTAAAAAAAAATGCAAATAAACACATCTGCAACGATAAATCAGCAGCTACCTAATAGAAAAACAATCTAAACAAATCCAGAGTATCATGCTGTAATATAATCAGTATCAATAGTAAACCACTGTAAATAAATTTACCGCATTACCTTTCATCAGACTTCAGCTAACATAAGAATTAATCTATCAAACACAATATTCCCATAAACAAAACTCTGCTGCGATAGAAAAAAAAATACAACCAGGAGACATAAATATCGAATATCGAATGATAACAATTCATTAGAATCATTTCATTAACATACATCTAAAAGAATCAACCACGATGCAACATAGTTTATACTCTGAGTACCTCTGAGTACATTGGAAAATACACAGTAGCTGTAGGCTAAAGTGAGTGGGCTTTCAGCAGATGGAGCAAACACTAGATAAGCAGTCCCTTCCACTGCCAAACCAAATAGCCTCCCAGGACTCCTTAATCATCCACATTAAAGTTCCTCTAACAGTGGACAATTCTTTTGGGTATGGCAGTACACATTAAGAAACCATTAATATTCTTTAAAACCTGCAATAGACCAGCATTTAAATTTTTGCCAAAGTCCTTAGACTTTCTGGTGGATTTTTACATATCTTAATAGGGTTGAAGAATTTATAGAGCAGCTCCAACCCTGGGCTTCATCTGTATTTTAGAATTGCATGGATTATATTTTCAACCAGGTTGATTATAAAACATTGTGTTTGGGAGTTCTGGGAACTGAAGTTCCAATACATCTGGAAGTCAAAAAAGTTGGGGAAACTGCTGGAGACATCCAAGCTAACCTGATATAGCAAATCCATATCTAGCATATCTTCAGCCTATTTCTCTAAATTATCAAAGTGCTTTTGGATTTTGTTTCTATTTTTGAGAATAGTACTATCATATTCAACTTTGCATAATCCGCAGACTTGATGAACATTTCTTCTACTGTTTCATTTAAAACATTAACAGAAATGTTAAAGTATAATGGGTTGCAGGACTGATTTTTTCGACATCCAATCCTCCTTTCAGTTGGTGAAGAATACTCATGCTCTGAGTATGATTTTTGAACCAATTTTATATTTGAGTGTTTAATAGCCAAGCAATCCAGCCCACATTTGCTCATCAAATGTCAAATGCTTTGTTGAAACCATAATATATTGCATCTATCAACTTTGGTAAATATTTTCCAAAGTCTTGCAATTTGACATCTTTGTGTCTGCCTGTTCCAAAGCAACTATTTGTATTTTTGTGGATTCTCCTTTCTGAATATACCTCTCCTCCAGTCATCTGGTACTTCCACATTCAGGTTTCTCAGAGTTAATCAGAGGTGGTATTCAGCAGGTTCTGACCAGTTCTGGAGAACCAGTAGTGGAAATTTTGAGTACTTTGGAAAATTGGTAAATACCACCTCTACCTGCCCCCATCTTTTCTGCCTTCCAAGTCCCAGCTGATCGGGACAGAGTGGGGATTTTGCAGTAACCTTCCCCTGAAGTGTGGAGAGAATGGAGATTTTACAGTATCCTTCCCCTGCCACCCCTACCAAGTCACCCCCACCAAGCCACACCACACACAACAAGCCATGCCCACAGAACCGGTAGTAAAAAAAATTGAATTCCACCACTGGAGTTAATACATATATTACCAACAATTTTGACTGGAATATCTAAATGACCTGATAGTTTGTTTGACTTAGTAGTTCTTACTAAACTTGACTGCTAAGAAAGTCAGAATAGATACAAGTAGATACCAAATATATACAAAGTTGTTTATGGATCTTATCGTAATTCTACAACTAGTGTATTACTTCCCATATCTGAGGTCAGATGCAGCTAAATTATATTTGCTGAATTACATGACTGAAAAGACCAATTGCTCTAATATCCTGCTTTTGGGGTTTGGGGGAACATCCAAGTAGAAATAGTGTTAGCCTAACATGTATTTGCATATTGATCCAACTTTGCAGTTCTTATGAAGCGTTCATTTCATCTCTTTTCCTTTTGTCAGTAATGTTTGAAATTCCATTGTTTTCCCTTGGGTTTACAAGCTAAATCAGTTCTTCTCTAGTACAGGGGTCCCCAACCCCTGGTCCACGGACCGGTGCCGGTCTGTGGCTTGATAGGAACCGGGCCGCAGGGCTGGAGAGGAGGGAGGAGGGGGCAGCCCCCTGGGCAGAGCGCATGCCGGATGTGGGAGAGCGCAGGTGCGGCCATTCGCACCGTTGGAGGCCCTAGAGGGGCGAGTGAGCCGACTCCCCCCCACGTGCACATGCGCCACCTGTTCCCCCTCCCCGCCCGCATGCGCATGCACCGCCTGTTCCCCCTCCCCCCCGCTCCTCCTCTACGCCAGCTGGTCCGCAGAATTTTTTTTTTAATGAAACCGGTCCCTGGTGAAAAAAAGGTTGGGGATCCCTGCTCTAGTACCATCCTTAGTCCTTAGTTGATCAATCAGAACTCTTCAGATGTTTTCTTTCTTTCTCTATATTCTTCATCATCATCAGGACGAATTCTCAGATCAAGAGTTAGGGGGCTGATTAATATACAAACTCTACACCCTGGTTTAAATATGATAAGATCCATGTATTTACTTTATTTCTGTATAACTATTAATGTATAAAATCATTTATCATGGATTAGCATTATATGGAACTTAACTAGCAGTGGCTAATGATGCCATCAGAATTAAAATGTGAGGATGCATCAGCCTGTTAAATGCAGAGAAATTGCAGAGATGACTGGATAAGTAGTGGCCGCTCTGGATGGTGTGTTGCCTCTGTACATTAACAAAAGCGGCAGAAGCTGTTTCAAGCAGATTTGACAGTATGTTGTCTTGAGCCCAGCAGTAGCTGAGGTGGGACATATTAGCCATTTTATGGCTGCCATATTCCAGAGGAAGATACATTTGGAAGACTGTTGTACTGTGCCTGTGAGTGCCTCTGCAAAATGTCAACTAGCAATCAGTTCAGGCCTGTATAGACCCTGAGGACTGTGACTTTACTTGCTAGCTGTGATTTATGGGGCGGAAGAGATTGGGAAGAGGGAGAAGGAAGAGAAGTGGGGGTAGATGAAATGTGGAACTACAATATATGAGTTTAGAAATGGTAAGTGGTTGGACTGTGATGTAGAAAGGAGTGTGGCACTTTTGTCTGAATGGGAACAGACAATAGGATTGCAATTAAAGGCCAAGAGCATGTCCCCATTAAATTTTGAGTAGAGCAGAGGAGGACTTTGGGGAGTTTGGGGATCAAGTAATTATAGGGATATCTTGGATCACCCATGTAACAACTTTATTCTGAAAGCTACACTGATTACCTATAGAATTCTGTATGCCATTCAAAGTATTGGTTGTCACATGTAAAGGCCTTCATGGCACAGGATCTAGATATCCACAGGTCAATCTTTTCCCAATAGTTTCTGCCCACCCAATAAATTCAAGAACAGATTTCCTCCAGATCACTTTCTCTAAGTATTGTTATCAAAAGGTAACATGGAGGTAAACCTTCTTAATTGCTTTATTCCTTTTTAGAATAGCATTTTCCCAAAATTTCAAATTGGCCCAATATTGATAGGACTTAGATAAACAATTAATTCCTGGTTATTTTAACAGGCCTTTGGGTGAAGATAAATGGAGATTGATTCCTGTGGTTTGTGTGGGTGTTTGACGATCTCTTATTGCTATTGATCTTCAGTGTAGGAACGAGCTATTTTTCTGTTAATATTGATACTTTGTTTTGTTTTCTTGCTGTTTAAATAATATTTGCATATATCAAGATTGTACTCAGGGTCAGTAACGATTGGGATGGCATAGAAGTGTAGAAAAATAAGCAAATAAATCATCCAAACTCTCATACATTCTTACTCCAGGAGAAGCAATGCATTATTTTTCATAACATATCTTGGTCAAACATAAACAAGTTTAGGAATTGTATACATTAAAATGAGAATTTTTAATATCTCCTATTTCCCTAACCCCAAATTCTATGAAAGAAATTCTTAAATGAGAGTCTAAAGAGTGGCACCAAAATTTCATTTCTACTATATTAGCCAAGGCTGTATTTACATCAGTAAAGAGATAAAATCTTAAGCAAAATATATGATGGGAAAGGCAACTGGTGCCTGTTTTCATGTGCTTTGATCATCACCCAACGATGCCGTAGCGGTGATGTGCCAGTGCCTGGAAGCCGTGAGGATCTGGATGGGAAGTAATGGACTCAGGCTCAACCCGACCAAGACCGAGTGGCTGTGGTTTCCGGCTGCCCGATTCAACCAGCTTACTCCATCGCTGGCCATAGGGGGCGAACATCTTGCCCCTGTGGATGGGGCGCGCAATTTGGGTGTCCTCCTGGATGCCCGGCTGTCCATGGAAGATCAAGTGACAGCCGTGGCCAGGAGGGCATTTTACCAGGTTCGCCTGGTTCGCCAATTGCGCCCCCTATTGGATCGGGACGCCCTTCGCACAGTCACTCATGCGCTCGTGACATCCCGACTGGACTATTGTAACTCTCTCTACATGGGGCTTCCCTTGAGGTGCACCCGGAGACTTCAGCTAGTCCAGAATGCAGCTGCGCGAGCAATTATGGGGACCGCAAGGTCTACCCACGTAACACCGCTCTTGCGCGAGCTGCACTGGCTACCTGTCGTCTTCCGGGTGCGCTTCGAGGTGTTAATTATCATCTTTAAAGCGCTCCATGGCTCGGGACCTAGCTATCTGCGGGATCGGATCCTGCCTCATACATCCTCACGGCCGATTCGCTCCCACAGAGAGGGACTTCTCTGGGTGCCGTCCACTAGACTTTGTCAGCGGGCGACGCCCAGGGGAAGGGCTCTCTCTGTGGCAGGCCCGGCCCTCTGGAACGACCTTCCCGCCAATATTAGAACGACCACGGACCTCCGCTCCTTCCGTCTTAAATTAAAAACTTACTTTTTCTGTCTGGCCGGCCTGGGATAGTCTCCCTGTCTTGGGGGTTTTACTGGGTAGTTTTAATATAGTTAGTTTTATGGGAATTTAACACAGGTTTAGTTTAATTTGGTTTTAGAATTGTTTGTATATTTCTTATTGTTTTTATTCTGCCTGTGCACCGCCCCGAGTCCCCATGGGGAGAGGGAGCGGTTTATAAGTATTAAATTATTATTATTATTATTATTATTATTATTATTATTATTATTATTATTATTATTATTATTATTATTATTATTATTATTATTATTATTATTATTATACCTTTTACTTTTGGCAGAAAGATGACTGTTGAGGATGATGCATGTGCAAGCCACTTATAAGAAACAGCCACCTTTTAGTGCTTAGGTCAGCGCAGTAATTGATAGTTCATGGCAAGAAGAGATAATGTTGGGTGTGTCATAAATCCGTCCATAATATACAAATGAAATGCTTGGAAATACCTTTGCTTTTCCTTCCAATTTTTCTTCAATATCTATATAAATATATGCAAAATACCACTCATGCATCATCACGAAATCTCCAGAACTATAAAACCTACAAACTTGAAATTTGGCATGTATGTTCCAGGGGTGGGTTCCTGTACCAGCTGGTACCAGTTCGCCTTACTCATGCGCATGTACCGTACGTTGCTCATGCATGCACAGTTGACTTTAAATTGTTCTGCGCATGCACAGAAACAGGCCAGCAATGGCAGAAGAGACTGGGGAACTGGTTTGGGGGTGTGGCCAGCATGAGTCACTGCCAGTTCTGCGACCCAGGCCAAATCATCACTACCAGTTCGGCTGAACCAGGCCCAACTGGGAGCAACTCACCTCTGGATGATGCCAAGTAATCCAAGCTGTTTTGATGCATGTAAAATAGCAGTCCATTTCATACTTTCTGAGACATATTTTTTTTATTCATAATTAAATCTAATTTTTTTCATTTCCTTGCATATATTCAACTCAACTCCAAAAGATTATTCAGATCTACTAAATCCTTCTGTCTCACATTTTCATGCCCACAGACTGCATTTTAATTTCCTTTATTAATTCTTGCTATGGACCCTTTCTCTATTTATATTCCAAATAGTAACATTCCATATGCCACTGACATCATCGGATGGACTTATAGATATTCTATCCATCACAACTATTGTCAATTGAGGCACTCATATAACATTTCTAATAAGAGAGAGAAAGGGCAATTTAGGTTACCACTCTAATTTTTTCCTGTCTGCATTTAGTTTTTTGTGATAATAGTAACAATGGTATCAGTTGGTTTGGGTGTATTTGGGACAATATGCTTCAAATGCATCCAGATCCTGGGTTTGTGTCATACATGGTCACATCTTTACAGACTAGTTATTTTAGAAATATCCTAGCAAGGGGATATATGGTTGTTCATATCCCACCTACTAGGAAATTCATGAAGTGTACCAAACACTCAGAATATAAGCATAATATCAATCTTTTGTGGTTTGAAATCAATAATCAATATATAAAGCTTAAAATATATTAGAATCAAGCGCTCTAACAGACCAACTTTGATCGTATCACATCACAGATCATACCCTTAATACTACTAAGGGTACTAGGCAGCAAATCAACTAAATTCTATGGAATAATTCAACTGAACTCAGCTGAGTTGACATGCATGGTATTTCAATGTAAATCAACATTTGTCTGTTGTGTCCTTCCTAGGTTTCTGTATCAGTTCATCTGGAGAAATATCTACATAGAGCAAATGTTTAATATCTACCTGAAACCATTGGATGAGGTCATCCATCATTTCAGGGCTATATCGATATATTGACAATAGTCAACTTTGTATCTCAATACCAAGCTGCATAAATGATTTTTTTTATGTACTAAGTCAGTGTCTGGAAGCCATTCAGGTCTGGTCAGGAAGAAACAGACCTTAGTTCAATTCTCACAAGCATGTAGTTATTTAGCCCTCTAAGTCAGAAACATTTTTTGTTCATCTCGGTTGGGGTACCACTTGCTGATTCAAGGCTGCATTGCAACTTGTGGGTCGTTCTAGATCCACATATACTGTACTGTTCAAAAAGAAAATGGCAGCAGTGCCAGGAAAGATATTACACAGGTTCATCTTGTATACCACTTGCACCCTTTATTTGACTGGGAAGTCTTTCAGAGAGTTACACTCTTGTGACTTAATGACTGATAATTGTGATCTACATAGGGCTGCCCTAAAAGACCATTCAGAACCTTTAGCTGGTGCAAAATGCATGGAATTGAGCAGTAACAGGTACTTTATATTATCCCAGTGTGTCACCAATACTACTGGAGCTGCATTAGTTACAAGATAGCTTTTTGGTGCAATTCAGAATGCTGGTCATCACATTTAAAGCTGTTCACTATATATAGCCTGGTTATCTCAGGGACTGCCAGCTCTAATTGCTTTTACCCACCTGGTGCCTTCTACATTCCATTTCTCATCTGATATATACTGATATCTTTCTGGGAATTGTGCCTACTTGTGTCATGCCCCTTCCTCTATAATGATTTTCCCCCAGAGATACAAGTGGCATCTTCTGTCCTGGGGTTCTGGAAAGCCCCTATAACCTGGGATTTATGCTTTATTGGGTCCCTATTGCAGTTTCTGTTGCTGTAATTGTTTTAGTCCAGGCTATCTTTGTTGTTTTGTTTTGAACTGTTTTTACAGTTTTGGGAATTCTGTAAATTGCTCAGAGTCTGCTTGAATGGCCATAACAAATTTAAATAAATGGCAATTATTAATAGTAATAATACATGAACAAGCTTATATTGAACGGAAGACTGGTTTGGTGACCACTGGATCTTTTAAATGTATTCTTTCCTTGTTGTTCCCTCAAATGAACAGGATGTTTCTCCTACTGACATTTTCCTGTTTCTAGAATGTTTATTCTTTCCTTTGCCCCTCATTTATTCTACATGCATTTCCATTGACAGCTGTTATATTGTTACCAACACACGAGTAACTCCAAGTGCCAAAGTTGCTATCCGACCAGTATTCTTATTAAAAGGTAAACACAGAGATTCTTCATCCAGAAAACACTGCAGCTGCTCTCAGTGCTGATATATGATATTGAACTGCCAACCATGAGAATTGTGTATAATGTCTGTTCAAGATGAGAAGCTGCAATATCAGAATAAAATTTATCTGCCCATGTACCCAATTGAAGTCTAGTTGTTGCTGTAGTTTTGTGGAAATTATTGTACTTAAAACAAGAGACCATACCATCAAGTTGAAGAGAGTACTGTGCATTAAAAAAAGCTGTAATTATTGAGTAATTTAGAAGCATACTGTAATTAACTGAGATAAAATAGATAGTGTAGAAAAGTTCCAAGGCAAACATAAATTACTCTGATTCATTTTTTAAAATTATTTTCTGATAATTCACTATAATTCTTATTCACTATAATGGGAAACCAGCAAATGGCAGAGTTGGGGGGGGGGGGAGCTTTAGAGGTTTCTAATGCGTTTCTTGAAATTTTAAAAGAAGACTACTCTTCTTTTCTGTAAATTTCTGAATGAAGGATAATCATTAAAGAAGTATCCTTAGGTAATGATGCAGATATTGGTGAGTTGTTATCAAAATGCAGAGTTACTTTGTTATATTTTATTTCCTGTTCAAAGCAAATAATATCCATAAGGTTCATCTGAACTCCAGATCCCAACATGGAGTGCAGTACTCTGGAGTATATTTTCATTTATCTTGGATAAAATGGATAGGCTCAAGCCCATTTAGTTCTTATTCTAATTTTCCAGTTTCAGTTTATTTCAATCTAATTCTACAAACTTCAGTCTAGTTCTACAAACATTCCCAACATGTTCTACAAATAGTTGCAGCACTTTAACTGACCAGTTCAGTATCAGATTATATAAATGCAGCTACTGAGCTGCAAGTAATTGAACATTTCATTACTCAGTATCATAACATTGGATGAAAGGAAGAGCTAGTCTTGGGGAAAGAAGACTGAGCTATTTTCCAGTATCCTTTTAAAGTATGGTCCTACATATAGGCAAGAAAAACCAAATGCACAAGTACAGTATAGGTGGTACCTTGCTCAATAGTAGCAACTGTGAGAGGGATCTCGGAATCCTAGTGGACAACCATTTAAATATGAGCCAGCAGTGTGCAGCAGCTGCCAAAAAAGCCAACACAGTTCTAGGCTGCATCAACAGAGGGATAGAATCTAGATCACGTGAAGTGTTAATGCCACTGTATAGTGCCTTGGTAAGGCCACACTTGGAATACTGCATACAGTTTTGGTCGCCACGATGTAGAAAAGACGTGGAGACTCTGGAAAGAGTGCAAAGAAGAGCAACCAAGATGATTAGAGGACTGGAGACTAAGACATATGAAGAACGGCTGCAGGAGCTGGGTATGTCTAGTTTGATGAAGAGAAGGACCAGGGGAGACATGATAGCAGTGTTCCGATATCTCAGAGGGTGCCACAAAGAAGAGGGAGTCAAACTTTTCTCCAAGGCACCTGGGGGCAGGACAAGGAGCAATGGGTGGAAACTAACCAAGGAGAGAAGCAACTTAGAACTAAGGAGAAATTTCCTAACAGTAAGAACAATTAACCTCTGGAACAGCTTGCCTCCAGCAGTTGTGAATGCCCCAACCCTGGAAGTCTTTAAAAAGATGTTAGACAGCCATTTGACTGAAATGGTATAAGATTCCTGCCCATGCAGGGGGTTGGACTAGAAGACCTACAAGGTCCCTTCCAACTCTGCTATTGTATTATTATGGGGGAAAATACTTAAATATGTATTGTAATGTTTACATTTTTCCCTGGTTCAAGAAGTAGAATCCTTAATTGTTAACTGTTCAAGTAACTTGAAGGGTTTTTTTAAGTAATCGTAAAATAAACCTTCAAGTAAGGTTCATGCACAGAATGGTTATATCTCTAAAGATTGCAATAACCATGATGCACTACAGCTGTTAGGCAATATGTATAGGATTGGAGTGCTATAAAGAAACATTGGAAGTATAAGCAAAAGAAGTTCTTTTTCCAGAAATCTCTTTCTGATATAAAACTCTACCACAGAACCTATTTTCTACAAAATCCTCAATTGTTTTTCCTATTTTTCCAATATTAAGCATCATGAAAAGGTGAAGCAGTATATCTACTTAAAATGCCAAGAAGCAAAACAAACATTAAAAAAAACCCTCCGAAACATACGAAACTGATTTGAATGTCACAAAATAACTTTTCATGTTTTTGTGAAGGGATATATATATATATTTATTTATTTATTTATTTATTTATTTCATTGGTTCCAAACATGTGATTTAATTTTCTTGACACATCCCATGCTTAGTCACCTACCTTCATGAACCTCATGCTTGACATTTCATTCATACAGGAAGTCAATAGCATTGTAAGTCAAGTAGCTAAAGGGCAGATAAATGTTATGTCTCCATAAGAACTGTCTTGAATCTGGGTGATGTATTTGCATACCAAAATGGCTGAATGCAGCAACCCAGTACTATATTTTTCTGAAACAATTTATTGTCTTATTTATTTATTATTTATTTATTAAGAAAATTTACATAGCCATCCAACTCACTCATGCTGACTTCAGAAGGCTTACACAAAGAAACAATGCTTTGAATTACATTTTCAATCAGAATTACAATGAGAGAAAAAGTTGCAACTGTAATTTAATCACCATTTTAGTCAGTTTGCTGTATTGTAGCAATTGTCATGTACCAATAAAATCAATGCATGCTTCTGATTTTAGGGAGATACTTTATATGGGACAAATTTAACATTGTTATGACAAAATCTGTCCTTCGCTTTCCTTAAGAGTATCACACACTAACAAACAAACAAAAGTGTCTTTCATTCAACATGTTTTCCAGATTATTTTGAAGGGGTTTTACACTTACTGTTTTGTTGGCAAAAACAGCTTCTAATTGCTGGTTTAAGTTTCTTCCTCACTCTGTCAGGTCCCTAGTTGCTAGGGAAAAAATTATATTATCTCATTACTTTGAGCGTCCCTGGCTGCCCCTACTTCCAGTTCCAAAATTCTGTGACAGAACTTCACCCACGATACCTACCCTATAGATGTGAAGTATAGGAACCCTGGAATGATGCAGATTCAATTGTGCAATGACCTTCATACAAA
This sequence comes from Rhabdophis nuchalis, assembly GCA_039707465.1. Lineage (NCBI taxonomy): Eukaryota > Metazoa > Chordata > Lepidosauria > Squamata > Natricidae > Rhabdophis > Rhabdophis nuchalis. The sequence goes on from CM077643.1 coordinate 365,433,899, forward strand.
TCATCTAGTCAATTGATAATTAAGGAAAGTGAAAGAGCAACATGAATCTTTAGCTGTATTTTTCTTCTTGAAATATTTTACTGAAAGTAGTTCATTTGGTATTAAATTGAAGGACAATTCTCAATGTTTTTTGCACAACAATATTCTGCAGGTCTTTTGACCAGCTGTACCCCATTGTTACCAAGATGAATGAATTTATGGTCTAAGCCAGCACAAGAGAAATCTTAAACTTAGCACATTTGACACGTCTACTGTACTATAATGAAAGGCTGCACAGAGCAACAGATTCTGTGAAAATGCGGCCTCTCTAACTCTTGGTATGAAGTCTATTTCACATCGTTTGATTTATGTATTCTTTCCATCTCACTTCTCTATTCATTTAGAATTACAAAAAATATCTAAACATTTTTTCCCTCATAACAGACACCTTACCTTAAACTAGGCAATTCTAATTTAGCTTTGTTTCATAAAACACTTTAAAAGAAGTTTTAGTCCAAATTGCAAATAATTATGTGATGCAGCTTTAACTAATAACCCTATTCAAAATGCTTGTAAATCATTTTTAATATAGTGTTGGAAAAGCGCATACAATTAGGCTATTAATCTGAATTAAGTAAGGAATACTAGATTACCAAAGATATTTCTGAAATATAAGAAAATAGAACACAGAATCATACAGCTGGAAGGGACCACAGAGGTCCAATTTCCTACTCAAGTCAGGATACTTTATATCATACTGCTCAAATGATTGTCCAGTTTATTGTTGAAAACCTCCAGTAATGGGAGTACCCACAATTTAGGAGGCAAGCTATTCCATTGATTAATTATCTTTACTTTCAGAAATTTTCTCATTACCTCTACGTTGAATCTCTCTTTAACAAGCTTCCAATCATCCCTGTCCTCTTGTGAAGTATCAATCCCCTCTTCTCTGTGACAGCCCCTCAACTAGTGGAAAATAGTTGTCATGTCTTCCATAATCTTTCTTTTTGATAGGCTAGACTTAGCTAGCTTCCTCAACTGTTCATCATATGATTTAACCTCCGAACCTTTGCCATCTTTGTTGCTCTTCTCAGCACACATTCTAGGGTCTCAGTGTCTTTTTTGTTTTGTAGAACTGTACACAGAATTCCAAGCGTAGCCTCACTAGTGTAATATAAAGCAACATTTTAACTACTCATGAGCTTGATGTCATCCTTCTGTTAATGCAGCCCAGGAATGCATGGGCTTTTTTGACAGCTGCAGCATGTTGCTGGCCCATATTTAAATGATAATCCAGTAGGACATCTAGATCTTTCATAATTACTACTATTGAGCCAGGAACCACCTAATAATTTCTTAATTGAAACTGTGTATGAATGAGAAACAGAGACTGAAATAAATCTATGTAAAGATTATGAATTTGTTCTAATTGATACTTTGGTCTATATTTAAATGTGGTATATGTATTTATGTTTTTCTAATATATTCCCAATTGTAAGCCATAGTTTCTGATTCTATAACAATCTGATTTTACGCAGTGGTTTACCAATTTAGTTTTGTGGTAACCCTAGAAGAAAAAACAGATTCGAGACAACAGCCATTCATGGACTGTTTATCAACCCATCAAACTATCTTTGTTCAGCTTTCAAAGTAGTCTAGAAATTGACAATGTGGTAGTCTTAACTAGGTATTGAGAATGAACTATAACTGAATTGAGGTGCTTGAATGGAAAAAAAGCTAGGGATATTATTTTATACATATTATAAAATTTGGGTTCAGCTATTTTCAAAAGGTGCTAGATTATTTCATCCTTTGTAAAGGATTTCTCCTTTCTGTATATCACTCTGTTCCCACTCTAAGTGTACAAAATAGCATAACAGGCTTTATTAGTCACTGACTTTATAGTTTGGCAGTATTCTATAGTGGTTATGGAAGAGTGACCTTTTCAATTAAAGTTCAATTAAGCAGATTTGCTATTTATTGTTACTGCCTAAGCTTTCCTCTTCTTCAGTTATAATTATCTTATAATAGATAATTTCTAATTCTGAATTTCAACCTGGGAGATATTTTTGCACATTAGAGCCATAGCAAATTATGGCTTGTCATTCTGGATAACAGTTTGCCAAATGCAAGACCTATGCAAAGGACTGAGGTTTTCCCCCTTTATTAAAATCCTTTTGGCTTCAGTTCACAAATAATGGGAAGAGGCTTGTTCTCCTCCTTCTTGGATTTGCAACAACCTAATATCTCATTTCTTCCCTCTTCATAACTACCATTGCACAACTTTATTGATTGGGAAATGTGTGCTTATTTAATGTTATTTATAGTATAACATCTGCTATCTATTGAAGGATCATTAAAATGTTTCCAATTTACAAATAACAACAATGCTATATAATGTTCAAAAATAATAATAATCATGATCATCAGGGGAAAAAAAACATCAGCAGGCATATCATAGATTAAATCAATTGCCAAGGTTAAAAAACATGAGTTGGCACTTGATTTAATGGTAGAGGAAGCACTGTGAATAGTGTGCCACTACCAAACTTTGCCTCTTATCATTGCATTACAAGCATTCCACAAGCTAGATAATGAACAGAACCTCCTCCTCAAAATGAACCAATTAGATAGGTTCACTTGGCTCGGAGCTTATTTTAATTAGTATTTGAATCGGTCAAAAAATTTCCATCCATCTCATGACATGAGTGTGGTGGAATGTAGTCTGAATTCTCAGGAGGGAGAGACTGCACTCCAAAGGGTAAAAAGCTGAGATAGTTTGGTCAGGAGAAACAGAAACAAGCAGACTCCCACCTATCAATTCTCAGAACATGTATATTGTAATGCAAACTTTAGTTTTTCAGAATTTCTATCTTTAGGTAAGGAATAAAGGAACACAATAAAGGAAACTGCTCAGAAGTAATTCTATATGTCTTTCTTATTTCTTGGGGCTGGACAGTGAGCTTGACAAGGGAAGTTGCTTATACCTGAACTAACCCCTACATTTCAATGATCTTGGACAGATAGACTGTTTGTGGTGGCTAAGGTGTTTGATTAGGAGTGGGAAGACCAGGTTCTCCAACAGTCCACTTTCAAGCACAGAAGCTTCCTGGGTGACATTGAGCAAATCACTCTCTTTCTCACAGCTTGACCTGCTAGACAGAGTTGTTGTAAGGAAAATTAGGAAGGTGGATCACTATGTACATTGTCTTAAACCCCTGACAGATTTGAACATTGGGCACTATCTAACAAAATGAAATTCAATGGTGAAAAAGTAAGGTTGTACTTTTAGGCAAGAAAAACAAAATGCACAGGTACAATTTTGGGGATATCTTGCTCCATGGCAAGGGACCTGGCTACTTGCAAGACCACCTCCTGCTGCCTCCACCTCCCACCGACCAGTTCGCACCCACAGAGAGGGCCTCCTCAGGGTGCCGTCGGCCAGGCAATGTCGGCTGGCGACCCCCAGGGGGAGAGCCTTCTCTGTGGCAGCTCCTGCCCTCTGGAATGACCTACCCCCTGAACTACAGATGATCACGGACCTACGCCTCTTCCTGAAGACCCATTTATTTTGTGCTGCCGGCCTGTCGTAGTTTTTAAATTGATTTTAGTAGGGGTTTTTAATTTGGCAGGCCAATTTATTTAATTATATCTTAACATTTGATCTTAACTTTTATATTACTCATTTTTACTGTTGGCTGTACACCGCCCTGAGTCCCGAAAGGGAGATAGGGCGGTATATAAATGCAATAAATCTTAATCTTAATCAATAGTAATAATTGTGAGAGGTATCTTAGAGTCCTAGTGGACAACCATTTAAATATGAGACAGCAGTGTAAAGCAGCTTCCAAAAAAGCCAATACAGTTCTAGGCTGCATAAACAGAGGGATAGAATCAGGTGTGGGCTTCAACAATTTTAGCAATGGATTCTCTGCCTGGTTGCTGGGTAGGTGTGACCATGGTGGGTGTGGCCTATTCAGCCTTCTGCACCATGGCGGGTGTGTGTGTTGTGTTTTTGTCCTCCCTGGGCTCTGGAGGCTTTCCTCAAGCCTCCGGGAAGGCGAAAACGGCCTCCCCAGGCACATGCATACGCCCTCCCATTTCCAAACTGGTAGCGAAGGTAAGAGAAAACCATTACTGGACTGGAAGCTAAAATATATGAAGAATGGCTGCAGGAACTGGGTATGTCTAGTTTAATGAAAAGAAGGACTAGGGGAGACATGATAGCAGTGTTCCAATATCTCAGGGGTTGCCACAAAGAAGAGGGAGTCAAACTATTCTCCAAAGCACCTGAGGGCAGAACAAGAAGCAATGGGTGGAAACTAATCAAGGAGAGAAGCAACTTAGAACTAAGGAGAAAGTTCCTGACAGTTACAACAATTAATCAGTGGAACAACTTGCCCCCAGAAGTTATGAATGCTCCAACACTGGAAGTTTTTATGAAGAGGTTGGATAACCATTTGTCTGTAATGATATAGGGCTTTCTGCCTAAGCAGAGGGTTGGACTAGAAGACCTCCAATATCCCTTCCAACTCTGTTAGTCTATTCTATTCTATTCCATTCCATTCTTTTCTATTCCTTTACCAAAAATGAAGAATATAAGTGAATAAATCTTTCTAATTCTTATACCTGAAGACCTGTTAAGGTGAAGAAGTTAAATTTAATACATTTGCCATTTATTCTGGGAGTCAACCATTGACCTTCATTGATTTATCAGATTTAAGTCCCTTTCCTCTAGGGAGTCAAAGAGATTCATGCAAGGATCCCCACCCCCAACCCCAATATATTTTCAGAACTAGAATAGAGATGGCATCTAGTCCAAAATTATCCAGTGAACCCCAGGGTGATGTGGGCATCTGAATTTCAATGGCATTACCAATTTAAAGTGGGTGCTTGGTTGGGTAAAAGGGTATAATTGTAGAGGCCTTACAAAAGGAAATATTCCTGGTGCTATTTTACAATCTTTCCAGACTAAAATATTTGCTATTTTTAGGGATTTAAAACAAAAAACCCTTTTATAATTTAATATTTGGAATTTCAAGTAGCGTCATTTCGGAGAGAATGCATATCCATTTAATTTTACCTTCTTGAGCTATATTTTCTATAAATGGTCCAACCAGAGATCTTGTATTATAGAATGATATAATAATATAATAAACTATTCAAATATTTATACCAATATTCATATAATGAATCCATGCTCATATAAAATTAATTTTATAATATTTCATATAAAGTTAGTTGTATAAAGAATTGCCCATATTCTTTAAAAGGTAATAACACAATAACTGACAAAGAAGTATGTTTTTTTCCCAACAATGGAAACAATTACATGCAAAATCCCAATGTCAAGGAATACCAAAATTGTAGAGCAGTCACAAAACTATTTCTGAAAATTCATTTCAATTTTATTCTGGACGTGTTGATAAGACTCTGATGGCTGAAATTTCGGAGAATGTGGAACATAGAAAAAAATGGGACATGAATACATTCAATATGTTGAGTTTCTTTAATTACCTAGTGTTTTCCAGTACAATTTTAGGCATATGTACTTGGAAATAAATTCCACTGAAATAAAAGTCATTAAATTAGCCTTAAATTAGAACATTGCATATAAAATGGAAGGACTTTTATCCTTCTTTAAAGCAAATCCTTTTTTTATTTCCAGCCAAGCTGAAGATAAACATCAGCAGTACAGAACGTTAAATTAAAACAAGAATTCCTGCTAGTTTGATCAGAAGCAGTCACCCACTAATACAGCCGGATTGGCCATTGATATGCAGGTGAGGTAAAATATCTGAAGGCAAAGATAAAGCTAATCTCTCTAGCCTTTTAGAAAACCAAGAATGACTCAAAGACATCAGCATTCTGCTTAGTGCTCTTCCTTAAGAATCGTTTGCATTTATTCTTCCCAAAATAAAAAGGCAGCCTGGAGAGAGAGAAAATCCTTTAAAAAAGACACCACCACAAAATATATTAAACGCCACAGCAATATCCAAGAAGTATTTTATTGAACACGGTATTAATTCCATGAAATGACTCAGAATAAATATGATGTGCTGGATTTACTTTCATGACTTCTTTCTTTCTTTTTTTCTGTTTTACATTGCATTCTATGACTTCAGAGAATTTCTTCCCTCAGAAAATAACTGGACCACAAGCATCAAACTCTTTTTTTTTTTTTTATTGAAAAAGTTTTATTGGTTTTACATTTTTTAACAGGATAGGGTAATGGTTACAAAGAAATTTTGAGAGCATTCACGTCAGAGTCGTCGGACCTTCCGAGACCTCAAAATACACATTAAAAAAGTTAACATAGAAAACATTTTCCATACCACTACAAGATGGAAGCAAGTACATTTACCTAAATTCTCCCTTCCATGCTGTCAGACATTTACAAAAAGTCCGGATAGAAATATTATACAAAATTGTTCAAGAAAAATCAAGGCAAAGTTATTTTTTTGATCTAAGTCTTTTGGCTATTGTATCTTCTTTCTCTCCTCCCTGGCCCCCCGCGGGCGGGGCCGTGACCCCCTCCGTCCCCCCTGGATCTTCCCCCAGGGCAGAGGAATATTTTTTAAGAAAGGCTTCCGCCTCAGCAACTGTTTTAATCCTCACTCTTCCTCCTTCCCAGAACACCAGCATCCCTTCAGGTGTCATCCACTTGAACCAAATCCCGTGATCAAACAAGGTTTTAGACAAGAAGGAAAATTTCCTTCTTGAATCTCTAATTTTTCTAGGGATCTGCTTCAAGATAGTGACCATTTCTCGTTGATAAATTAAAGGTTTCTCTCTCTGCGCTTTCAGGATTTCCTCTCTGGTTGACCTTCTAACAAATTTCACATGTATCTCTCTAGGCACTTCATTCATCTTGGCATATGCAGAATTAATTCTATAGGCTAGGTCAATGTCCCCCCTGATCTCATCTTTGGGTTTTTGTAAATAGTCTGCTAAAATTGTACTCATAAGATCAGGTAGGCATTCACCAGATTCCTCAAGAACATTCTGAAATCTCAAAAAATATGTCATTCTTTCCATATCTATCCTAGACACATGCCCATTTATTTCCCCCACCTCATTAGAAACATTTTTAATCTCTCCCTTAGCCCCCTCCAGCCCCCCCTCCAATTCCTCGGTCTTCTGTGTATTCTCCAACACTTGCTTCCGGGTATCCAATAGTTCCTTTTTAAAAGTACTATTTTCAGCCCTCTGGGCCTTTATTTCTGATATCAAAGTTTGCATAGAGGTTTCAAGAGAAGCCATCCTTTGTTCCAAATTTACAAGTGCTGCTTCTTGTGCCATGGTTAAAAGTTAGAGTCACTGCCACCAAGATGGCGTTTTCCGGGTGGGGCTGGTGGGGCAGATCAGGAGCTCAGTTCAATTCAGGGCTGTGAAGTTGCAAACAATTCAGAAACCAAAAGAGACACAATTTCCCAAATCAGCAAATAGTAATAACGAAGGTATTCCAGAGAAGAAGTCACAAATCCATCAAAAAATTTTTTTTTTCAAAAATCCAGAGAGAGTCCTGCTTTCAAAGAGACGCTGGAAATTTTCCTTAGTTAAAATAGTCAGGCAGGGACAAAGAGAAGCCACTTCCACCGCCCATCTAGCCAGAGGGAGAGAATAGCAAAAAAAAGAAATTTTTTTAAGCTCAGCCAGACCTAGAAACAATGTTGCAGAAAGTCACAATCCACTTTCCCTTGTTAAAGACCGTCCGGAGTGAAAGTTTCCGCTTTCTCTTTGCAGAGAAGCCATCTTAGCGTGCCGCTTAAATCCGAGGTTTTTTTTTTTTAAATTAAACACCCCCCTCCCAGTCCGTTCAGCCTGGCTGGCAGCAAGGAAAAAAAGGTGTTCTTTTAAACTCACTCCCTCTCGCAGCTGAAGCCTCGGCGATCCGCCCGACCTCTCCGTTCAGCCCTCTCCATTAAAGCGAATGGCACCGACAGCCGTTGGAGAAGGAAAAAAACCCCGCTGGCATGTTCCTCTCCTCCTAGGTCGCAGAGAGGAGCGCCCTCCCCACCGCCGTGACGAGGGCCGCTCCCTCTGAGCCGACCCTACGGGAAACCTCCGGTAACCGGAGAGTTTCGCCCCCCTGGGGGGGCAGAAAAGGCAACAAAGCGGCGAGCGAGCCCTAGGCTCGCCCGTCTCCGCTGGAGCCGGATACCGGAAGTCCACAAGCATCAAACTCTTATTCAAATGTCTCCTAAGGATGAGAAGGGGAGGGGAATTAAATGGAAGTGAGTGGCTTCATCCAGCATTTCTTGCAAGATTTCTTGGGTTGCTTATCTGAGACCATATTCAGGTTCCATTAAAATTGTATGCCTTATTTTTGGACTGAATCATTTGAGAAGGATAATGATAGTGATGAGCAAACAATCCAGTTTTCAAAGGATTAATTTATACAATATTGTTGTTCTTGCCCTCATCATTAGTGTTTAGATTATACATATTGTTACCCAAGGAGAATTTTAGTAGTCCTAAATCCCAGCAACTGGAATTTTCGAAATGCAAACTAGGTAGTTTGGAAATAAGTTTAGACAGTGCCACAGATTTATTCCATACTTATTTTAATACACAAATATCAGCATACAAAGTCAGCAGGAGTGTATCATTTTAGCAGAGGTATATGACTCTCACTAATCCAAATACCTAGATACTGAAAATGAGACATAGTTTAATTAATATGCTATATCAGTGATGGCGAACAATTATCTTATGGCGTGCCACAATTGTGTGTGTGCTATCGCGCGTGTGTGCATGCCCACTCAATCTCCCTGCTCACCTGCGCATGCATGCGTGAACCTCTCAGGAGGCTTTCCTGAAGCCTGGGGAGGTCGAAAAATGGCCCCAATGGGCCAACTGAAAGTTCAGGAACAAACTTCCAGTTGGGCCATTGGGGCCATTTTTCACCCTCCCCTGTCTCCAAAGGCTTTCCTGAAGCCTGGGAAGGTCAATAATGGCCTACCCTGGCCTTACAGAAGGGCAAAAAATCAACTGGCCAGTGTGTGCATAGACATCGGAGCTTACGACTGGCGTGCCACCAAATATGGCTCCATGTGCCACCTGTGGCGCACATGCCATAGGTTCGCCAACAGGGTGCTATAAAATTAGTGGGTCTTGTCACTGACTGGTGCCTGAAGATGAATGATGTCAGTGAGTGATGAGTCAAGAGCATTGGATCTCTAATCCCTCCATCTCTCTGTTGTTTCATCCAAATTTCTTCTTCCACATCTTCCACATCCCTTACCTAACAGTAAAGGTTCCAATCCATCTAAAAATATCTTATTCTCTGGAATAAAATTCTAATCCCAAATTTATAACATAAAGTGAGTCAATGATAGTAATTGCTGACCTTGGTCAAAATCCAGAAGCAGAACTTTATTTCTAGTTACATGTTATCTTATATATGCAATCTTTACATCACATTACTAGATCTATCTCTAAAATTCTGGGAAAATGTTTAGGATTTAGGATTTATTAAATTTTTAGACCACCCTTCTCCTTTGCGGGACTCAAGGCAGTGTGCAGGCAATAATAAGATCAATAATATAGAGCATAAAATACAATTAAAAATACAATTAAAAATATATTAAATGGATTGGCCTGATACAATTTAAAAACTAAAACAATTAAAAAACTACGCCAGGCTGGCCGCACGAAACAGATAGGTCTTTAAGGCCCGACGGAACTGGCGCAGGTCCGTGGTTGTCTGTAGGTCAGGGGGTAGGTCATTCCAGAGGGCAGGAGCTGCCACAGAGAAGGCTCTCACCCTGGGGGTCGCCAGCCGGCATTGCCTGGCCGATGGCACCCTGAGGAGGCCCTCTCTGTGGGAGCGGACTGGTCGGTGGGAGGTGTTTGGTAGCAAGAGGCGGTCTTGCAGATAGCCAGGTCCCTTGCCATGGAGCACTTTGAAGATGGTTACTAATACCTTGAAGCGCACCCGGAAAGCCACAGGCAGCCAGTGCAGCTCGCGCAGGAGAGGTGTCACGCGGGAGCATCTAGACGCTCCCAGAATCCCCTGCGCGGCCGCATTCTGAACTAACTGGAGTCTCTGGGTGCACCTCAAGGGAAGCCCCATGTAGAGAGTGTTGCAGTAGTCCAGACGGGAAATGACGAGGGCTTGAATGACCGTGCTTAAAGCATCACGATCCAGAAAGGGGCGCAACTGACGTATCAGGCGAACCTGATAAAAAGCCCCCCTGGCCATGGCGGTTTATCATTGGTCTTATTTTGATTACAATTAATTCTAATAAGGATTCTTTTGGAACCATATTATTGTTGTTGCTGCTGCCACCCACAGGCAAGTGATTCTAATACCCTGACTTTTTTATCATTTTGTCAGGGACATCAAGCTCTCACCTAGCAGTAATTCTATCCTCCTAGAAGGGTGTCAAACTGATGGCCCACGAACCAGATACTTCATGCACAGGCTACACCCACCCTGACACCGCAAAGGTAAAAAATGTCATGCTACATCATGATATGTCACGTGACGTGATCGAGTTTGACACCTGAGTCCTAGCACAATGTAAATAATTCATTCTTTACATAGGGCAGGTGTTGGTTTCAAGCCATTCACCTGTTTTCATTTGGGCTACTTGGAAAGTATAACCAAAACCTTGCATTTCCATTTTTCTCCCAAATGTCTCTCTTGTCTGAAAATAAAGTAAGCTGCTTAATAAAGAATGCTGGTGCTAATTTGCCATCTTCCAAACAATGGCTGTTCTACACAACAAATTTGTCCTTTTGGCATCAGTAATACCTAGCAGAAGTATTGTGGAGCTGTGCAAATTGTGTTACCTGTAATACTCAGATTCAGGTTTGTCTGTTAATCTTCCCATAATGAAGGAATGGGCAATGAATTGCCTTTTCTTCAAACATTATATTAAAACTATTTTAAGAGTTACACAAAAGTTTGCATGTATTTCTTCCTTTGTCACACCAGTTTGCAATGGAATGTGTGGATGACCTTGCAGAATTAGAGGAAAAGATGCTGTCTAAGAAACAATCAGGGAAGAGTAGGAGGAGGGGAAGGGGGGCTTAAAGATCAGAGAAGGAAACTTTAGGAAGGACCTGACCTAATTAAGCAGGTGGTTAAACGTAGCCATGCAATGCTTGTATTTTTAGACTTGCAAGATTGATGCTAGTCATCCCCAGTAAGCCAGGCAGGATACATGTTTAAATAAGCTAATTACTTCATTGTAAGGCTACATTAACAGAATCTTGCAGGTCTGAAGGTACAGATTTCCCATGTAAATTGGAGCCTTTTCCTCATAATGCCACTCTCACATTCATTCGGGATTCATGTGAACTAGGTATTGGGAATCGTTGTCAAACTCGATCGTGTCACATGAAGTATGGGCACATATCACAACATTTTTTGCCTTTGTAGAGCTGGGGTGGGGCAAGAGGCAGGTTGCTACCAGTTTGGACTGTTTCGGCTGAGTAGGCAGTAGCTTGGCCTGCCATGTCCCTGAACCAATTCTCTCGGGAGCACTGTAGGTGCCACCATCTTGTTTTTTGCTTCTGCGCATGCGCAGAAGCATTTTTTTAGTACTGTGCATGCACACACAGCACGCATCAAGCATGCACATGCAGCATGTCCCTGAGTGAACCAACAGTAGCAGCATTTTTTAGTACTGTGCATGCACACACAGCATGCATCAAGCGCGCACATGCAGCATGTCCCTGAGTGAACCAACAATAACAGCAGCCGGAACCCACCCCTGGATGCACATGATGCATCTGGCCTGCAGGTTACCAGTTTGATAACCCTGGTCTAGATCCAAATCTGAGCTTCTGAAAGGGGCTCACACATTTTTTTTAATTGTTACACCAACTTCTATGACAAAGATGTGAAAATTGGGGTGGGGGTGTTTCCAGGCATAACTGATTAGTGTGGTGAAATATTCTTGTAGCTCATCCCAAGCTCAGGGAAACAGGCCTGCCAATAAAAGATGTAAAGCATACACTAGTGTTTTAATAATAGCTTTGAAATGCTTAATGTTAACTGCTGCAAGAAAGAAAGATCTTGTTCTCATGCACACAGTTGTCTCTAAGTTGAAATTAATAAAAGTGAATATTTTACATTATTGTTCCTTAGTTATGTCATAACGCACAACTGAAGATAAAAACATCTTAATTGATTCTTTACCCAATTCCAACACTCCCTCTATGAATTCTCCTATCATTCTTTTGAGAGTGATTACAAAATGTGCTTCAAGGTTTATGGATTGTTCAGTGTGCTCTGGAGAAGTGAGTGATGTCTAGCATATCTTATTTCAGACAGCAAATTGCATTTATAATGTTTAGTAAGGCACAGAGATTAAGCGTATGTTGACACTCCAGTGCTTTCACTGGGAATCCATTTTACAGGAGTCACTTAGGGCACATTTTGCCATAATACAATGCATTAAGAAGATTGTGTCATAATATCATCTGTGGCCAGACCACCAGAAGGCAAAGTTACCTGAATGAAAGATGTATCAGATTATATTAGGGATTTGCCTCTCTCTTTCCAAGCATGAGAAAACCCAATTCTTAGTGCTGCTTAAAAGAAATAGGAAAAAAAAACCCTAGGAAATAAGGGGTGGTATAGATAGATTAATCCAGTGTTTAAGGTGCGGGGGCTTCACATTAAATAAGTTTATATTTCTTAAAATTGCCCAAGTTTGAATATCACTGGATTAATCTCTGCTTTCCTGAAGGAAATCAATGCTGACTGTTCTTTGTAAGGACAGATACTGAAGCAAAACTCAAATACTTTGGCTACCAAATGAGAAGTGAGAACTCATTGGAAAAGACTCTGATGTTAGGAAAGATTGAAGACAAAAAAGAAAAACGAAGCAGATGTCAAAGGAAGAGATGGTTAGAATGTGCCATCAATGCAATGAATGTGAATATGGGCAAACTCTGGGAGACAGAGGAGGACCAGGGGCCTGGCATGCTATAGTCCATGGGGTCATGAAGTGTCTGACATGATTTAGCGACTGAACAACAATCTCTGTTTTGATTTCTTCTACATGTTTTTTTTAAATCTCAACTTCTAAATTATGAAGAAATTGGAACTGCTGATGAGTTTTTAGAAGGAGGGAGGGAGGGAGGGAGGGAGGGGGGAGGGAGGGAGAGAGAGAGAGAGAGAGAGAGAGAGAGAGAGAGAGAGAGAGAGAGAGAGAGAGAGAGAGAGAGAGAGAGAGAGAGATGATCAGCTTCCTGTGCAAAGTTCAGCAGGTAAAGCCAGGCCAAAGATAAGCATTGCAATGGTAATCATGTTTCAACATTGTTGAACTTTGCAGGATTAACTGCTTGTTAACTTCATTTAATTTTAGATCTGAAATGAGAGGTTCCAAAGTTGAAGCAAAGAACTAATACTCTGGACATTTGTAATGCATACAGGACAATCTGAATTCCACATAGGGCTTCATAGAGACATTTAAAATGCCAGTCTCCTATGAATCAGATTTGATACTTGGTTACTACATGGCAAATCCATTCAGTTTTTTTGGCAATAAAACATGTTTCTAGATTCTATGAGCTTGGAATTTTCTGGTGAACTCCCATTGCCTACTAAGTCACATTCATATGTGGGAGATCAGCCAATTGTAGTTTTCTTATGTTTCTTATATGGAAGATAGTATATGTGTAGGTAATGTAATACTGTTTTAATATTGTACTTGAAATATGTTATTTTGTTATTTAGGTAATCAAATGAAAAAAGTACATTGTGTACATTTATTATAAAGATTGTCATTGTGCTAGGTTTTAAGTTGTCAGATGTAAAAACCATATTATTCTTTCCTACATTGTTTTTTATAGACATAGACAAGGAAAATAAACTTCAAGTCAATCGTCAAATAATGACATTTGTTGTTAATACAACTTTTATAAACCACATTATTAGTGAAACTGTTGCTGTTTTACTGAGCAATTCACCAAAGGTATTTGTTGCAAAAATGTGTTGCTTCCATTGTTTGCTATGGAAATCATTCTGTAAAGCATCAGTTGTAAAAAAGCAATATAGATAAGAATTATGAACACATTCAACAGACCACCTCTGTGCTAAATTTGAGGTCTGTGGTAGAACCAAGCTAAGTAGTTCTAACAGTGATAATGCTTCAATATTTTTTCTGGTCTACATTTTAAAGGAGCTGAAATAATTCATATATCCTAAACTAATAGGCACTGTATATCAGAAAGCAATTATCAATCCATCTTTATACCTTTCCAGATTATTAATACAGAAATTGGATGGGGTTGTACAGAATCAAAGTACATATTGTTGTACCAAGAGCAAATTCAAACCATGAGCTTCTATTATAAAGTCCTTTTTCATAAAAATGCAGCCCAGCTTTTTACCAGCAATTTAGATTAGAGAAAAGAATTTGTTGGCTGCTCTTATTGTAAGGTAATAAAGAAGCAAAAATCCTCACAAAGTTAATGCAAATCTATTAATCAATCCAGACCTTCCTACAGCGTATCATTTCAAAAGATGGATCCATATGGATTAGCAATTTGCTAGTGGGGATCTACAAAGCCATGTATTGATTTTTCAGTGTCAAAGAAGCGAGTAATTCATGATAAATAATTCCTTGTTAATTAGAAAAATGTATTGCCTGAAGTCTACTTGTGTCTTATGATTATTTATTTCCCCATACAAACCTTCAGTTCAGTCCTGGTGGTCCTGCCCCCAATTTTATTTTGTCTCTTTTTCCCCCTTAATAACAATCAAACCATCCCTAAATATCCATGGCAACCTCAATCAAAATGTCAATACTTTGCAGCCATTGCACATTCTAAGAAAAGAAAAGTTATGGAAATCAGATTTCACTTGAACTTAGACAAATAAATATGTAGCAGAGAACTGGATTTTGGAAAATGCAGGACCATCCTAATGGGAATCTCAGAGCCTGGGGAAGCATGAAATTAATGCAAGAGAATGTCTTGCTAACATTCTTCATATTTTCACATTCAGTTGTACTGCTTGGTTCAACATCTTGTCAATATGTTATTCATTTAATCATTTATTAGGCTTCTTCTAAAGCCTGCAAAGAATTCCCATATGAGCCACTGTGGTGCAGTGGTTAGAGTGCAATACTGCAGGCTACTTCTGCTGCCTGTCAGCTGCTTGCAATTTGGCAGTTCAATCTCACCAGGTTCAAGTTTGACTCAGCCTTCCATCCTTCCGAGGTAGGTAAAATGAGGACCCAAAATTGTTGGGGGCAACATGCTGACTCTGTAAACTACTTAGATAGGGTTGTAAAGCACTGTAAAGTGATATATAAGTCTAAGTGCTATTGCTGTTCCTCAGAGATGGGCAATTATAGGCCATTCTAATTTACCATGGTCATGTAAGGCATTTGAAAGACTGGCTGTTTCTCAATTTCAGGAAACTTTGGATTATCTTGGCCCATTTCAAATTGACATCAAGACATGGTATAGGGCTGACATTAGCTTGGTTGATCTTTGAATAAGGTGTATCTGGGGAGCAATGGACAGAGTGTGACTTTCTTGATTCTTTTTGCTCTCTTAATCAACCAAATCCTTCCAGATATCTGAAACTCTGGAAATAGGTGGTACAACTTTCCAGTTGTTTTGTTTCTATTTCTCAAGCTTACTTTACTGTGGATGGCTGATATCTTCATAGTCAATTCTAATGCTAGCTCTTTTACCTGTTGCCATTAGTTTGGCTTTCTTTGTATTTATTTTTAGTCAATTTTTCCACTAGACTCCTTAACTTTTATTACTAGAGCTTTGCATTTTGGGCTATCAGACAAGTATCAACCTAGTGCAGGTTATTAATGTTTCTGCTTCCAGTTTTAAAACCAGATTTATTTTCTTCTAAACATCTCTTAATATATATTTAGTATATAAGTTGACTAAATCAGACTAAATTCTTGCATTGCTTTGCCAACCGGAATTTAATCTATTTCATCATATTGTGGCTTCCTGCTTCTGTACATAACTTTCTCATGAGTATGATTGATTGAATGAATGAATGAATGAATGAATGAGTGAGTGAGTGAGTGAGTGAATGTATACTTTATTATGACCACAGACTAGAACTGCAAATAAAACATATTAAAATTCTTTATTTTTAAAACAAAATAAAATTAGTGGTGGGATTATCAGTGGATAATCAAAGTTTCCCTAGTTTTATAGGGATTCTAACAAAATTTAGCAACATTTAAGGACTCTGAGTTGTATTGATCTGACTACAATGGTTTATAAAAAAGATCAAGATTTTCAGGGCATTGTACCAGGTAAGGAATGATAAGGTTTGATAAATCTTTGAGCCTTCATAGAAGGTACAGTGTAGCAAGACATGAGCTGGACTTTTAACAGCTCCTTTTCCACAGAGGCACAGTCTCAGTTGCTAGGGGACTTTTGTGTATTGACTCTCCAAAACTGCTGTCGGGGATGCATTGAAGCATGCTAAAGTTAGTGCTGTTCAGAATCTGGAAACAGTTATGGGCTGCAAATGCCTTGATGGTTTGTAAACAGAGACTTAACTGCTCAGAAAAACATTCTTAGGTAGAATGGACTGATCCTATTAGATTTTTAGGTCTTCGGTGTTGTTTAAATGTGCTGAGTGCACATTCATAACCCATCATTAGGATGCCTCCCTGGAAAAGCCAAGATGCTAAAATGTTTGTGAGGTTTTTCCTCAAACACATTCATTTGTATCTGTCCTCAATAAGAAAAGAACTGTAACTTGACAATCTATGAATGTCCACCTGGAGAAGGGGAGGATATCTTGGAAGAAGTATTGCAGTTTCCCAGGAAGGAAGTAGTACATTTGGGGGCGGGAGGCATTTGTGCAGTCCTGAACTGGATGGGGGAGGAAGGAAAACATTCAGGGTGTATCTATTAGGTTAGAAGGTTATAGCTTTAGTCTGACAAGATTCTGTCTATTAGAAATTAAACAAACAATTAGACTTGATAGGAATTCAGTATGTCATCTTTTGGCTTGGCTAACACAATGTTCTGGGATTTCTATACTTCTGGGTACATTCTGTAACTTGACATGATGTACACAATCAATGAATCACAATGACTTCTGTTGGATATTCTTTGGCTTTCTCAATTATCCAATATGTATCAGCAATATATTATCTCACATTCCTTGGCCTTTTCTAAAGCCAGCTTGAACATCTATCATCTCTTTTTCCATATAAGTCTATGAAGTCTATGAAATCAAGGTTATTACGCAATAGTTTGCTCACTCTGTTGAGTCTCCTTTTTTATTACTGGAATCTAGAATGACTTTGTCTCATCTGTTGGCCAGTAAATTATTCTCCAGATTTGCTAGTATGGCTTGGTTAGAATTTTTACCAATAGTTGCCCTGTTGCTTGCCATATATCTGTAGCCTTCTGACTAGTAATGACTGGCGTGTCTTTGTCTTCTATTTATTTATTTATTTATTTTATTCAATTTATATCCCGCCCTTCTCCAAAAGGACCCAGTACCAGAGATTCTCATAACAAAGTTTCTGAGGTATATTGAACATTGACATTTGTACTGTCAGATTCCGAAGGGTTAATGAAAACAGCCAAACACAGAAACAGTTTGTAAATGCAGTTTGTATTCTTCCTCTGGCACGAACTGACCAACAAAGCACTAAAGCAATGAATAAATTGTCAGAGCTGCCACCCGGTGCTCCCCACCACCTTTTATAGTTACTTGGTAATTAGGATAATCTGCAACCCGCCTGTGCGTACACCCATCCCCTCGTAACCCAGAATGAAAACCACCCGGCAATTAATCATGGATTGTTTTCAGTCAGTTATCAATAGCTTTGTAGATTACTCAGCTGCTTGTGGAGGAGGGAAACCTGGTGAGTCTTGGCAGCTACCCTGAATGGCAGCTCTAGGCGCCTGGGTTGGCCGGAATTGACATGTACTGTATTTTGTACTACCCTTTCATTTTCATTTGATCTTCTTCGATTCAGTTACTATCTGAATCACTTGAATTACTTTTAGTCTTCTCATCGTTCCTATCACTCATCTCCTCCCACTTATGACTGCAACTTTGTTGCTTGTATCCTTACGATTTATATTGATGTTGATTGTTTATTTGTACCCTATGACTATCATTAAGTGTTGTACCTTATGATTCTTGATGAATGTATCTTGTCTTTTTATGTACACTGAATGCATATGCACCAAAGACAAATTCCTTGTGTGTCCAATTACACTTGGCCAATAAAGAATTCTATCTGTCCATTCTTTAGCATACCAATTAGAAGTTGGAAACTCCTTTTGAAAGACTTTTCTTCTTTTTCCATATCTGTTTCCATGTTCAAAGTCTTTACATATGTTGTTGTAATTCTAGTTCTGGACATAGGAGCTGTTAGATAGTTACTATCAGGACTTCATATTATCTCTAATGTAACCATAGTTTTCAATATTTATATGAAACTTCTCTTGGTGTTAATCAAGCTATTTTCTATTAATATGTTGATAATACCCAGCTCTGTTACTCTAATATTTTCAGGAAATGATGGAGCTCCCCTGAATATAACCATACATTCAATAATAGACTGAATGAGGAGCAATAATCTGAACCTCATTCCAGATAAGATAGAGGTATTCACTATTAGGAAGCCACTTCCAGAGAGGTGGCAGGTTGCCTTTCCCATTTTTTTTTTCTGATCTGCCAAATAAAGGAAATGGTGAAAAGTGCCTTTTATCAGTTTTAGTTGATATACCAACATATTCCTTTTTTGAAAGAGCCTTGAAACTGTGGTGCATAGGGTAGAAATATGTCAGCATGCTATCCAGTAAAAATATTTCAATCGTATAAAATTTGGCAACAAGGCATTTCCACAAGGACACAAAGCGTTCATATTATACCTGTGCCAAAAGTGTTGCACTGGCTGCCAATTCATTTCTGGACAAAATACAAAAGGCTAGT
Organism: Rhabdophis nuchalis; assembly: GCA_039707465.1. Lineage (NCBI taxonomy): Eukaryota > Metazoa > Chordata > Lepidosauria > Squamata > Natricidae > Rhabdophis > Rhabdophis nuchalis. The sequence continues at coordinate 365,452,791 of CM077643.1, forward strand.
CATTACTTTTAAATTTCTACCTGGCTTAGGTCCAGACTATTTGAGACAACATCTCTTTTATATAAACTTCCATGCTGATATTACCTATGGAGGTTCACTCACTCTTGTTCTAAACTCATCTGAGAGTGACTTATGATCAAACCTTCTCTGTTGCCAACCCAGGCTCACAGAGCATGTGGGATGGGTGGGTTAACACCTTTATTACCTTTTTAAAGTACCTGTATAAACTTCTAAACAGCTAGCTTTAGCTGTTAATTTTAACTATTACATTTATTTTACTTATTTAACTGTCATTCTAACTGTGTGTTTTTAATGTAAATCCCTGATACAAAATTAAAATATCCATTTCCAGTCATTCCAGCCTGCAGAGAACAGGTTACCAATTAATCAGTTTTATTTATTGTGATCAAAGAACAGTACAGATAATAAGTATACAAAATTTGAAACAGAATAAAATAAAATTTTAAAATAACTACAAACTTGCCACCCCATGTGAGTACTTTTGAAATACTTCTCCATTTAGATAGTAATCATTTTCCACTTTGCCTATATTTGAAGTCTCCTATTTGGCAGATATTTCTGGAGGCTCATTTCATTTCTTCAGTTTGTCTGGTAGGTCAAGCAAGATGTCATGCCAAATGGACTCTCAACTTGGCCAAAAGAGGAAAAAGGCATTGGCAGAGGACAATCTACAAAAATGCTAATCAGCCCTCAGGTCATTCAATCACACTCAAGATCCCTTAGACCAGGGGTCTCAAACTCAATTTACCTGGGGTCCGCTGGAGGCAGAGGCTGGGTGAGGCTGGGCCGCATAAGGGATTCCACAGAGGTCCACTCCCCCTGAGGGTTTCACTAATATTATACTTTCATATCATGGTGGGGGCCACAAGATACCGTTCTGCGGGCCACAATTGGCCCATGGGCCGCGAGAATGAGACCTCTGCCATAGACATTTACAAACCTCTAGTGCAAAAGCTATGACCCTTATTGGCTTGTGACACAAATTTCTCAGTTAGGTGGTGCCCAATTTAGGTGGTGCCATGATTTGATAAGGAATGTGATGAAGCTAAGAAAGTCTTTATCTCACCTTATAATCTTTATAAATCTGAGATAGGTGACAATAACACATCCCCTTCTAAAAAATAATATAAACAACTAGGAGCCTTTAAAAGAAGAAAGATAAAGGCCAGCTGTGGACAACTTACCGAAGCAACAAAGAAAAAGAACTCCACTCTTTTCTGGCACCTAATATCCTACTAAGTTTCCCAAGCTTCTACCAGATTAAATTCACACATACATCCTGAAACATGGGAATTACAGTTCCAGAGGATGTACAAAAAGGGAATGGTGCAATTCACTGCAGCCAACTCACCATGTCCAACTCACCACGGCCAATTCACCATGGCCAATTCACCATGGCCAACTCACTGCAGGACAACTCAACCTGGCCAACTTGCCACGGGATAATTTGACGCAGGACAAGTCAACAATTCAATTTAATTATTTCAATTAATGTTAAAAATATTTTAATTTTTGTCATCCACATTTCATCTTGTTCCTCCTTTGGCCTCCTTTCCTTAATGATTCTATTCCACTATTTCTTTGATATTAGTCTAACTCTTGTCCTGCAGTGAATTGTCCTGCAATGAGTTGTCACATTGCAAGTTGGCCATGGTGAGTTTATACCATGGTGAGTTGGCCTTGGCAGGTTGTTGTAGATATGTAAAAGGATTCTCCCAGTGAGACCTCAATGCAAAAGATGATGGACTTTCCCAGCATCTGTTTCCAAAATTAAGTCCCTTATCAGCCAACTCAATAGAGGGAGGGTACCTGGAGCTGACTTTATTCCCTCAGAACTATTGAAGAATGACATAGAAATTGTGTGTGTGTGTATGTCTGTGTGTGTGTGTGTGTGTGTGTGTGTGTGAGAGAGAGAGAGAGAGAGAGAGAGAGAGCGAGAGAGAGAGAGAGAGAGAGAGAGAAAGAAAGAAAGAAAGAAAGAAAGAAAGAAAGAAAGAAAGAAAGAAAGAAAGAAAGAAAGAAAGAAAGAAAGAAAGAAAACAGGTACATGATTTCTGAAGGACTGGGATTGACTGGATCAGCCTTAGTTACTACAAAATAGGTAGACTTCTAATGCCTGCATAAAGCCAAACAAAATGTCACCATGGTAATGATAAAGAGATTATTATTTTTCTTTAAGAACACATGAATTGACAAATGTAATGCTTGTCAAACAGTAGCTTCCACATCAACAATTTAGTGAGCCTCTTACTTGTTGCCTGTGAAAGCATGGTGAATTTTTATCTCTATTTGATATTCATTAAAGTCTTCTGAGTAATGTCTCAATAAATAGCCAATTTGACCCTAAATTTAAGTGAGTCTGTCTGCCTGCCTATTTCTCAATCATCTGCAGCTCTTCCTCTTTCTCCTAATCCCAGGTTTAAAGACCTAATTTAACTAAAGAATGCTTAAATAAATGCTTGTGTGGCTTTTGCCTTGATTACCATTATCTCATAAATCCAATCATTTCCAGTATTTGTTCTGAATATGACTCTAAAATAAAGTTGCCCTAAGCCTTATAATGCTGTAAAATTTATATAGGCAGCCGCTGACTACCATCCCATGAAGAGAAGTGCTGTATGGAAAGCCATTTTTGCATTGAAATATAATGCACACACCATGAACTACATTTTCTTAAATCCCATTTTACTGTTTTCAAGAAGATCATAAAGCTAGTCTAACCATTCAAATGGCATGTGAAGCACTATGAAGGATTTATTAATAATAATAATAATAATTATTATTTAATTTCTTGACCGCTCCTCTCCCCACGGGAGAGTGCACAGGGAAAACTAAAACCATAAATACAATACAATCAAAACAACATCTTAAAAACAAATTAAACAGTGCCTGTGCTAAAATACCCATTATAACTAAAATTCCCTACACAACTAAAACCCCATAGAGAGAGACTACCCCAGGCCGGCCAAGCAGAAAAAATATGTTTTTAATTTCAGACGGAAGGAGCGGAGGTCCGTGGTTGTTCTAATGTCGGGGGGAAGGTCATTACAGAGGGCTGGGCCCGCCACAGAGAGAGCCCTTCCCCTGGGCGTCGCCCGCTGACAAAGTCTAGTGGACGGCACCCGGAGAAGTCCCTCTCTGTGGGAGCGAATTGGCCATGAGGATGTATGAGGCAGGATCCGATCCCGCAAGTAGCTAGGTCCCGAGCCATGGAGCGCTTTAAAGATGATAATTAATACCTTGAAGTGCACCCGGAAGACGACAGGCAGCCAGTGCAGCTCGCGCAGGAGAGGTGTTACATGGGTAAACCTAGAAGTACCCAGGATTGCCCGCGCGGCTACGTTCTGGACCATCTGCAGTCTCCGGGTGCACCTCAAGGGAAGCCCCATGTAGAGAGAGTTACAATAGTCCAGTCGGGACGTCACGAGAGCATGAGTGACTGTGCGAAGGGCGTCCCGATCCAATAGGGGGCGCAACTGGCGAACCAGGCGGACCTGGTAAAACGCCCTCCTAGCCACGGCTGTCACTTGATCTTCCATGGACAGCCGGGCATCTAGGAGGACACCCAAGTTGCGCGCCCCGTCCACAGGGGCAAGATGTTCGCCCCCTATGGCCAGCGATGGAATTAGCTGGTTGAATCGGGCAGCCGGAAACCACAGCCACTCGGTCTTGGTCGGGTTGAGCTTAAGTCCGTTACTTCCCATCCAGCTCCGCACGGCTTCCAGGCACTGGCACATCACCGCTATGGCATCGTTGGGGTGGTTTGGGGTAGATATATACAACTGAGTATCATCAGCGTATAGATGGTATTCTACCCCAAAACCACGGATGATCTCACCCAGCGGCTTCATGTATGTGTTAAACAGGAGAGGCGAGAGGACCGACCCCTGAGGCACCCCACAAGTGAGTGGTCTCGAGGTCGACCTCTGCCCCCCTGTCAACACAAATTGCGATCGGCCAGAGAGGTAGGAGGAGAACCACCGTAAAACGGCGCCTCCCACTCCCAACCCCCCCAGCCGATGCAATAGGATACCATGGTCGATGGTATCGAAAGCCGCCGAGAGGTCTAATAGGACCAGGATGGAGGAACAACCCCCATCTCTGGCCCTCCAGAGATCATCAACCAACGCGACCAATGCCGTCTCGGTGCTGTGCCCGGGCCGAAAGCCGGACTGGCGCGGATCTAGATAGTCTAGATAGTCAACTTCCTCCAGGTGACGGGGAAACTGTTGTGCCACCACACTCTCAACAACCTTCACCAGAAAGGGAAGGTTGGAGACTGGACGATAGTTGTTTAAAAGAGCTGGATCCAAAGAGGGCTTCTTAAGGAGGGGCCTCACCATCGCTTCTTTTAGGGAAGCAGGCAAGGAACCCTCACTTAAGGATGCGTTGACAACCTCTTGGAGCCAGCCTCGTGTCACCTCCCAGGATACCAGTACAAGCCAGGAGGGGCACGGGTCCAATAAACATGTGGTGGCTGGCAGTCGCCCACGTAACCTGTCCATATCATCGGAAGTAACGGAGTCAAACTCCTCCCAAACAAGATCTGTCTCGTGGCATCCCACTGGGCCATCAATGGAGGGTAGCCCGTTCTGTATCTGAGCGGTTTTCTCCTGCAGAAAAGTCACAAATTCCTCTGCTCTACCCTGTAATGGGGCTTCCCGCACCCTTTGTTGAAGTAGGGAGCGGGTCACCCTAAACAGGGCGGCAGGGCGGTTTTCTGCCGATGCTATGAGAGTAGCACAATGATGGCGTTTGGCCACTCTCAGCGCCACAATGTAAGTCCGTAAATGGGCTCTTACCTGTGTCCGGTCAGATTCAGATCGGGTAGCCCTCCATCTTCCCTCTAGGCATCTCTTGCGGCGTTTCATCACCCGCAGCTCCTCGGTAAACCAAGGGGCCAGGGTGGTTCGCCGCCGCAAGAGAGGCCGCAAGGGCGCGACCCGATCCAAGGCTCCCACAGCCGCACTGTTCCATGCGGCCGTGAGGTCCTCTATCGGGGCACGGGTCAGGGGTACAGGAAATGGCCCAAGCGCAGTCTGAAACCCATCCGGGTCCATCAGGCGCCTGGGGCGGTACCAGATTGGAGACTCTGGTTCCGCCTCCCCGCGGAGGGGAGCAGCGGTCGGAAAGTCGAGCCGGAGAAGTGAGTGGTCTAACCATGACAAGGGCGTGATAACTATATCCCCTATGCCCAGGTCATTCTTCCATTGGCCAGAGACAAAGATGAGATCTGGCGTATGTCCACCCTCGTGAGTGGGGCCTCGAATTACTTGGGTCAGGTCCATGGCCGTCATGGAAGCCATGAACTCCCGAGCTGCCTCGGATGATTCGCCCAACGATGGCAGGTTAAAGTCCCCCATGACTAAAAGTGCCCTCGTGACATCCCGACTGGACTACTGCAATGCTCTCTACATGGGGCTTCCCTTGAGGTGCACTCGAAAGCTACAGCTAGTCCAGAATGCAGCCGCGCGGGTGATTACGGGAGCCCCCAGATGCTCCCACATAACACCGATCCTGCGCGAGCTGCACTGGCTTCCTGTGGTCTTTCGGGTGCGCTTCAAGGTCTTGACGACGATCTTCAAAGCGCTCCATGGCTCGGGGCCTAGTTATATGCGAGACCATCTCCTGCCCCATACATCCCTTAGACCGATACGCTCCCACAGAGAGGGCCTTCTCAGGGTGCCATCGGCCGGACAATGCCGGCTGGCGACACCCAGGGGAAGGGCCTTCTCTGTGGCGGGCCCTGCCCTGTGGAACGACCTACCCCCTGAACTCCGCACTATCACCGACCTCCGCCTCTTCCGCCGGTGTTTAAAAACACACTTATTTCATCAAGCCGGCCTAACATAGCCTCCACTGGGACAGATATTAGACAGTTTTAAATGGGGGATTTTAATTTGGTTTTAGCGCAGGTTTTTTGTCATTTAATAGGTTTTTTAAATTTATATATTTGGTACCATTTTGTATGTTGTTTTAAATTCCTGTGCGCCGCCCTGGGTCCTGTTGGAGAAGGGCGGGATATAAATTGAATAAAATAAAATAAATAAATAAATAAATAAATTATTGCGATGCTATCCAAAGAAAAACAAAGGAAGTAATTTACTTTAGCTATTTCATGTGGTCTTGGACAAAGTTGATATTAAGGCTTTGTATGTGTTGAATATTATAAGATACTTCATTATCTCTCTGATGCTTATCATTCAGATGTTTTATACCACAGTTGCCATTATTATAGTATAGCCTTTATTGCCATTATACAAAATAAATACAATGAAATTGGTTATTCCAAATTTGTCCACTACTCCAATCTTGCCAACTACATTACTTAAGAAATCCAGAGATTATTTGCACTACCAAAACTAAAACAAAGCACTATAGGAGATTTTAGCAATTTTGATCTACCTAATCTGTTGACAAAAGATCACAGACAGCATTGTTCATGCTGCTGCGGCTGCGGCTGCTGCTAATAAAAAATTTATATAAGCATAACAGGCTGGAAGGGAAGGGAAACTTTATTTATATTAACAGATAAAGATTCCATCAAATCAAGCTTGATTCCTGTTGAGTTGATTACATGGTAACATTTTTGTACTTTAGTTTTCTGAGCATCAGGGTGAAAATGGTTTTGCATTCATTTCTCTTGTGTTTTTCTCCATTTTCCAACCTAGTCTAAGGCTCTTGATTTCTTGATGATTACTTGTCCAAGAACCAAATGGTATGAGCTTACTTTGATTTTTTAGATCAGCTAAGGTTAGACAGGTGCTGCTTTATAAAGCAAAAAGTCTAACATCAACTCTGTTTTACATTTCTCCTCTCTGTTGCATTCCTAAGAGAAGGAAGGTAGGAAGGAAGGAAGGAAGGAAGGAAGGAAGGAAGGAAGGAAGGAAGGAAGGAAGGAAGGAAGGAAGGAAGGAAGGAAGGAAGGAAGGAAGGAAGGAAGGAAAAACTGGACATTTGCCAGAAACCCAAAAGTGCCATGTTGTCCAGCTATTTCCCTTCTCATCATAAATATTGCTATTGTAACTTCTAAATTTACAGTAGAGTTGGGGGTGGGGGGAGAGAGCTGTTTGAGCCAATTGGTAGGATGTTTGCTGTGTATAGAGAAAATATGCAAAAACTGTTATCAAGGAAAAGGAGTTAAAGCAGTTTTTAAGCCCTGGGAAAAATATATCATATTCAGAAGAGGCTTTGGCAGATGCCTCTCTGATTCATTAGAATATAAGAAACAAGGGGGAAGATATAATATAATCAGATTTGCAAGATTCTGTTCTTATAGCCAATCTCAATAAAGGTAATTGTAGTCTTCCTATGGCTTTGATTTCCTGGTTTGGTCTACTTAGAGGGGCTTCAACTCTGAGAATTATACAAATCTTTGCAGAGTGTGAGTATTTGGGGAGGGAAGAGAATTGATTTGGATAAATATATAAAGTGCTTTTATAATGTACGGTGTCTTTAAGAAGATTATTAACTGAGCACACCTATTGGGATCCACTGGTATTGAGTACAGGAAGTTATTGTTAAAAGCTTTGTTTGTACATGTATCTGTAAATCTATGTAACATTGTATGAATACCTATATAATTGATTCAGAAAATAAAGTAAAGCTGCTCTTGTTTGTAATGAGAGTTTTTTATTTTTTTAAAAAATGTTGGATCTTGGAGGGAGAGGAGAAAATTGCTTCTTCGTTCTTCCTGCTGGTGGGAAAGTTGTCCTAGGCTTGTTTATTTATTTGTTTCTTTTTTTAAAAAAGTGCCTTCTCTGTTGCTGTGGGGCTAGTCTAGGTGACTTACAACAATAAAAATGGAGAAATGAAAAGAAGTGTAAATGTTAATTCTAATAAAGTCATGGATCAATAGAATAAACAATGAAAAATTTGTTATGGTTGAGAATGAAAGATGAACAGGTGGGGAAGTAGGGAGCAGGGGGGGGAGGCAGATGGGATTTGCTATCAATTAGTAGCCACCTCCAGAGAGGTACTCTCAAGGCCAACTGGCAGAGCCTGATCTTCAGGCTCTTACAGAAGTATAGGACAGTGGCAGTAAATCTCACCTTTCAGAGTAGGATGTTCCAAAGGGCGGGCAAAGAAGGCTCTTCTAGATCCCCATAGTTGGAGTTCTTTGACCAACAGGATTCATAGTAGGCTCCTCCTTGCTGGTATGAGTGGAGTGGGGTGGGCTTGTCCTAGAAGGTAACCTAGACCTATGCTGTTAAGAGCTTTAAAGGTTATAAAGCATAACCAATTTGAACAGCAACTGGAAGCAGACCAGAAGTCAGTGCAGTGTGTGAAGCAGAGTTATAATATGGTAATACCTGTTGGTTTGTTTGTTTTATTTGTCACTTATCTCATTTCAAAGTGACTCTCTGGCAGTTTACAGCATTAAAAGCATTAAAATCATAAAAGATAAATATTTCTAGAAATAGAAATTAAAATCAGAAATAGAATTATAGTTAAAAGATGGTGGAGAGGGAACAGGATGTATGCAGGAGTGAGGTGGGATTGCCTCAGTGGTGGGTTTCTGCAGGCTCGCACCTACTCGCGAGAGCCGGTTGGTGAAATTTAGAGAACCGGTGAGAGGGGGTTCCACCGGCATAGCTGGAAGTAAATCTGGCCCGCCTCTGCCAGTGACTCAATGGGAAGGGAAGGGAAGGAAAGGGAAGGAAGAAAGGGAAGAAAGGGAAGAAAGGAAAGAAAGAAAGAAAGAAAGAAAGAAAGAAAGAAAGAAAGAAAGAAAGAAAGAAAGAAAGAAAGAAAGAAAGAATTTATCATCACAATTGAGTCCAAAATTTTGGTTGCTAAGCAAGAGCGTTGTTAAATGAGTTTCACCATATTTTAAAAGGTGGCCACTCCCACCCTGTCACATGACTGCCAAGCCACGCCCAAAAAATAGGCCACACCTACAGAGTAGGTTCTAAAAAATTTGAAACCCACCACTGGATTACCTCCTAATTTATCAACCACAACCAGTGTGATGCATTCTCATTCACGCCCCAAGCTATTTGGCAGAGCCAAGTCTTCAGATCTTAAGGCCAGAAGTGTGGGAGCCAATCTTACTTCAGGCCATAAGATGTTCCAACCATGCCAGTGAAGGCCCTTGTCCTGGGCCTTGCCAGCCAAAATTACTTGACTAACAGGGCCCATAGCATGCATTGCAGTAGCCCAGATGAGAGAGGATCAGGGCTTGAATAACTAAGCTCAGGGAGTCAAGATTCAGGAAAGTTCATGGTAGGTGCACAAACTGAAGCTATATTAAGGATCTTTTAGTCATGAGAAAGGAAAATCGATCTCTGATGAGAGGCCATGGGCCTGGGGGGGGGCATCATCTTTTGTTCAGGGTCTGTAGAATCTTAGATATTTCTATGGTCCCTGACTAAAGCGTCTCACAGGTTGCCAGTTTTGACCAATAGGTTAACATGAAAAGTCAATTTTGAAGACTGAGTGTAGATAGAAAAGATAGAATATTTAGCCTTGAGTACTTATAAGAAAACTAAACTTAAATATTAACATGCACACTTAGAAATATGTCTTAATGTGTGATTTCCTTTGTCAGTTGGAAAGTATGTCTTAAAGCATGGTTCCTGTTTACCCATGCTTTCTGTTCCTTGTTGTACTGAATATGAGGAACTGAGGTTGTGGGGAATAGGAACTAGGCATTAACAGTAGATAGGAGAAAGACAACATTGCAAGATTGTGGTTAGCAAAAGAACAACAATTGCCAGCCACTCTTGGAGCAGGAGTCATAAATCCAGAAGAATCCTTAAATTCTGAACTGGATCTGAATGGGGAAGTGCTAGCCTGTTTAGAATTAAGGATGGCAAAAACTTGTAATACTCCATTCAACCACTGGGCCACTGGGTGACACTCTGCAGAAGCAATAAGAGGACAGAAATAGTGTTATTTTGTTACTTTTATTATCACAAAAGAGGCCTCAATAGTAACTCTAAGTTGAGTCCACTTGGAATCATCTTTTGACAGGTCTAAAGACAGGTCTTAATCCATTTCAGAACTTTCAGTTCATCCTTGAACCATGGAGGACAGGTTCACAGGGTCAAGAGAAGTCACATAGGCACAATCCTCAGTGGCCTTTTCCAGGTTTTGGCAAGGTTTTGGCAAGACCATGCAGCCAGGGGTGGGATTCAGTTGGTTTGGACCAGTTCACACGAACCAGTAGTTCCAGTGATCTGTTGGCCCTGTGCTAGTCTGTCCTATATTTCCTTTGTTTGAAGCCCAGTTGATAGGCGTGGCAGAGCTGATTGCCACACCTCAGCTGTTTTACTCACTGGGGCTGCAGTAGAAGGTAAGTTTTAGAGCTGTTTTCAAATGCACTGTGCGAAGCACATGCTCAGTGAACTGATTGTTACACCAGTTATATCCCACTACTGCATGCAGCAAATCCTTCAGAGTAGCCCTCAGTTCCTTTTCTAATCAAATTGGGTCCATCAAATTGGGTCCACCATTCTAGTGAGTTCATTTTCCCTGAGAAGGGGTGGTAGTGTAAGAGAGTCTCAGAGATATCAGGGCACGATCAATCATTATGAGGACGATAATGTTAGATTCCCTGCCAGATCATGTTGACATTGCTCTGATAAGAATATCAGATCTGGCATATGACCGCTGTTCCAAACTGGACATGGGATAATCTGAGATAGGCCCATGACCATCATGGAGATCATAGACTCCTGAGCCAAATTCAGAGAGGGCAGATTAAAGTCATCTAGAACCATAAATTAGGGGAACACCAATGGCATCCCTGAGATGATCTCTAACAGTTTAGGCAGATACGTTACTATGCAGCAGGAAGGCCAGTAGATTAGCAATCATCCCAGCTGTTCCCATGAGCCCATTTTCAAAAACAGAGTCTCACTCATACAGTGACTCTCTTATAGTGACAGTAGTACCACTATTATAAAAGACATGGCAGTAATTCCTTCTTGATGTCACCTCTTGGAATAGATTGAGATATAGAAAGTAAGAGAGGCTGCAGAGCAGAGAAGCAGTTACCTGGAGCATCTAGTGAGTCAGTAATTGACATAACTTTCCTTGTGATAATGTCTCCAAATTGTCTTCTTCTTGAAAAATGTCTAAAATGAATTGCCTTGCATCAAATTGCTTTTAAAAATGCTGCAGGATTTTTCTTCCTGATACTAGAAAACAATTCCCAAACTGGCATCCCCCAGTAATTTGGAACTAAAATTCCATTACTCTCAGGAAGAACATCTCTAATAGTAAGAGGTTATAAGACATGAAGTCCATCACTGCTCGAGGGCACCAGTTTGAGAAAATAAGCTTGAGATATCTTTAGAGGAGGAAATCAAGTTGTTCAATGCAGTCCCAAACTGATTGTCTTTGGATCCTAATAGTGAATTTCATTACTGTTAGGGCTGTGTTCTTTGGACTATGTTTTAAAACATATTTCTTTCCATTCACATTACATGCTCCTTCCTAGAAAGAAGAATAATGTTTTTTGAAGGGGATATACCTGTCTATGTGTCCCAGTTTCTGGATGCCTCTGATTAATTGAAGCTTTTTTTAATGTTCACTCTAATGCAGCTAAGGACACTCCAAAAATTGTACTGATACATTCTCGATTAATGTATGATTTGGAACTTAAATTATCTGCCATTTGCTGCACTTCCAATTTGCCCAACGCATTCTTTGCCTCAGAAACATCAAAGAATCAGAAAAGCAGATTTGGGGAAAAGAATATACTGTAAAATATTCATGTAGTATTCATTTTAAATGTATTTCCATAATTGCAGATTATTATAGAAACAGGATCAAATGAACATGGGGGGAAAAATCATACAAAAAATTGCACAGATGGAAAGTAAGGCCGATTTCCCATCTATAGACACAAGACTAAAAAAATTCACCTCAGAGGAGGAAAAAAAATCCAAGCTCTTCAGATGACTTTCTATAGCTGCCAATTTTGCTGAACCATTCAGCCCCAGAGTGTTTTCTGTTATGATATCCTTGTATTTAATTAATATAGCAAAACAGTTATTAATTCAGATGCTTATACCAAATGGGCCACCTGTTTTTTTGCTACAGCACCAGCTCAGTGCTCAGCTTCCTCTCACCTTTCCTGGAAAAGTCATTTGGAAGAGGTTTGGCTTTAGCATAATTTCTCAACACATATATTTCATTTATTACTTTACACTAAAAAGTGCACCTGTGCTTATCTTCATGATGAGTAACCTAAACACTCCCTAGGTATCGCTTTTTAAATCAATCATGTCCTATTGATCGCTACACATTAACATCCCTTAGACTCTCCATCTGCAGTCGTTAACTGTGGTCACCAGTTTCTTATACATTCATCTAACACTTGCAAGGGATAACAAGTGAAATGCCGCATTGCTTGCCATAGATGAAAAGCCTCCCTTGCTCTCGGTTGGGTCAGATCCTCACAGATGGAGAGAAGGCCCTGGAGAAAGAACTGGATTTTTTCCAGGCAAGTAGGTCAACTGACAGATTTGCTAAAATACAAGGATGAGTTTACTACCCAAAGAGGCAGGTAGAGGTTATTTCGAAAAAGGGCAGTCCAGACAGAGACAGGTGTAGGGAGAAAAGCTTGTAGCAGGATCAGTGAGGAAAAGATCAAGCGGCAGTTTTAAGGTCAAGCAACAAAGCTGCTGCACACTGCAGTAAAGCAAGGAATGAAGTTTCTGAGCTCAATACCTGCAGCATTCATCTATGAATATCGTAAGTGACATTTGGACCTGATTCAACAAAACCTGTGCAGGATGTGTGTGTATGTGCTGTCTTGTTATGAATCCAATGTTTTATACTTTGACCTTTCAGCTATTTTCTATTATGCTTCTTGTAGTTTTCACAATGAAAAAAAAAGAGTCGGAGGAGAGAATGGATATTTGGCTTCTTAGTTACGGAGCTGTGTGCTCAGAGAGTCTTGAATAAAAAAAAGTGTGACCTGCATAACCAAAATCAGAGGTGCTATATAAGGTTTACAGAGAGGCAACCTTAATACTAGGTTCCTGTTGTGATTTCCCCAAGCTAAATTGTTTTATAGAACTATAAAGCAAAATATGTTGTGCTGAGCTCAGAGATGAACGAAGAAACCAATCAGAAGCAAAAGGGCCTGCATGGATAAAGTGGGAATATTATATGCATGAAGAGAGTTGTTCTTTCAGTTAGATTCCAATAGAAAACAAACTGGACCTATGAAATCCCTAGACATATAATGGAATGAACAGAAATGGCTCTATCTGTAATATCCGTCTGAGTAAACTGCCAACCTCCATTTTTCTAGTTCAGATACCAATCTATTCTGTATATTTAACTCAGCTCTAAAATATAGGCTTGCTTCCTATCCACTGAGTGGTAGGTATGTGATATAGGCGATTTCCAGCATGATGCATACATTAATTTAATATTTTTTCTTTTTTGTTATTAAATGCAATAGTAACATTACATAAATAGCGATAGAATTCAAGTTTCCTTTCCAAATATACCACTCACCACAGAACCCACAAGATTAAGGAAATGTATTTTTAATAGACTCCCGAAAGCACATTATACAAAAAGGATCAGGTTAGGGCAGTGAGAGGTCATACCAAGAAACAAGAAAAGCAAGAGAAAAACCTAGAAAAAACGTCTCGCATGTCAGAAAGTTTATTCTTCTATTTAAATAGTTCCACTCTAACTCTTCAAAGTCAAGATCACTTATAGTTGATGAGACTGACACCATTACCACCAACACTTTAGCCTAATGAGGTTAAAGAAAAAATGGGAAGGGGAGAATAAAGGGAAAATAGATAAATTTAGATCTAGCGATGCCATTTTCACTTACTTTCCAAGATTAAGTGTCAGAAATGGATGAGGATGTGCCATCATAAACATTTTCTAATTTGAATTTTGAACATCTGCCAAATTGAGCAATATATTATTTGTGTTCCAGTGACACAAATTTTCTGATCATGGTCTGAAAATGATATGCTACAACTTTTAGCTGTTACTGCACAATTGTGAAAACTGCTTCTCTCTGTGTTACAGATATTACCAAAGAATATGCAGGTTATAATACAGATAGTCCTCAATTTATGACCATAATTGAGCCCAACATTTATGTTGCTAAGTGAGAAATTTGTTAAGTGAGTTTTGCCCCAGTTTACAATTTTTCTTGCCACATTCGTTAAGTGAATCACTGACGCCATTACATTAGTAGTTTAGTTTACTTTATTGTCATTCCACCTTGTACAATGAAATTAAATGTCATCTTCAGTGTACATTATACATAAAAAATAAAACAAAAACACACATCCTTCACATTCTATACCAGGGGTCTGCAAAGTTGGCTCTTTTAAGACTGGTGGACTTCAACTCCCAGAATTCCCCAGCCAGCCTGCATTAATATTACACTATACAATAGAAATCAATATACCGGTAGTTACTGCTCTGGGGTAGAAGCTGTTTTTCACCCTATTTGTCCTTGTTTTTATTGTGCTATACCATCTGCCAGATAGTAATAGTTCAAAAAAGGGTTCCCAGGATGAGATGGATCTTTAAGAATGTTTTGAACTTTCTTAAGGCAGCAGGAGCTATAAAGCTCTTCCAAAGAGGGGAGAAAACAACCAATGATCCTCTGGGAAAATATGTTAACCCTCTGGAGTGCTGTCCTATCTGCCACTGTACAATTGGCAAACAATACACAGCTGCAGTAAGTTAAAATACTCTCTATGATGCAGCAGTAGGAGGTTATAAGCAATTCAGTTGCTGTTTCCTGAATCTCAGGTAGTATAATCTCTGCTGCACCTTTTTGACCAGTGCTGCAATGTGACCACCCTAGGTCAGGTCCTCCTTTATGATAACATCCAGAAACTTAAAACTAGGCACTTGGTGCACTTGGTCTCCAATGATAATCTCTGATCTATTCCTTCTATAGTCCACTATAAACTCCTTGGTTATTGTCTCCACACCAGGAAAGCAACTGGTCCACCTCATTTCGATAGGCAGAATCATCCTCCCCACCCCTCCCCTGGAGATGAATCCCACCAGTGTTGCATTATCTGCAAATTTAATAATAGTATTACTGGCATGAATGGGAATGAAGTCATGTACATAAAGAGTATAGAGTAAGGGACTCTGCATGCAACCCTGCAGTATACCAATGTTGAGGAGATATGATTACCTAATCTGACTCTCTGAGAGCGGCCATACAGGAAATCCATAATCCAAAGGCAGAATGAATAAGAAGACCCAAGATCCATAAATTTAGACATTAGACTATGTAGAAGAATTGTATTAAATGCAAAACTAAAATCTACAAAAAGCATCCTCACATAACCCCCCTTTCTGTTCCAAATGAGTCAGAGCAATGTGAAGAATGATGGCTATAGCATCCACTATATATCTATTTATTCTGTATGCAAACTGGTGCTTATCAAATGTATGCAGAAAATCAGAAATAGGGGTTTGAGGATATAACAACAGTGTCAGGTAGTGCAATCCAGGCATTAACCACTCTGTTGTATTTTCTGCAATCGAGTTTGGTGCGATTTACCCTGAGTTTGTATCTATCGTGTGCTCATGTATTATTGCGGTTGAAGCTGAAGTAGTATCATGCTTGCAGTGGGATTATTGTTTGCACAAAAATGGAAAATACAGCACTATCCACAATGGAGAAATGGTTTGGTGAAGATGATGAAGCTTACTGAGGTGGCTAAATCAACTTCTTTAGTTAGAGAAAAGATTCTGCCTAAGTTTAATGCAGACTGGAAACGCCTTATGAATTTTTGTACAATAGAAAAAATGAACTCATGATTTATGGTTTTGATCATTAGACAAGATACATCATATAAGGAAGGAAATTATACTGTAACCATAAAATAAGAGGTAAATTTATAATTGCTGTAAAGAAGATGGGAACTTCCTTCTTTTTATCTTTTTTTCTATTATTCTTTCATTTTTTTAGCTTTCTTGTGCTTTTAGCTTTTTCTTTTTTTCTTCCTTATATTATTTGTATTAGCTTTTATCTTCCTTTAAAAAACTTTAATAAAATTATATATAAAATTTATCATCATTATGTACAGTATAGTATATAATTTTGATTAATACGTGAGCTGGAACAGAAAGGATCCAGCTCTGCTTTGCTCTTCCTTTTTTATGGTTCTTTATATTTAAAATGGATTTGGACAGACAATCCTTCCAATAAAGGATGCCTTAAAATAAAAGACTGACATACTGTACAAAATAGGACACATAAGAAGCACTTCTAATGAAGAAGTAAGCACTGCTTATTTTAATTGAGATTAATGAGCATAGGGCTATAGACTTAATAATCATGCTTGACCATTGCTTTGTTCATTAAGAAATGTTCATTTTTAAAACAGTTGTATGCTGGATTGCCACCTCACTATATAGCCCATTTTACTAATAATATCTAAACAGCACAGCCAGCAGGTTTAAAAAAAAAAATTAGGACTTTTTTGATATTTTGAAGCTGTCTTATAAATATATAAAAATGATTAGAAAAAAATACAGATGTCATTAAAGATAGCTTGAGTGCTAAAAGGTAGCACTCAAACTTAAAAGCTTCTTCTCTACCCAAGCTCTTAAAACCTGAATATAAAACTTGCATCAAAAAGTATTTTTTTAAAAAAGAAAATAATTATTTTTATGGCATAAATCGGTGGTCCTCAACCTCCGTGGACCAGTAGTGGTAGTGGTGATAGCAGGTAGCTTCACATCAGTGGTGGGATACAACTAGTTCACCCCGGTATGGCCATACCGGTGCCTGCTGCCCACCCACCCTCCTTACCTGTATTTGAGCTGATTGGGGCTTTCGCGCACGCGCACGGAGTGTACACCACCTGTGCAAAACTTCACCGAGTAGCTGGAGCATCACAGGCAGTAAGTACATATGTGCATGCTATGCGTAGGCAGTAAGTACACATGCGCATTCGCTGCACGTATGCACGTGGTGGGTGGGTGGCCCCGTTGCAGCGTACAACAGTATCCAGAACCCACCACTGCTTCACATGGAGTTTTGCATGTTCACCTGCTGCTTGCATGGCCCAGTTCTCAATAGGCTGTGGGCCAGTACAGGTCTACGAACTGGGAGTAGGGGATCGCTGGTATGAATGTCATCAGATGGGAATTTGAGTTTTCTAACTTTAAAAAAAGGAGCAGCAGATTATGAGAACTGTTTCTTTTCTTTTTCTCAGGGTGCAGGTTACAAAATAATAAGATTTTATTTACAAGAAAACAACTCACAACTAGATATTGGGGGGGGGGGGGATTCCCAATAGTAAGAGCACTGTTACTCTTACAGTAGCACCTGGAAGCACCAAGCCGGAAGCACCAGCCTGAAGATGATGAATGAGACTTCATCGAAACGTCGTGAAGATACTTCCAATTCTACACGGGAGAAAACCCGAACAACCAAAGACCTACATATATATATATATATATATATTTGTCCAACCTTTCATAACAAATTAATTTTCCCTCCTTCATTTTCCCCAATTTAAAAAAACAATGCAGTAGATGTTGGTATTTGAGCCCAGAGTACCATCTAACTATTGAAGGGTGAAACAACAGTTTTCTGCATACGTTTATGATGCTTCCATGTGCTTCTTTTCTTAACATTTCTATTTTACTGGAAATTTATTGAAGCCAAGATAATTACAGACTTCTGTTGTTAAAATAAGTTTTTTTTAAAAAATCATCATTGACTGCAGCTGCATGGTAACAGTACAGTCATAGCTTGTTCCTGCCTAAATACAGAATACAGAATTAAACCTCTTTTACCTTTTAGCAACTGATAGTGGCACGATACAAGATAATACACCAATAGCAGGGGTTGAGTTACCTGCAGTTTTTACACCACTGAAATGTTCATCTTGTTACAGTTTTATAAAATCGGCATTAAACTGCCTGCATTAAGAACGTCTGTCTTTAAAAAAAGACAGTGCTAGTCAGTGTTGGGTACTGTCCATGTCCATTGAGATGTATGGAAGCTGTATAATTAGTATCAGTGGGATGTGAATTGCACCCTATTGTCTAGCATAATCACTGCCTGCTATTAGCAGATGCAGGGCAAATGGGGCACATGTGGTGATTTTTGTAAAGATAATAATATCATTGTTGCAAAGCTAATTAAACTGGATAATGAATAATTTATACCATTGCAAAGATAATGAATCTTATAGTTTTTAATCATTTGCAATGCACAGTATAATTCAACTAAATAGCAAAATTGCTTTTCTTTTCTCACAACCCACTATTGCACTGCTAGTACAATTGAGCAATTGCTTTGTCTTCCATTCTTCTGTAGGACACAGCTGTGTACATGCTCCAATGGCAGAGAGCTTCTTGAATGCGTAGATTCCCCTTTGATGGAAAAGTTGGGGAAAATGCACATGCTTTCCACATGGAATAGAGTGCCAATCACAGAGAGGTAAATAGGAAAGCTTACTGGGTCTCCATTCAAAAGCAGGCTCTTCCCGCAGGCATTGTGATAAGGTAAGGCTGAAGGCCAATAGCTCTCTCTGCACAGATGTCTGTTGGTCTAAGGCACCTGAAGTTGTTCTTTTCTTCAAATATTGATTTTTATTGGGATCATTTTTTCTGTTGCTATGATAACTCTGCTGTTACCCAGAGTTATGGCTCATAAGATGGGTAGCCATGTAAGTCTCTTAAATAAATAAACAAACCACTGTACTGTAGCAACTGCATCTGCTACTTATTATAGTGACATAGAACTTTATAGAAAAACTGAATAGGGGAGATAATGGGAAAACAGCTACCAGGAAGTGACTCAGTACAACAGTACAAAGGCAGAACTCGGGAAACAGACAGGCTGCATTCAGACATTTCTCCTTTGCTGAATTACCCCCTTTTGTGTGTTTGGGTAATACCCTGAACCAAAAAGGCTCAATCCACATAGCATTTTAAGTACAAATGTTCTAACCAAATTTAGTTTGCAGTGCAAATACATCTGCCATGTTAAATTATCAGAGGCAAACTAGTTTAAATCAACAGAGTAAAAGAGTTGGAAGGGACCTTATAGGTCATCTAGTCCAACCTCCCACTCAAGCAGGAGACCCTACACCAGTGATGGCTAACCTTTTTTGGCTTGCGTGCCAAAAGCGGGAGGAGTGCAGGGAGGGCATGCGTGGGCGTGCCACACCCATAATGCTATGTGCACAACCCCCTGCTTTTGGCGCACTTTTTTCGCCCTCCCCAGGCTCCAGAGGCTTTCTAGGAGCCTGGGGAGGGTGAAAACAGCTTTTTACCCACCTCCAGAGGCAAAAAAAACAGCTGAAAAAGAAGGCCTAAATCAGCTGGCCAGCACACACAAGCATGCTGGAGCTGACAGGGCAATGCCTCGCGTGCCCTAAGAAATGGTTCCGCGTGCCACCTGTGGCACCCGTGCCATAGGTTCGCCATCACTGCCCTATACCATTTCTGAAAAATGGCAGTCCAATCTCTTCTTGAAAGACTCAAGTGATGAAGCTCCCACAACTTCCAAGGGCAAGCTGTTTCATTGGTTGATTGTTCTCACTGTCAGAAAGTTCCTCCTTATTTCTAGGTTGAATCTCTCCTTGGTCAGTTTCCATCCATTATTCTTTGTCTGGCCTTCAGGTGCTTTGGAAAATAGCTTGACTCTCTCCTCTCTGTTGCAGCCCCTCAAATATTGGAACCCTGCTATCATGTCTCTCCTGATCCTTCTCTTCACTAAACTAGCCATGCCCACTTCATGTAACTGTTCTTCATATGTTTTAATCTCTAGTTCCCTAATCATCCTGGTTGCTCTCCTCTGAACTTTTTCTAGAGTCTCAACATGTTTTTTATAGTGTAGTGACCAAAACTGGATGCAGCACCCTAGGTATGATCTTACTTGGGCTCTATAGAGTGGCATTAGTACCTTGATTTTGATTGTATCCCTCTGTTGGCTTTTTTGGCTGCCGCAATACACTTGGCTCATATTTAGCTGCTTGTCAACTAAGACTCCAAGATCCCTCTCCCAGTCACTGCTATTAAGTTTGGTTTCACCCAGTTTATATGCGTACTTTTGGTTTTTCTTACCTAAGTGTAGGACTTCACTGAATTTCATTTTGTTAGGGCCCAGTGTTCAAGTCTGTCAAGATCCTTCTGAATCTTGAGCCTATCTTCCAGAGTGTTGGCTATTCCTGCCAGCTTAGTGTCATCTACAAAGTTCCCTTTCTATTCCCTCATATAAGTTATTTTTGAAGATATTGAAGTATTGGGCCTAAGACAGAACCTTGTGGTACTCCACTGCTTACTTCTCTCCATGTAGACTTAGACCCATTAAGGAATACTCATTGAGTACTCCTCAATGCCAGTTGCAAATCCATCTGGTGGTGAAGCTGCCTATCCCACTTTTTTCTAGCTTACGAAGAAGTAGATTGTTGCCTAGTTTATTGAATGCCTTGCTGAAGTCTAAATATATTACATCCATGGTATTTTGCTGATCTACTAATTTAGTCAAAATGTTGAAGAATGAAATAATATTGGTTTAGCTGGCTGCTAGTTATTACTTTAGCAATTTCTAGGTGTTGGCAGATCTGTTTTTTTATTATCTTTTCCAGTATCTTTCCGGGTATTGATGTTAGGCTAATCGGTCTGTAGTTTTCTGGGTCTGTTTCCCCCCCCCCTTTTTTTTTTTTTTGAAGATGGGAACCACATCAGCTCTTTTCCAGTCCTTTGGTAGTTCCCCGGTGTTCCAAAAGTTTTGAAAGATGCAGTGCAGTGGTTCTAAAATGACATCGGCCAGCTCCTTTAGAACTCTGGGATATAAACCATCAAGTCCTGGTGATTTATATTCCTCAAGACCGAACAGGTATTCTATCACTGGTTTTTTTTTTGTTTATTTTAACTTTTATTTCCAGTCATAACTGTTTTTTACAGTTATGTTTCTGGTAGGTTGAGCTACAGTTTCTTTTTGTGTGAAGACCGATGCAAAGTTGCAAGCCTTTGTTCATTCTGAGACTTTGCTTTCCTGACTTCGTCTTTGCAGATTCTGCTATCTGCTGATGTCCTGCTTTAGTTATGTGTTCCGTAGAAGTGTCGCTTAATTGGGGAACAGTTGCAAATCCTGGAAACATACATTTATGCACTTAAATGGACAGACTCTACATACATCAAACATCAATCCAGTGGCTGACTCTGTATGCATACATAAATCCATGCCTGAATGTGAAGGTAAATAAATACCACACCTACCCCAATTTAGTTGCCTATATTTGAATTAAAGTATTCACTTTCTTTGAACCATGATATATAAGACAATTTATGCATTGAGTTTATGATCCAGTCTATTCCAACAGATCTAACTGTGCTAAACTAACCAGTTATTAAGAGAACTGGTTTAGGGTGAGGCTGAACCAGTTTCATAACGGACAAAAAAAAAAGGAGTCACGTAACTGTGCAAGAAAACAGTAACGAAAAATATTTGTTGGTGTGGTATGAAGTCATTTAAGCCATTTTTTTGCATGCGTATGTAAGTCAGTGTGTTAAGTATCACAATCTCATTAAATTTGCTGGGTCTTACTCTCAGGTACAGTAACTAGTATAGGATGTAATTTAGGATCTAAATTAAATTGATAATGGGATTAATTTAAAGACTGCTATTTTCATAAGCACTGTAGCTTTTTTAAAAAATTATATAAATGTTGAACTTTTAATTAATTCTAATAAGGGAATTATATACATTAATTTTCACAACATTATCAGCAATTTGAACAGTGGGAAAATCATTTTGTGTCTGCAATTCTTCTATAAAAAGCATAGTTTTTATCATAATTCCTCTTTTCACATATCACTCTCTTGTCTTACATACTAGTACTGATCATGTATGAAATCAGTTGATTCCATTTTTTTAATACAAAAAGATACGGATTTATTTTTGGAAAGCATATGAAAGGGAAACACTAATTCATCTCTCCAACCTTATTCCAAGATTTTAATTTTTAGATGCAATACTTCAATTCCAAAAAGTGAAAACAGTTACAAGCAGCAGTATTTCTTCACCACTACATTACCATCAAAATATTTTGCAAGCTACCATATAAGCAATCCATATTAAATATTTTTCACATTGCCTAAGGCAAACAAGTGTCAAACTAATAAATCAAGGGATGGTAAAAATGCAACTATTTGTAATAATTTATTATATTCTCTCATAAATATAGTTCACTTATCATGGCATCTTAGCATGATAGATAACCCTTTAAAATCTGTGTGGGTGGGTGTCACTGAAGTGCAGAGAATCATTAAAGGACAGTGCATTTAATGTGAAAGTTAACTCCAAGCAAATGTTTTGGACTACTGCAATTTAGTTGTTCAAAACTGGGGGAAAAGGCTGAAAAAGAAATGGAAGGCAGTATATACCATATCGTTTGGTATACAGTGGCATTAACACTTCACGCGACAGAGGGATAGAATCTAGATCGCGTGAAGTGTTAATGCCACTGTATAGTGCCTTGGTAAGGCCACACTTGGAATACTGCATACAGTTTTGGTCGCCACGATGTAGAAAAGACGTGGAGACTCTGGAAAGAGTGCAAAGAAGAGCAACCAAGATGATTAGAGGACTGGAGACTAAGACATATGAAGAACGGCTGCAGGAACTGGGTATGTCTAGTTTGATGAAGAGAAGGACCAGGGGAGACATGATAGCAGTGTTCCGATATCTCAGAGGGTGCCACAAAGAAGAGGGAGTCAAACTTTTCTCCAAGACACCTGGGGGCAGGACAAGGAGCAATGGGTGGAAACTAACCAAGGAGAGAAGCAACTTAGAACTAAGGAGAAATTTCCTAACAGTAAGAACAATTAACCTCTGGAACAGCTTGCCTCCAGCAGTTGTGAATGCCCCAACCCTGGAAGTCTTTAAAAAGATGTTAGACAGCCATTTGTCTGAAATGGTATAAGATTCCTGCCCATGCAGGGGGTTGGACTAGAAGACCTACAAGGTCCCTTCCAACTCTGCTATTGTATTGTATTGTATTGTATTGTTTTATCAGATGTACATCTTTAATAATTATTATGATTATGATTTTGCAATGCAACCTGCAATAAAGTATTGAATGTTTCTAATCAAAATTTAGTCAATTCATCTTGCCTCCTCCTTGGATATTCCACTCTTTTCATAGACATATACTGAGGGGCAGGGGGCATCGCATAACAACTTTTCTTTTGTGAGGTCACATCCCAAGCCAAGTAATCTTATATATTCAAGATGCAAGTACAAAAGGCCATAGTTATATCATAACACTGTGTTTCATTATCTTTTTCATCACTGTAATTCTTACCAGATATTTATGATTCCGTTCACTTCCTCTGGAAGATTTATATGTGTAAGATGATGATGATGATGATGATTCAGCCAACGCATTCTTATTTGAAAATTATTTTTGCATGTCAATTAAATGAGTTAGAAATGATAGACAAAGATAGAGAGATAGATAGATAGATAGATAGATAGATAGATAGATAGATAGATAGATAGATAGATAGATAGATAGATAGATAGATAGATAGATAGATAGATATCTGTCTATCATTTCTAACTCATTTAATTGACATGCAAAAATAATTTTCAAATAAGAATGCTTTGGCTGAATCATCATCATCATCATCACCTTACACATATAAATCTTCCAGAAGAAGTGAACAGAATCATAAATATATGGTAAGAATAGATAGATAGATATATAGATATATAGATAGATAGATAGATAGATAGATAGATAGATAGATAGATAGATAGATAGATAGATAGATAGATAGATAGATAGATAGATAGATAGATAGATAGATAGATTAGGTAGGCAGGCAGGCAGGCAGGCAGGCAGGCAGATAGAGTGATAGATAAAGTGATAGGTGATGATAGGTGATAGGTGAGAGAGAGATAGCAATAGTGATAGCTATAGCGAGAGAGGGGGGGAGGGAGGGAGGGAGGGAAAGAGCCTTTCAAATACCCTAAAATTCTCTTGATGATAGTTGCTACCTTGCCACCACTATCTCCATCATAGAATCACAGCTATAGCCAAAAATGAAACCAGGCAAGAACATCTCCAAGAAGGCAACCTACTCTGGATACACCAAGGTCTCATTTATCACTTGACTCATCTAAGATTCAATTATGGATGAAACTAAACTCGCTAAACACCAAACTGACATTTAATAGCAATAGTGCTTAGATTTATATTCTCTAAGCGGTTTATA
Organism: Rhabdophis nuchalis; assembly: GCA_039707465.1. Taxonomy (NCBI): domain Eukaryota; kingdom Metazoa; phylum Chordata; class Lepidosauria; order Squamata; family Natricidae; genus Rhabdophis; species Rhabdophis nuchalis. Next base: position 365,477,022 of record CM077643.1, read on the forward strand.
GAGTCAGCACATTGCCTTCAACAATGGGTCCTCATTTTTACTGACCTCAGAATGGATGGATGGTTGAGTAAACCTTGAGCCAATCAGGATCAAACTCCTGGGAGTGGCCAGAGTTAGCCTGTAATTCTGCATTCTAACCCCTGCACCATCACAGCCCTTCTAATAATAGACAGAGGCCACGTCACTGAGAATCTCGTGATTTAGGATTGGGAATTAATACTGAGATCTGACAAGTAGGGTTGATCTCAACCATAAAACTTACAGACCCATAAATGGCCCACCCTCAGATTTTCATCTGTCAATCCTACTAGGTAGATCAGTTCAGGAAATCAATGCTGCATGAAGGCTAACGCTACATTTACTACTTTTTACTACTTTTTTCAAGCTAAAAGGATTGTTATTGTCATATTTGCCTGCATTCCTTCATATCTGATACTTTCCAACCCTGTAAAATCTGCACCTCAGAATAAAAGTGGTTGGAAACATCTTTGGGAAGATCAAAGTTCAAAGATCTAGTAAACTGGGAGTCCGTGTAATCAAGTATCTTGGCTTTTGAAGTAACTCCTTTCTAAAGAAATGTAAAACTATTTATGGTGTTCATTGGCCAGCCACTGAAACATTGCAGAAACAGTAATGGGCTATTGAAGGTTGAACATGTGTGACCTCTTCTGCTCAGCTGAATTGTGCTGGCAACTTAAATATAAGTCTTAACCTTTCTCAGCAAGAGAAGTCAATAATTCTGTGCTCTAGTGAGTACTCTCCCCTCTAAGTGAGAATAATATGGATTTTGCCTCCCTGTCTCTCTAGCTATGTATTTTATAACTATAGATATGGGTGCTATGGAAACATACAGCACTACTGACATTTTACATTCCATTTTATTTTCCTTCAAAGCCCTAGGCAAATCCATTGAATTTTTCTTCCTGTGTACTTTCAAAATGAATCTGCAACTTTTAGCAATAATGATTAGAGACCCATGAAAATAATTGGGTAGGTTTTTATTTCTGTTTGATAACATTATTGTTTTAATTTTCTAGGACCCTTTCTCAGGCACACATGTACTGTTGCACTGCTGTTCACCCATGTGTGAATTCATCTACACCCATACATACAGACACTTCAGAAAGAAAGTAGAAAGTATTTTTCTTAAAAAAAGAAAATAAAAACTTGCAGCTGTTGGCTTAAAAAGAGATTTTGCTTTCTGTTTGAGAAAGGTAACAATGTGCAAAAGTAGACAACTGGGGCAATAGAAACAAAAAATAACTATTCCTATATTAAAAATTGGCTATTTTTGCTCATCTCTTTTAATGTTTATATTATGTTTTTAAAAATTTACAAAATAAAATGCCAACTATTTTCTCAAACTCAATTTTCATAACATTTCCATTGGATAAGGTACTAAACAAAGCAAGATAAAGGACACAAAAAATGAAAAGTAAAATCATTTCAGAGATATTTTTTCTAAAATCTTCATAGAATGTATCTCATTATTCTCAACTCTTATATAGACATACACACTATCTATCTCTCTGTCACACACACACACTGCAAAATATTAGTTATTTCCACCCATCCCTTTTCTTGGGGGAATAAATAGTGTCCAACTATGAGAAATAGAGGGTGCAAAATAAATAGCCATGTTCCTTGGTAACATTATTATTGCTTGCAACAACAAAACAAATATGCAAATAGATATTGAATGTAGGAGGAGAACTGAAGGCCCCATACTATGACTACACCTAATGATAAGTTTCATCCATGGAAACTTAGAAAACTTCACCTTCTACAGTTGAAGAAATATGGTGAAATGCCCCTCCCCTCTCAGTTTTCTCCAGATTCCACAGATCTAGCAGACTCAGAAGAAAAACAGAAATCCTCTAGAAAATACAATGTAAATACTGCACCAGGGCTGCAAAGCACTATGAAGTGATATATGTCTAAGTGCAATTGCTATCAGCAATTACATAGAATAAATAGGGAGAAGATTAGCAGTCAGAAGAACATGAAAACTCTTTAATTTCACAACACATAGATAACTGGACTCGCGCAAGTCCGACTTCCGGCCTGGGTACAGCACAGAGACGGCATTGGTCGCATTGGTGGATGATCTCTGGAGGGCTCAGGACAGGGGTTGCTCCTCTATCCTGGTCCTGTTAGATCTCCCAGCGGCTTTTGATACCATCGACCAGGGTATCAGGTTGCACCGGCTGAAAGGGTTGGGGGTGGGGAGCACCGTTTTACGGTGGTTCTCCTCCTACCTCTCCGACCGGTCACAATTTGTGTTGGCAGGAGGGCAGAGGTCGACATCGAGGTGCCTCTCTTGTGGGGTGCCACAGGGGTCGGTCCTCTCGCCTCTCCTGTTCAACATCTATATGAAGCCATTGGGTGAGATCATCCGTGGTTTCGGGGTAGAGTTCCATCAGTACGCTGACAATACTCAGCTGTACATCTCTATCCCGGGCCACCCAAACGAAGCCGTGGAAGTAATGTCCCGGTGTCTGGAGGCCGTGCGAGTCTGGATGGGGAGAAACAGGCTCCGACTCAACTGAGTGGCTATGGCTTCCGGCGTCACGATAAAGCCAGCTGGTGCCATCGCTGGCTATTGGGGGCGAGTCATTGGCCCCTACAGAAAGGGCTCACAACTTGGGTGTCCTCCTGGACTCTCGGCTGTCTCTAGAAGACCATATGACAGCCGGGGCCAGGGGGGCTTTTTATCAGGTTCGCCTAATATGCCAGTTGCGCCCATTTCTGGATTGTGACGCTTTACGCATGGTCACTCAAGCCCTTGTCATTTCCTGTCTGGACTACTGCAATGCTCTCTACATGGGGCTTCCCTTGAGGTGCACCCGGAGACTCCAGTTAGTTCAGAATACGGCCGCACGGGGGATTCTGGGAGCGTCTAGATGCTCCCCTGTGACACCTCTCCTGCGCGAGCTGCACTGGCTGCCTGTGGCTTTCCGGTGCGCTTCAAGGTATTAGTAACCATCTTCAAAGCACTCCATGGCAAGGGACCTGGCTATCTGCAAGACCGCCTTTTGCTACCAGACACCTCCCACCGACCAGTCTGCTCCCACAGAGAGGGCCTCCTCAGGGTGCCATTGGCCAGGCAATGCCGGCTGGCGACCCCCAGGGGGAGAGCCTTCTCTGTGGCAGCTCCTGCCCTCTGGAATGACCTACCCCCTGACCTACGGACAACCATGGACCTGTGCCAGTTCCGTCGGGCCTTAAAGACCTATCTGTTTCGTGCGGCCGGCCTGGCATAGTTTTTTTAATTGTTTTAGTTTTTAAATTGTTTTAGTAAGGGTTTTTTAACAGGATTTAGATCAGGCCAATCTATTTAATATATTTTAAATTGTATTTTTAATTGCATTTTATGGTCTATATTATTGATCTTATTATTGCCTGTACACCGCCCTGAGTCCCGCAAGGGAGAAGGGCGGTCTAAAAATTTAATAAATCCTAAATCCTAACTTAAGTATAGTTTCACCTGGGAAATGGTGATCATCCTAGACCAGGGGTCTGCAAAGTTGGCTGGCTGGGGAATTCTGGGAATTGAAGTCCACCAGTCTTAAAAGAGCCAACTTTGCAGACCCCTGTCCTAGACCAAGCCAAGTCCAAAAACACTAGAGATGCTTGGCAATCTGCCATCAAAAGGCACATACACACAAACAATATCTACCCACCATACAAAAGAAACAATCAATAAGGCAAAAAGGGAACAAAAGGATCAAAAGGCCTTTCCACTAGCAATCAACTCCCTTATCAACAAAGATTAGCTCCAAGGTTAAATCAGACCAACAATCAGAAGTAAATAATACCCCAATTAAAGAACTGCCAAACAAACTAATAGTAAACAACCCAACTAAACAACCACCAAGACAACTCTCACCAACAGGTAAGCCACTAGAATATGAATTGAGATGAAACCCCACTCACTACTACCACTGATGTGTTACCTAGTTTGATGTTACCCAGGTTGGGTAATGAAACTTCTGCAAGAAAACAACCAAGCTGAGAAAGTACCAAGGACCCCTCATTTCAACCCTTAGCTACAAATATTCTCCTCATTGAAATCAATGTATATTTTTTCCCCTTAATGAGACACTGGCGAAAACTGTTGATTTCAAGCTTCTATACCTTTGACCTGCTGCAGTGGAAATTTATTTTCAAGCGAATCAGTCAAACTTCTTTAAATTGTTTCATATAACAATTGAATGCATGGTTTGTTCTGCTTCTTTCTCTTCTGTTGAAAATGCATATTCTATGGGGCATTTGTGGCTATTAATCTGATACTTTATATCACTGGCTTTGGTAATATTTAAAAAAAAGAAATGAATTTGACGCTGCAATCTAGCCAAGAAAGTTCAGATTAAATAAAATGGCATTGTGATCCAAGCCCCACATTTTTGTACATGTATTGACAATGCATGCATGTGTAAAAGGGAACAGCTGCAATCACTATGCCAGATCATTCTCTGGCCTGTTTTTATCATTACTGCAGATGCTAATGACAACATTAATATGATTTTGGTTCTGTGGTTATTATTATCATTCCAATCGTTATTTCTGAGAATTTAATTTTAAAAAGAAGAGAGATTATAGTACTCATTTTATTATTGTGCACAAAAATTATTATTTATCAATATTTCTCATTCCCTGTATCTGCTAAGAGATCATTTTTTCATTTCAAAATATCCTCTTCTGTATGCATTTTATTTACCTTGAAGTTTTCCCATGGATTTGAGTAGCATGTTGCTGAACTGAAGCCAGTTGGTTCTGCTCTGGATTATGGCCCCTTTTTAGTGGGGGGGAGACCTGGATTAGCCTTTCAGAAGAGCAACAAGGCTTAACTGAAGCTCCTGAAGTGCTTCAGAAGATCTGTCATAAAAATTAATAAGGTACCAAGCACAGAGTAAGTCATGATAGGCCACAGCCATGAATACTTTGCTGTGGAGTTTTAAAGAGTTTGGAAGTTTTTAATTAGCAAATCTGCCTTGATACCACAGTAATTATCTGGTGTCAATTTATCACCATCAAGGGCCTAATCCTATACTACATCTTGCAGGAACAATAAGTATTCAGCTGCCAAAGCTCAATTGCCTTTTTCATTTCTCATTTTAGGTCACCTCAGAAAGCAGAGAATTGTTGGCTCATTCCTTGAGCCTTCAGAAAGCAATACAGATGCTGGAGATTATGGAATGGCAGGAGATGGCTTTATATGCCATTTAAACTTCTGTTTATGAAATGGGAAGATGATCTTTGATTCTTTAATTCAAGCAGACAAATGTTTGGGGCTAGCGGAGGTGCCCATATTTATAGCTTTGCGACTGTGCAATCTGATTAACTGCAAATTGTTATGAAAATATCCAGATTTTGTACAATGCTGTATGTGACTGCTTCATAAGTGCATTGTCACTTTTAGCCCCCTTAGCACCTTTTGTTGCCAGGACTATTATCTAATTTCCCCAGCAGTAAATGCTATTTGCATTGTTGTATTAATTACACAATTAGAAAACCAGTAAGTGTCTAACAATTATGGCAGATGAAAGTTTTTATTATGTCTGTCACAGTGTGATGTTGTTGGTGTTTTTAACTGGAGGCATACGCTTTTTACCCAGGAAACAAGATCATTGAAAGTGTTGTGTTGTTTACTATTTGCAATGATGTCATTTATATCAGATATTTACAACAGGTATATACAACGTAGTTATGAGGTTTTTTCCTGGTATCAGGTTTCCTTGCAATTCCCTCTTCCAAAGACTATCCTCCTTTAGCTCTCCTGCTTCCTCCCCTTTTTCTCTATTCCCCTCCAGCATTTCTGGGCTTGACAAGAGAGAATGTAAAAAGAAAGGAGTGGGATAGCATTTACTGTAGTGTGTTTATTGTGGCTTGATCTCATCCTGAAACCATTCAGCCAAATATCGACTGCTTCTCCATTAGTGGAAGAGCCCACATGCATATACACGTACACACATACACACACACCAGTGGTGGGATTCAAAAAAAATTACTACCAGTTCTGTGGGCATGACTTGGTGGGCGTGGCAGGAGAAGGATATTGTAAAATCTCCATTCCCATCCGACCCCAGAGGAAGGATACTGCAAAATCCCCATTTCCTCCCAATCATCTGGGACTTGGGAGGCAGAGGATAGAGGGGGATGGGGCCAGTCAGAGGTAGTATTTACTGGTTCTCCAAACTACTCAAAATTTCCGCTACCAGTTCTTCAGAATTGGTCAGAACCTGCTGAATACCACCTCTGACACACATATATACACATGTCAAATAGTAGGTTGTGGTCTACTTTATCAATTATACTTGACTTATATACTTTACAATTCCTCTTTTCTTAGTGTCATAACGCATATCTGATTCTTAACAACTTTTCCTATTCCCACTCACACAGTGGCAACTTAATCAGATGGTCTGTCTTGGTGCTCAACAAAAATAGGTACTGGAGCCAAATGTCCAAGGAACTGTCAAACCCTCATTTGACCCGAAATTACATCAGTACTACTCATTTCTGCTGCCAACAGTAACTTGGGAAACATAGCTTACCAAAGAATCAGGATTGAAAAGAATACACTTTTTTCCTTGAGATGCAATGTATTCCTTCTTCCTTTAAGCTCTCCATCAATGTTATCCCAAAAGAACTAATTATTTTAGGAAGAACAAGTAAAAATACTTCCATGGATGTGATTGTATGCAGAAGTTCCCATATGGGAATGGGCTTTATTTTTCCCCCGGGCCAAAAACAAAAAAGGAAGTTCCTTAGAAATAAGAGGGTAGCACTGCTTACCCTTAACATTGGTGCTGGAAAAGGGTGATTAAAATAAATGCAGAAGTGCATTTAACAAAATTCATTCACATCTTTAGAATAAAGTGTTCACACTGCTTTTAGAACAAGGCTCTCAAGATACTGTGTAAAGCCTACTGTGGCCATCAAGTCATTGGAATTTGTACCCTTCTGTTTTAAATTAAGAACATGTTAAGCCTATCATTACACCACCACAAAGCATGTTTTAGTGATCCCCTTTATGCGATTTCCAATGCATGAGCTATAGTCATAGAATATCCTCTTCCAGAAAAAAGGCATAATTGTTAGAACTAAAGCAGCTAGTTGGTGCTTCTTGCTAGAATGGTTCCCCCCAAATATATAGCTATACTTTTTGAGGGAGTGTTGCACAGTCCGAAAAAGCGAACTCCCCAACTCTTATAGGCAGGGTAAGAATTTAAGAAGAGCCCAGAAAATATGTTTAACTAGACCTGCGGCCAATAGTACCTTTGGAAATTTCCCTTGCATTGTTTAGAGCCTGATTGTCCCCTTCTGAAAGACTTTCAATAGTCAGCTTCTTAAGTTTCTCTCTCGTGACCTATCTGAGTTGTTCACCAAACTGTAAAGATATAGGTGGGATCAGGAGAAGAATTAAAATGAAAGTAATTTAATTTTAATTTTAATTAATTCAATGCAGCTGAAAAGGTGGCACTGGAAATTCCCTCCCAAAGAAATTTCTGAATCCTCTGATTATACAACCTTGTTCTGAGACATTTTTATTCAACTTTGGCAACTTTAAGATATGTAGACCAATGAAAGTAAAGGGAATATGTAAAATAGATAGAAGTAAAACTAAATTTGAAAGTTTAGTATCTCAAATTATTAAAGATGAAATTGGATTAAAAGGACTTGTTAGTAAGATATATAAGATTATAAATTTTGATGGAAATCCACAAATGGTAATGAAAAGGAACTGGGAGGAAGACCTTAAGATTAAAATATTGGATTTGGATTGGAATGAGAACTGGAAGAGTCGAATCATGAGGACTTTGTCTATAAGGATTAAAGAGCATAATTTTAAGGTTGTTTGGAAATGGTATTGGACCCCATTAAGATTATCATTGATAGATAAAAAAATGAGCGATAAATGTTGGAGATGTAATATGGAAGTGGGAACTTATGAACATATGTGGTATAAATGTGTGAAAATTAAAAAGTTTTGGCAGCAATTAGAAAAAATGATGGGTGAAATGATGAAAAGAATAATAATATTGAGATCAGAAAATATATTGTTATTGATAATTAATGAACCTGAGTTAACAAAACATGAGAAAGAATTGATTAGAATTATGATTATAATGGGTAGGATTGTAATAGCAAGATATTGGAAAATAGAGGTAAATATTAAAATAGAAGAATGGTTCTGTGAAATGTGGAAATTAGCCTTAAATGATAAAATCACGTGTGATATTAAATTCAGAGAGGGGGTTTATAAAAAAGATATCTTTTGGAAGACTTGGAAGCCATTTGTGGACTATGCACTTGGAACTTTGGATGCCTTGACGCCTGTACCTAGAGAACGTGGATTTTGGAGATCTTAAAGATAACAGAAGACACTTGAAACCAACTCTTCCTTTTGTCTTGTATAGCACTGGGTGAAATATTGTAAAATATTATAAAAACTTCAATAAAAAAAAAAAAAGATATGTAGACCAACTTCCAGAATTCTCCACACAGCCATACTGACTGGGAATTCTGGGAGTTGAAGTCCACACATCTTAAATTTAATAAATTCAAATTCAAATTCAAGGTTAAGAAACGTTGCTATAAATGTAAGGGTTCTGATGGAGCAAATTTCTATTTCTATTATGTAATCTTTCTATGTACAGCTGTAGGTATACACAATTCCATTCATGTTGTCTCTTTACTATGTGACAGTGGCAAATAGGATAGCTGTGTGCATTCCCATCTCTTTCTACTTGTTCAGTGAAGAGTAGCAATGGCAATAGCAATAGCACTTAGACTTATATACCACGTCATAGTGCTTTTACAGCCCTCTCTAAGTGATTTAGATTGCCACCAACAATCTGGGTCCTCATTTTACCCACCTCAGAAGCAGGGGTGGGTTTCAAAATTTTTGGAACAGGTTCTGTGGCTTCTGTGACCGGGTGGGAGTGGCTTGCTGGCCATGTGACCGGGTGGGAGTGGCTTGCTGGCCATGTGACCGGGTGGGAGTGGCTTGCCGGCCATGTGACCGGTGGGAGTGGCTTGCCGGCCATGTGGTAAACGTATCGGACTAGAGGAAGAAGGGAGGCAGCAAGCCAGGTGAGGCTGAGAGAGGGGGGAGCTGGGGGGCTTTTGGGCATTGTGGCATCAGCCAGCTCGCCCCCCCGCCCCATCCCCCCCAGCGCGTGAAAGGCACCGGCAGATATATAGCAGGGCCCTTTAAATTTCATGCCCCTGAGGGGGGGAAGATGCCGGCGCGCGACATTTTCCTGTGGCAGTTTTGGATCCTGGCATGCAGAGTTCTCCACCCAATATTATTCTTAATCTCGGTTAGAGTGCAGTACTAATCCAGCACCATTCTGAGAGAGGTTACATATAGGCTGGTGTTTTGAAGGGCAAGATCTAACAGGCAGAACACAACTTGGATTGTAACCTAGAAAGAAATAACATGCTGCGTACAAACCATTATTTTCCAAAAGGAAGAGATGAAATACGAGATATAAGACACTTCAAAAGATATAATGCAGGGCTTTTTGTTGTGGGAGCTCTCTATTAGGCCCTGAAACCCCCATCCACTTATCTGGTGACAAGATGGCTCTAGCTAGGTGCGGTCCAAAGCACCGCTTGACCAGCTTCTGTTTCTGGTAGAATTTCAAATGTTGATCTGTGTACCTGTTTTATTTTGTTGACATCAATTATTCCTGGTATGACTGACCTTTGCTTGGATAACTCAGGAGTCAGGAGGCACATATAGCCAACACTTTTGGACCTAAGGCCTCACTAAAACATGACAGGCATTTGGGAAGAAGAATGTCAAAAATGACTTAAGCCACGCTGATTTGAAGAAGCGCAGTCAGCTGGTCCTTTAATGTTTATAAATCAAAACAAACTAGCTGATTATCTTTTCAGAACTTAGAACTTTAATTTAGCCAACTTAGACACTTTTCACCCTTGGAATGCTGTGGTTCTATAAGATTGGATTCCACGCTAAGCCCTCAGCCTTGTTTGCTCTTGGTTTGGCATAATGGTATTAATGCCATTAATCTAGCCATTGTGATAGAATCTATGGATGGTGAGATATGATAGCATGGGCACCTGCCATATTTCCCCTGTAAAAGAGTTCCATTATTTGGGAACCATCGCAGAAAAAATGCTACCCTTAGCCACCATGCTGCAGGACTGATCTGTCATTAGAAGAAAGACCGGTATCTACCACCTTCAGAAGTTGTGGGAGCTTCATTCTTGGAAGCTTTCAAGAAGAGACTGGACTGCCATCTATCAGAAATGGTGAAGGGCAATGTTTCTCAACCTTGGCAACTTGAAGATGTCCGGACATCAACTCCCAGAATTCCCCAGCCAACAAATGCGTTGAAGTCCTGACATCTTCAAGTTGCCAAGGTTGAGAAACATTGCCCTTCACCATTTCTGATAGATGGCAGTCCAGCCTCCTCGTCCCCGCTGCTCGCTGCCGTCACAGCCCCCGGCCTCGCCGGTAAGCCATGCGCTCGTCCCATGGAGGCCCTGGCTTGCCTGGCGAGGTCGGTGGCGTCGCGAGAGGAGGCTGGCTGGAGTGGACACGTTCCGGGGCGCTGTGCTGGGCACCGAACGCTGACGCCGCTCAGCGTTCGGCGCTCGGCAGAGCGCCCCGGAGCGTGTCCACTCCAACCCGCCTCCTCTCGCGATGCCACCGACCTCGCCAGGCAAGCCAGGGCCTCCATGCGGCTCCTCCCCGCCGCTCGCTGCCGTCACAGCCCCCGGTCTCGCCGGTAAGCCATGCGCTCGTCCCATGGAGGCCCTGGCTTGCCTGGCGAGGTCGGTGGTGTCGCGAGAGGAGGCCGGCTGGAGTTGACACGCTCTGGGGCGCTGTGCCGGGCGCCAAACGCTGACGCCGCTCAGCGTTCGGCGCTCGGCAGAGCGCCCCGGAGCGTGTCCACTCCAACCCGCCTCCTCTCGCGATGCCACCGACCTCGCCAGGCAAGCCAGGGCCTCCATGCGGCTCGTCCCCGCTGCTCGCTGCTGTCACAGCCCCCGGTCTCGCCGGTAAGCCATGCACTCGTCCCATGGAGGCCCTGGCTTGCCTGGCAAGGTCGGTGGCGTCGCGAGAGGAGGCCGGCTAGAGTGGATACACTCCGGGGCGCTGTGCCGGGCGCCGAACGCTGATGCTGCTCAATGTTCGGTGCCCGGCACAGCACCCCGGAGCGTGTCCACTCCAGCCGGCCTCCTCTCGCGACGCCACCGACCTTGCCAGGCAAGCCAGGGCCTCCATGCGGCTCGTCCCCGCCGCTCGCTGCCGTCACAGCCCCCGGCCTCGCCGCTCCATGCCGCTCACCCCCGCCGCCACCGCTCCAACCCGACGGCTTCGCACACCTCGCGTGAAGCCCCCCCCCAGCCTCCGCATCGCGCCAAGAGCAGCCCGGCAGCTTCAAAACTAAAGGGCCCTGGCTGGGCCTTGAAACTTTCCCTGTTGGCGCGGCTGGGGGGGTGGGGGCACGGGGGCCTTCGCGCAACTAGAGCACTTTCCGCCCCCCCCCCAGCCGCGCCAACAATGGAAGACCTTCAAGGCCCGGCCCCCGCTCTTTACTTTTGAAGCACGCCTTTTGCACGCGGCTAGTGGCGGCGGGAGAGGCGCCCGCCACTGCTAGTCGGGTGCGAAGCCTGCTTTTGACTTCCACAAGGAGGCTTCGAAGCTAGGCTTCGAAGCTAGCCTCCTGCCCCCCCCCCAAGCAAAGTTGCTTACCTGGGGAAGGGGAGCAGCTTGCTGGAAGGTCTCAAAGAAAGGAGGGCGATCAGGAACAGACTCTTTTGAACGGAGTAAGTCTCTGTGGAGAAAAACTCTTTTGAAAAGAGAAGTGTTGCCGTTGGCCAAATAGGTCCAGCCTGATCACTGATTGGCTGCTACACTTTTAAATGTAATCAAGCCAATCAGTGAGCATCAGGCTGGACTGGAGCTAGGGATACACGAGCGAGCCACGTGTTCCTTAGTTACTTCCGGGTCCACGGTCCAAAGGGATCGCTTGTGATCGGAAAATTTGACGAAAGGGCTCGCGCGAGCCCGTGCGAACCCTCAGAAACCCACCCCTGCTCAGAAGGATGGAAGGCTGAGTCAACCTTGAACCGGTGAAATTTGAACTGCTGAACTGCAGCTACCAGTCAGCTGAAGTAGCATGCAGTATTGCACTCTAACCACTGCGCCATCTAATAAGAGTAATTATCATGAATGAAGGCAAATATACATGTCCCAGGATAATGTTGCAGGATCCAATTTGGGTCAGTCACTGGGACCAGAGGTTTAGTCTTCCGAGCTTTCAAACTCATGACACACATTCTGGAGACAAAAAAGTTCCCTGAGGATGGTCTCCAGCACAAGTCTGAAAGCTCAGAAGACTAAATCTCTGGTCCTGGTGATTGCCCCAGATTGATCCTGCAAGAGTAATTCTGCAGACAAGTAGAGTGCCCAGGAAAGAATGATGCAAAATAATTATTACTTTTCTAGCCGTGTTTATGATATTCCTAAATGTATGACACAGAAGATTGGACTGTATAGACCCTTTTGTCCTGATTCAGCAAGTTGTAAGTATTTAATAGAGCAGAGCTCAAATCAAGATATAAAAGTGTCCTTTAAAAGTTGAAGTTCATTGAAGAGTGAAAATCACTGAGCTAGAGAGCAATTCCACAGCTTACTTAGCACATTAGTTAATCCAAGGACTGGAGATGTGAGTCATTAACCAAATTCATTAAATGGTGTGAAGAATCAAGTGCATTTTAAACCAGATATTAAGATTTGCCTCTTCCACTGGAACAGACAATAAGGTAAACAAATATTTACTTCCATGTGAATGTATAAGTAAATGCCGCTTCCAGGTTTCACATTCACTCTAGATGACTAGATATATTATGTTCACATCAAATGTAGGTAAAAAAACAAACAAATAATGTATACAAAAGGGTTTTGGATCGCATTCTGTGCTTAAAATTCCCAGGAAACTTGATTTAAGTGCACATGTGTTTTCCTTGTACAGATAACAACTCCAGGCAACTGAAGCTGACAGTAGTCCATTAAAATACATGTCAATATGTTCTTTAGCCTTAGGGCTGAGTTCTCACTAACTAGTAAAAATGTCTCTGAGCTTTACTTCTTCAGAGGAAGCTTATGTGAATGAACAGTTTCCACATACTGTACATTTTCTGTATGTTTCACTCTCACATTTCCTTTACATTGAAAAATTAATATGCAAGAAAAGGATAGAACAAAATCTCAGAACACTGTTTTTTTCCCATGATGAAAAGGTTCAATATATTTCTTGTGTTGTTGTTAGTTGCAAAGTCATGTGCGACCCATCGCAGCCCCATGGACAACGTTCCTCCAGGCCTTCCTGTCCTCTACCATCCTTCGGAGTCCATTTAAGTTCACACCAACTGCTTCAGTGACTCCATCCAGCCAACTCATTCTCTGTTGCCCCCTTCTTCTTTTGCCCTCAATCTTTCCCAGTATTAGGCTCTTCTCCAGTGAGTCCTTCCTTCTCAGTAGGTGGCCAAAGTATTTAAGTTCTATTCAATAGTTGTGTAAATTGAGCTTATTTTTAAATAATCTTCTAAACAATATTTTAAAAGGTTAAACCATCAAAGGAAAAAGGCTATGTCTCTAGATTTTTGTATTTATTAAATTTATATGCCATCCTTTTCACTCTTGATGGATTTGATAACGTCTGTTCAAGATAATAATGTTTATTAGTTGCTGAGGCGGAAGCCTTTCTTAAAAAACATTCCTCAATCCTGGAGGACGAAACTGGAGGAGCAGAGGGGGCCACGGCCTCGCCCACTGGGGGGCAGGGAGGAGAACAAGAAGATACAATTGCTAAAAGACTTAGATCTAAAAAATGACTTTTTTAATTTAGTATAACTTTTGTTTGGATGTTTGTATACGATTGCTAGCATAGAATTTATATTGATGTATGCACTTCTCTTCACCTTGTAGTATTATTGAAATATGTATTATCTATGTTTTGTTAAGAAGCCCCGGAGGGGGCCAACGATCTTGTCGTGAAAGCTCTCAAAATATCTTCTCATATCACCTTACCCTACCCTATCCAAAAAATTTGTAAAACTCAATAAAACTTTTTCAATAAAAAAAAAGATAATAATGTTTTCTCTTGGGATATATTCTCATATGTTTAAAGATTGTGTAGGCAATATCCATTTTATAAAAAGAAAATGCTGGACCTCTCATTTGAAACAAACAGCGACATCACATAGTGGGCCCTGTAAAGGAACATGCGTTTCTTATGCAAGGAAAACATAGTTATTTTAGGTGTAGATCATGGGTGTCAAACTCATGTTGTCATGGTGGCGCCACATGATGTGTCAGGACTTCTTTCCCCTTTGCTAAACTGGACGTGGCCCTGCTCTAAATAAAGAGACATTTGTTTAGCTGTAAATAAGGAGTCATCTGCTTTCACTCTGAGATAGGGAAACCTTTGCTTGTAATAAGCTAATGCAGTCCATTCCATTCTATTGATAATCACTGAATTATCTAATATTCAGAATCCTTTAAAAAGGGAAACAAAAAAGTACACAAAGATGCCCATCTGGATATCTTTGGGTGAATAAACCTATTTTTTGGGTCTCGGTTGAAGTTAATGGAACTCCAAGCTCACATGGTTTATTTTAACATATAGTAGAGTAGGGTTTGTGTGGAATGCAATGAACTTCTGAATTATTTTGAAACATGCAAGGCCCTCACTAACTTTTATTCGTAGATGGAACCAACATGAATTTTTGTAGTGTCCATTTTTTAGTAGCCAACCTGACAGCATCAACCACATCAGTTAAAATATTTTGCTACTACCTTTCCTTCCACCAAATTTTCATTCCTAATCTATAACAAGTCCCATGATTTCACCAATCAGAATTTTTAAATCAAATGTTGGGAAACCATACCTCAAGAATGCTAGGTCATTTCATTAATTAGAAATAATGTCAGGTATATTTTGTTGCTCTTTCATTCATTTTATTCGTCCATAGTCTTTCATCAATCTGTTTAAAGCAATTAAACAATTAATTGAAATTATTGAAATGGTCAACTCAGATAATGAGATCAGTGATGAACAATCTAAAAGGCACTAATCTGCTTGGGTGCATTATTCTGCAAGGAGATTTCAAACACCTACCATGGCACTGCTAACACCAAATTTAATATTTTCCCTATACAGGCCCTGTTGAAATTCTTAGAAAAACAAAAGGTCAGTAGTTATAGCTCAGAGTACATTTGGAGGCTTAGGGCAAGGCCTGGGAACACTTTGGTTTTGTAACACATGAATATTTAGTGACAGCTGATAAATAAAGTATGAGTAAGTTGGAGAAATTATCCTGATGGAGCATCTGTACCATTTTACCTCCAGGTCGATGGATATATTATATTTGTCTAGGTTGAGGATTACCAGATTTTGCACATGAAATTCTAATATTTTCAAAAATCTACAAAATTATTAATGTTACAATATAATACAATTTTCCAAAAGTATGTGTAGGCTGCATTGATGTTTGGTGATTGGAGGAATACCATTATAATTCATTGTATGAAGGGAAAGATAACAAAAATGAATGCCAAAAATACAGAAGAATTGTTTCTTTAATGTGACTGTGAGGTTCTTTGGCAGAATTTTGATAGAAAGGATATGAGAAGTAACTGTGAGAAAAAAATGAGAAGGCCAGTGCATAATTATTTCAGATAAGATGTACTCAAACCAGATTTTTCCCATTCAGAAAGGTCATGAATAAAAATATGAATGAAAGTGTGTTTTATGTTTGTTGGTTTAATGAAAATGAATGATAAATTGAAGAGGCCTGAATATGGAAAATCTTGGGTGAATATGGATTTAACGTTTGATTGTTGAATGTGATAGTTGTGATATCTAATTTATGCTTAATGTGTATGTATTTATTTATTTGGTTTCTCTTTAATGAAAATTTTAATCTTGACCAACCTAGTCAATTTACAATCCTGATGAACTGTAAACTGATGGAAGCAAAGCATAAGTGAAAATAAATAGAAAGCTTATTAAGTGGTTTAACACTGAGCAGCGGGTTTTTGTAGATTTTCACGAGTGAAAGTATGCTGGTCTTGTTGTATTCGGGTCTTTTCCCATGTAAGATTGAGATTGTCTTTGGGGGAGGGGCATTATAGAAAGACGGCAGCTGCGAAGCCACAGACGCCAGCCTGAAGATGGCAAGTGAGACCTAGCTGAAACGTTGTAAAGACAATCTCAATCTTACATGGGAAAAGACCTGAATACAATACATATATACATATACATATACATACATATGCATATACATACATACATACATACATACATACATACATACATACATACATGCTGGTCTTGTTGTATTTGGGTCTTTTCCCATGTAAGATTGAGATTGTCTTGGCAATGTTTCGGCGAGGTCTTACTCATCATCTTCAGCCTGAAGATGGCGAGTGATACCTTGCCGAAATGTTTTTCAAGACAATCTCAATCTTACACAGAAAAAGACCCAAATACAATAAGACCAACATACCTATACCCATGAAAATCTATGAATATAGGTAGGTAGGTAGGTAGGTAGGTAGGTAGGTAGGTAGGTAGGTAGGTAGGTAGGTGATAGATAGATAGATAGATAGATAGATAGATAGATAGATAGATAGATAGATAGATAGATAGATAGATAGATAGAGATATATAATTAAGAAAGGTGAAGATATACAGATTTCTATAGTTGATATAGTGTTGCTTGATTAGATCTCCAACTTTTGATAAGACGTGCCTCTTCTGCCAGCCTTATTTTTTCCTTCTGTATTTTCTTGTCTGGCGTAGGAAGTCAACGGTGGTTTACCTTTCCTTTCTTTCTTTGCTCTGATTCACACTAACATCTCTATTACTATTGTGAAGCTGATGGAAATAAAATGAGAATATTCCTGCTTTCACTTTGTCATAAATATACATTATCTGCTTTAAGATTCATAAATACACTTGAGCAGCAAAAATCTATCTGATAAATATTTCTAAATTGCTTTGTTATCAGTAAAAACTAGGTGTTATGTTATCTGTCACTTCCACACTTGGGAGCTGACTGTTAGCTGTAAGGGTGCAAGACTGATCATTGTCTTAACTGTTACAGGAAAAGAGCACAATCAGAGCTCGGCCTTTGCTGCCATGGCAACTGTCTAATAATTTTCTGGTTACCATTTATGTGATAAACAAGCTCAGAAATCACTGTTGACTTGCATCATATAGAGGTGGGGGAGAGGAAATAAACCCCCATATGCTTTCTGCTGAACTTTTCTAAACTAAACTCCCTTTGCACAGCTTATAAGTTTCTGATTTCCCATTAACAAAAGTTCAATCTTCTTCCAAAAGTAATACAATTAAACTATTTTTCCCTCTTCCAATTACTACAACAATCATAATTCATTTTAATATGCGTAAACTGAAGGGGGAAATATCATCTCCAAGGCCTGTTGCCATGCACGATTAATTAAGAATCAATTTATAACATTTAGAGATTCCAAACTTTCCAATATGATCAATCTGAAAAATGCTGTAACTGTTTCCACACAATACTGATAACATGTACCACATGTATGAAAATACAACAATGTGATCTCTTGAAGAGCTGCAAATTTCTTACACCTGACATTGTTTTATGCATCATAAAGATGTCTTATTTTTAGAAATACACAACACACACGTTTCATGTTTTACATATTTTTGTCACATGTGACTGATTGATAGTTAACTGGGGTAGGGAGAAACCCCATATAATAATCTGGCATAGGCATCAATAAGACTAGAGGTAGAAGTCAATCTTATTTAACATCCTTAGATAAATAATGGAGTCATTTAAAAGGCCTGTTAAAAATAAATTGAATGAAGGAATTTGAGTGAAGTTTCATTACCAATTCGAACAGCCTGGTATCAAATCCAAGTGTTTTGAGTTTGTTTCAGTGAAAAATCAAAGACTGGACAGAAATCCAGAAATGCAATCTAAAGTTTTCTCTTGATGATGTTAGTGTACATGTTAATCATATACAACAGTGAAAACAATGATCAATAGTGGAAAAACCCAGGCAGAATCCAGCCTATTTCGCAGCATGGAAGCTATTGTCAATAACCCAAGTGTGTAAGTTTATCCACAGAAAAAAATGTTTAGTTTTCTTAGCTGTGATGTGATTGGAGCTAATTGGCCTTAATTTACTGGAGAATGCAACTTGCCTTCCCTGAAAATTGCTATTATACTGTGTATGTTCCAACTTTCTGAAAAATGGCCAGTGAGACTTATATGATTAAAATAGGATTTCACCAGTCTAGAATGTCTTTAAATAGATCAACAGGAAGAAAATCTTCAACAGGGCTTTACTTGAGGGAGGGCATTTACCAGTCAATGAAGCTTTGTCCTTGTGATTGTGGCTAGGGTTCAGGAGCATCACACACATAAGTAATATTAAAGTTGATATGTGGCTGAAAGTAATGGAAATGTTGTTCCCAGGCAGAATTAGATATTCCATTATTCATAACAAATTTATCTTCAGACAGAATTTAGCACAAGTTAAACATTTCCTCAAAGAATGTGTAGTTAATCTGTAAAATTCACTGCTACAAGATGAAATTAGGGTCTCCAATTCTGAAGACTTTAAAGGGGGTCAGATGAATGTACTAACTGTCAACTCTCGAAATGATTCTAGCTGAAGCAATATTTTTCTTACTTCATTTCTTAGTTGCCATACTTATGGTGTGGAGGGAGATTCATGGAATGTAGAATGCTTTTCTCCAATGTGCCAGACATAACAATAACAAGGCTCCTGGGAACCAAGGCCAAATCAGCATGCCCTAACAACAGCAAAAGGGAGTGCTGAGAAGTTCATCACCTGCTTGGTTGGCTAACATGACCTATGACACAAGGAGGGGTGAATAGGATCTATTCTTTAATTATACCAAAAACACGGGGATTATTCAGTGGTTGGTTTCACCTCCCCATGCTGATATGATGTACCCAATAAACAGGATATCTGAGGGAGCCAAGGCCTCAGAGTCTTGAATTGGTTGGGAGCATTACTCAGAACCTTGACACTAATACAGTGGCCAGCAGCTACTGTTGATCATATCTTTACATTCATTCCAAGATCAGGAAAAACTGAAGACCCAAGACACTTTGAACAGCTTCATGTGGTACATTGGGGAAAAATCAAAACAAAGCAGCAATTTTTTTAAATGTTTGGAGTTGTTTAGTGGTGCTTTCCTTTCATTCCCCCATGGGAAGGAAGCTATGCTGATGTTACCAGCCATAGAAAAGGCATGCTTTAAAAAAAATCAATAGTAGATCCTTCTGGATGTGTAGGCTTAGTCAGTGAGTAGCTAAGTATTTTTCTCCCATCTCTATCTTCATCTTTTATTTGAGTGGCATGGCATAAAAACCTTTACAACTGTGAAATTAATGAGGATTTTGCTGTTAATTTCTGGAAAAAAACTAGTATTTATAACCTGTGAGCTGTTAGAACACTGCCAAATGCTACTATTGTTAGACACCATATTTACTACATGATTGCCAAGTTTCAATATTTGTTAAGCATTTGATGATTGAAAAAATGTTCCATCTACATTTACAAGTGCAAAGCCATTAAAATTATATTATCTCTGAAAAAATAAATTACTATTCAGTACCTGTTGGAAGACAGTAGGAATGGCCAAATTTGGTTGACTTCTGTTGGAAGAAATTAAGATCAAAAGACTGTACTGGGAAGGATATAGGAAGGTGATACAGCTTTTCTGGATGACTATTCTGATTCTTTCCAGAAGTAATTGAACCCCAATTAAAGCAAATATGATAGTATGGGATCTTTTTCTGACCCTTGATTTTCTAAAGGGCGAAGGAGCAGGAGGAGACATTTAAAGAATAATAGAATGAATGATATAGAGATTGCATATATGTATTTCTATTTATTGATTTAGAGCTATGCTTATTGGCTCTCATCTGCTATATGTAGAGAAAATATATCCTTGTGGTCAATATATAGATGCATATGGTTATGTTTGTTTAGAATAAAATGTTTTAATGTACCAAGTATACAGTAGTATTACGTGTGATGTGATAATTTCTCCAATACTGAGAGTAATAAAACGTGTCTATTATTTCTTGATTGTGATTCATACCAGAATTAATTAATGGGAGAATTTTGAGCAGTGTGCCTTAAAGGGATACAAAGTATTCTTACTATTACCTATTTGGTTATCCTGTCTCTATAGGACCATCCACAGTGCTGGCCAAAATAAGCAAATGATGGTTGTCCAGCCATTATTTATTCTGTCTGATCATTTGTTTATTGAAACTCAAATGAACAAATAGAATCAGGAAAGAGATAATTGCAGAATTAGAATTTTTAAGTAGTGGCACTAGTTCTTTTTCAAGAATATGGTCCTTGACAACAGCCCCCCCAAAATGATCTGAGAAATAACCTCTGATGCCTAAAATCCAAAACTTATAGAACAGAAATGAACAGAAATGTGTAAAAGAATTCCTCTTTCTTATTGCCTATTGCACTCCAGCATCACATATTTGTGGTACTTACTTAGCCCATTATCTTATGTAGCCCATTATAGTCCAGAAATAAAATACTTGTAAGTCTAAGCAGCAGATAAAAATCTTGGGGCTTGTTTTTGCTGAAATGCTGTATAATTTTATTTCAAGAGAGACAAACAATAAAAAAAAAATGTGTCTTGCTTCTTTGTTTTATTTCTGCATTTATGTTTTGTATTATAGTCCAAGCACTCCAGGTGGTTCACATTTTGAAATAATGACATGCGATTTAAAAGACATGCTACAAGAAGAAAAGGGAAAGGTAGGGGAAAAGGGAAATCAGCACATTCAACTTTTATGACAACTGGTAGAAAGAAAGCTCCTAGAGGTGATAGCGGAGGCGGCGGTTGAGACCCCCAGACTTTTGGTCATGGGGGACTTCAATCTGCCGTCGGCAGCTGAGACCTCTGGAATAGCTCGGGAGTTCATCGCTTCCATGACAGCCATGGACCTGACCCAGGTAGTTTTAGGCCCTACTCACGAGGGTGACACACCCTGGACTTAATCTTCGTCTCGGGACAGTGGAGTAGTGATCTGGGAATAGGGGACTTAGCCATCACACCCCTGTCATGGACAGATCACGCTGGACTTTCCAATTGCCGCGCCTCACCGCGGGGAGGCGGAGCCGAATATTCCCATATGGTTCCGCCCCAGGCTCCTGATGGACCTGGTAAGGTTCCAGAGGGAGCTTGGGCCAATGCCTGTGGACTTGCCCCGTGACTCGACTGAGGACCTGGTGGCCGCATGGTTAAGTGCGGCCACGGGGGCCTTGGACCGAGTCGCGCCCTTGCGGCCTCTCTTGCGGTGACGAGTCACCCTGGCTCCTTGGTTCACTGAGGAGCTGAGGGAGATGAAACGCCACAAGAGACGCCTAGAGAGCAGATGGAGATCCTCTTGCTCCAAAGCCGACCGAACACTAGTGAGAATCCATATTAGGACTTACTTAGTGGCGATAAGAGTGGCCAAACGTGAGTATTGTGCCACTCTTATTGCATCCGCCGATAACTGCCCTGCTGCCCTATTTGGGGTGACCCGCTCCCTCCTTCACCAGAGGCCGCGGGAAGCCCCTCTGCAGGGACGAGCAGGGGAATTTGGGATTTATCTGCAGGAGAAAATCACTCGGATTCGGAATGAGTTACCCTCCATCGAGAGTGGTCCAGTCGAATTGTCCGAGGTTGGTCTTGAGACACCATTCTGGGAGGAGTTTGACTTTGTTACTACCGAGGATATGGACAAGTTGTCAAAGAGACTTAGAGCTACCACATGTTTATTGGACCCGTGTCCCTCCTGGCTTGTACTGGCATCCTGGGAGACGACACGAGGCTGGCTCCAGGGCATTGTCAACGCATCTTTGAGTGAGGGGTCCCTGCCTGCCGTCTTGAAAGAGGCGGTGGTAAGGCCCCTCCTCAAGAAGCCGTCCCTGGACCCAGCATTATTAGAGAACTTTCGTCCCGTCTCCAACCTTCACTTTCTAGCGAAGGTTGTTGAGAGTGTGGTGGCCCAACAGTTTCCGCGACACCTGGAGGAAGTTGATTATCTAGACCCGCGCCAGTCCGGCTTCCGACCCGGTCACAGCACCGAGACGGCATTGGTCGCGTTGGTAGATGATCTCTGGAGGGCGCGGGATAGAGGATATTCCTCTATCCTAGTCCTGTTAGACCTCTCAGCAGCTTTTGATACCATCGACCATGGTATCCTATTGCACCGACTGGGGGGGTTGGGGCTGGGAGGCACCGTTTTACGGTGGTTCTTGTCCTACCTCTCTGGTCGGTCGCAATATGTGTTGGCAGGGGGGCAGAGGTCAGCCTCGAGGCCCTTCGTATGCGGGGTCCCTCAGGGGTCGGTCCTCTCGCCCCTCCTATTCAACACATATATGAAGCCGCTGGGTGAGATCATCCGTGGTTTCGGGGTGGGATATCATCTGTATGCTGATGATACTCAGCTGTACATCTCCACCCCAGACCACCCCAACGATGCCGTCGAGGTTATGTCCCGGTTATGTTTGGAAGCTGTACGGATCTGGATGGGTAGTAACAAACTCAAGCTCAACCCGTCCAAGACTGAGTGGCTGTGGTTTCCGGCACCCCGGTTCAGCCAGATTACTCCACCTCTGGCCATTGGGGGGCGAAACACCGGTCCCCATGGAGAGGGCGCACAATTTGGGTGTCCTCCTGGATTCCCGGCTGTCCATGGAGGACCATGTGGCGGCCGTGGCCAGGGGGGCATTTCATCAGGTACGCCTGATGCACCAATTGCGCCCCTTACTGGACCGGGCTGCCCTTCGCACAGTCACTCAGGCCCTCGTGACATCCCGACTGGACTACTGCAATGCTCTCTACATGGGGCTTCCCTTGAGGTGCACTCGAAAGCTACAGCTAGTCCAGAATGCAGCCGCGCGGGTGATTACGGGAGCTCCTAGATGCTCCCACATAACACCGATCCTGCGTGAGCTGCACTGGCTTCCTGTGGTCTTTCGGGTGCACTTCAAGGTCCTGACAACCATCTTCAAAGCGCTCCATGGCTCGGGGCCTAGTTATATGTGAGACCGTCTCCTGCCCCATACATCCCTTAGACCGATACGCTCCCACAGAGAGGGCCTTCTCCGGGTGCCATCGGCCAGACAATGCCGGCTGGCAACACCCAGGGGAAGAGCCTTCTCTGTGGCGGGCCCTGCCCTGTGGAACGACCTACCCCCTGAACTCCGCACTATAACCGACCTCCGCCTCTTCCGCCATTGTTTAAAAACACACTTATTTCATCAAGCCGGCCTAACATAGCCTCCGCTGGGACTAATACTAGACAGTTTTAAATGAGGGATTTTGATTTGGTTTTAGCGCAGGTTTTGTGTCATTTAATAGCTTTTTAAATTTATGTATTTTGTATTATTTTTGTATGCTGTTTTAAATTCCTGTGCGCTGCCCTGGGTCCTGTTGGAGAAGGGCGGGATATAAATTGAATAAAATAAAATAAATAAATAAATAAAATAAAACTGAAAGGTCTTACTGGAACTGCTACTATGTAAATCTGATCACATTCATATGTACCTAATTGCGTATGTGTGGATTGCGTATATAGTCACCAAGAGTCAGATGTGACTGAACAATTAAAACTACTACTACAGATATATCAACTCTCAGAGAAATCTTAGTGTCCATGTAGACATGATTTTGCTTGAGGAAACATGATGATATAATTAGTTCAAAACTACAACAAAGCTTCATAAGAACTTGATGTTTCATCTTATCAAAATAATGCAGAATTGTAAGGACTCACCAGAATGCTGCCATTATGTAGCTTAAGCCAACAGCAATAGCACATGGACTTCTTCCCTTCGGGGAGAGGGGGCGGTTTAGAAATTTAATAAATTATTATTATTAATTATTATTATTATTATATACCACTTCTTAGTGCTTTACTGTACTCTCTGAGCCATGGGTGTCACACTCCCAGCCTCACATTGCTGTCACATGACATTTTGTGATGCTTTTCATCTTTGTGGAGCTAGGGTGAGCGTGGGCTGTGTATGATGCATACAGCCTGTGAGCCACAGTGTGACACCCCTGATCCAGGGGTGGGTTCCTGCCAGCATTGCTACCGGTTCGGTGCCCAAAAAAGTTTGCACACAAAATCTTTTCAACTGGCTTAGAAGCCATACTGACATGAATATAGGACAAGATCAAGATAAGGATGAAGTATGGATATGTCTTAAGAAATGCCTAATAATAGTATGTGGGTGTCAGCATGGCCCAGTTTTACTGTAGTAGAAGAAGGGAAAGAATTATTTTGCACAGAAAGTTATATTTTGTTCAATAATGGTAATTCAAGGTGCAGAAATTCTATGCATTTTTATGAGAAGGCTAAAATGGAACTCTTTCCCAGGGAAATAAGCACAGACTGCAGCCAGGAAAAAAATATCCTATATGGTTGTCAGGAATCTTGTAATAAACATATGTATTATCAAAGAATCTGATTAGTACTTTTTACTTTCTTGCTCTTACTTGAATTGATGGCAGGAGCTGTCGGCCAACAATCAAGTATAAAGGGGACAGATGTCAAAGACTGTGAAGAGGTCAAGAATGATGAAAGCTATGCTATGTCATCCTAACACTCCCAAACACTTCTCTTGTACAAGTGTTGTGATGTTGCAGAATTTGTGGTGCTGTACTGTGGTTCAATACTGATTTTCATCATTGTGACAAAACCCAGGATGCTTCAAAAGATGTCCATGAGGACAGACAAATGCTTTTTCCTTCCTTTGTGGGTGGATGGCATGCGTTTTACTCAGAATCTCAAAACATTCTTCCAATTTCACTTTCCAGTCCTAGCTGAACTGTTCAATCATGAGTGAAAGTGAAAATTCAGCTGTAACAGTTGATATTTTACTTGCAGAAAGTGGTGTTACGTGATAAAGAGACAGAGTAGAACTTTCTGGCTTTCTCCAATGCAAAATGAGACAGAGTCCATATGGAGTTTTTCAAGTGTTTCTCATAAAATAAGACTTCTATATTTAAAATACTTTGTGCTATTCCTGCAAGTATGTATGTATTTATGTGCTTCAACCATTAGTTGCAAGAAATAGATTATATGTAATCTACTCAGGAGTGTTGTAGTTGCTTGTAACTATTCATACACCAATTTCCCATGACAATACATTATGTAGTCCTTATTCAGTATAGGATTCACATACACAATGTGTGCCATCAGAGTGGGATTTTAAGGCAGGATTCAATGTGCCCACTCAACATCATGAGATTACTTGTGGTACATAAAAATCATACCAATGAAAATCAGGAAAGTCTCCTCCTTATGAGGCCATTGAACAGAAGCAATGTTATTTTATCTTTACAGTATTCTCCCTTATCACTACACAGGGAGGGTGGGGGAGAGACAAAGCGAAAGAGAGAAACTAGGGGAGACTTCTGTCCTGTGGATGATCAAACTTTTGTAAAGAAAGCACATAACATTTGTGTCTTTTCAAACTGGGCAAGCAAAAACTGAGAAGAAAACATAAAATATAGAATAATGTATGACATAGGCTAAGGCAGCAATGGTGAACCTTTTTTACCTCGGGTGCCAAAAGCATACGCTTGCACACCATTGCACGCACTTGGGTGCCCACCCCCATAATTTAATCCCCCCCCGTGCCATGCCCCCTGTGCACCCCACCCTGCTGCCCCGTGCATGCATGCACAACTTTCTTGGAGCCTGGGGAGGACGAAGACACTCCCCTCCCAGAGGCCTTCCAGAGGCCAGAAACAGCCCATTTTCCAACTTCAGTTGGGCCTGGTAAGTCCATTTTTCGCTCTCTGGAGGCTTCAGGAGGCTTTCTTGAAGCCTCCAGAGGACAAAAAACTGCTGAAATTCAAGGCCGAAAATCAGCTGGCCAGTGTATGCATGCGTGCTGGAGCTGACAGGGCGAAACCTCACATGCCCTCAGAAATGGCTCTGCGTGCCACCTGTGGCACGCATGCCATAGGTTCACCATTACGGGACTAAGGTAATGACAGATGGAGGAATCATGCATATTGTAGAAAATGTGGTAAATGAGTAGGGAAGGAGAGAGAGATAGTTTGGTCTCACTCTTAAAAGCTAGCATTTCATTCAAGAAAAGAGAGAGATAATTTGGTCTCACTCTTAATAGCTAGGTAGCATTTCATTCAAGAAAAAAAATAATTTGTAGAATTCCTGGCTACACAAGGTTTTCCTGTAAAAGGAGTTCTATGACCCTCGTGTGTGTGTGTGTGTGTGTGTCTGTGTGTGTGTATCATAGTATGAGTTATTAAGGTCTTGTAAAAACTTCACATTGAAAGGCAGTATGTCTAAATAGTAACCCTTTCTGAGGATAAGTAGCAGGAAAAACAAGTGTTTAGAATTAGTGATGTACGGTATCTGTTAAAATAGGCTCTTCTGAAATAAGCTATTTCCTTGTAGTATACACATTTCCTCCACTGACACATTATTATTTGCTTGTGTGTATAAAATTGCCTAAATAAATTTTTCCTAGTTGCTTGGGAATGCGAATTAAGAATTGTTCATTGACTGAGTTTGGAATGTGAGTGTGAGCTACTTTTTCTGAAATTACTGAGTACAAAACATATCTTGTCTACATGACAAAGCAAAAAAAATGCATAATGGAGTCATACACATTTTGGTGTTATTATAGAACATGCATATAGGAACATGAGTAGATTCTCCAGCCAGAAACACATTTTAAAATATCTGAGTGTACATTTGAACAAAATTGCATACTAATAATTGTACAAGTAACTGTATTTCTTTAACGTTAAGTTGGGAGAATTAAAGCCTATCTTGGAGACAATCTAATTCAGTAAACAATGGCTTTGAAAAAAACCTGCATTTGATTACATAAATTATATGTGCACAAGGTCTCAATTTTTTTAAAAAACCATTAATATTAAAAGTTATGGTTTTAATACTTTTTCTTTTTTTTAAAAAAAAACCACACAATTACCCTTCTACAGAAGAACCAGAATTATACAATCATTTATATCTACCGTATTTATTCGAGTATAACGCGCACACGTGTATAACGCGCACCCCCTAATTTTCAATTTTCAATCGGTATAAAATTTTGTTTCACTTTTTCTCGGCTCAGACCAAGCATTGTAAGTGACAAACGTTGTTGAACACGTGCGGCCATGATAAAAATCGTTTATAACGCGCACCCTCGTTTATAACGCGCACCCTCGTTTATAACGCGCACCCTCGTTTATAACGCGCACCCAAACTTTGAGTTCTTTTTTTGGTAGAAAATTTTGCGCGTTATACTCGAATAAATACGGTATCTATTTTGTCTAACTGACATTTCTACTTAGAGGGAAAATAAAACAGACCACAGTTTCAGTGAGTTTCCCTAAGACTTGTCATAATTATATAAAGTAAGTTAGGGAAATTGTAAATTCTCACAAAACTGAAAACTGGAGATGAGTGCATGAGTTAACCAATCCACTGGGAAATTTCAGATCAAGTCATATTTTCCTGCAACAATTAAAAGTGAAGACAGAAAAAAGGGCAAGTGATTACTTATATCCTTCCTCACAAACTTTGCATTTCCAGTTAGAAGCCTTCAGAAATATATTCTGTTTCTGTATATGTTTTGGGGGGACAAGATAAGTGTACTTTTCTATAATGAAATTACTTTACATAGATTGTTTAGTTCTAGATAAATAAGATTAATGTGGCCTTATTTAGAGACTGAGGGAATATGTTCTGTAGGAGACAATAATGATAAAAGAACCTGTTCGTTTTTATGTTGTTCTCTCTGTGTGATATTAATAGAAAATACATTCATAACCATGGGCAACAAATCATCTATCACTGTATATATGGAGATAAATATTTTTTCATGTTTATTCCAGAATACATTCAGATTTGGAATCCTTTCAATAGATCTTAAGAGTCTGCCCTGTGTCTTCTTTCAAATAATGAATATCTAAACAATGCTATAATTACCCACTGAGGAAGACTGAAACAAATCCACTATTAAGAGGGCATTATGATGGTTCTCCACACAGCAGGTCCAGTAATAAAGATCAGAGACTTCCAAAGAGATATTTTATTTTCTTGCAACTGAAATTCAAGAAAGTAGATTCATTTCTGCAGTGGACCTTTAAATCAATAAGGAATTGAAAGAGGATAAACAAATTGAAGTGTAAGTCAGAGGTGGTTTTAGTGAGTCAAAAGATCAATCAAGAACAGAGACTGCACTTGTCTTAGTGCCATGGCCCTGTTGGAGCCTGGGTCTGAGGAGGAGGACAATCTAAGGCCGATGGAGGAACTAGAGGAGAAGGATGAAGCAGTTCTAGGTCCTTTGGACCTGGGAAGGGTCACCAGCAAAGGAGAGAGGGTGCAGGATAATAATAATAATAATAATAGTTGAATTTATTGACCGCTCCCTTTCCCCACAGGGACTCGGGGCGGTGCACAGGGAGAATAAAAACAATAAATATACAAAATACATACCAATTTAAAACAGATTAAATTAATTCCTGTGCTAAAATCCCATTAACTAAAAATCCCCACTAAATATAGATATACTTTTAAAAAACCCATAGAGAGAGAGACTACCCTAGGCCGGCCAGGCGGAAAAGATGAGTCTTCAATTTCAAGTGGAAGGAGCGGAGGTCCGTGGTCGTTCTAATATCGGGGGGAAGGTCGTTCCAGAGGGCCGGGCCCGCCACAGAGAGAGCCCTTCCCCTGGGCGTCGCCCGCTGACAAAGTCTAGTGGACGGCACCCGGAGAAGTCCCTCTCTGTGGGAGCGAATCGGCCATGAGGATGTGTGAGGCAGGATCCGATCCCGCAGGTAGCTAGGTCCCGAGCCATGGAGCGCTTTAAAGATGATAATTAACACCTTGAAGCACACCCGGAAGGCGACAGGCAGCCAGTGCAGCTCGCGCAAGAGCGGTGTAATGTGGGTAAACCTAGTAGTTCCCATAATTGCTCGCGCGGCTGCATTCTGAACTAACTGAAGCCTCCGGGTGCACCTCAAGGGGAGCCCCATGTAGAGAGAGTTACAATAGTCCAGTCGGGATGTCACGAGGGCATGAGTGACTGTGCGAAGGGCGTCCCGATCCAATAGGGGGCGCAATTGGCGGACCAGGCGAACCTGGTAAAACGCCCTCCTGGCCACGGCTGTCACTTGCTCTTCCATAGACAGCCGGGTATCCAGGAGGACACCCAAATTGCGCGCCCCATCCACAGGGGCAAGATGTTCGCCCCCTATGGCCAGCGTTGGAGAGAGCTGGTTGAATTGGGCAGCCGGAAACCACAGCCACTCGGTCTTGGTCGGGTTGAGCCTGAGTCCGTTACTTCCCATCCAGATCCGCACGGCTTCCAGGCACTGGCACATCACCGCTACGGCATCGTTGGGGTGGTTTGGGGTAGATATATACAGCTGAGTATCATCAGGGTAAAGATGGTACTCTACCCCAAAACCACGGATGATCTCACCCAGCGGCTTCATGTATGCATTAAACAGGAGAGGCGAGAGGACTGACCCCTGAGGCACCCCACATGTGAGGGGTCTCGGGGTCGACCTCTGCTCTCCTGCCAACACAAATTGCGATCGGCCAGAGAGGTAGGAGGAGAACCACCGTAAAACGGTGCCTCCCACCCCCAACCCCCCCAGCCGATGCAATAGGATACCATGGTCGATGGTATCAAAAGCCGTCAAGAGGTCTAATAGGACCAGGATGGAGGAACAACCCCCATCTCTGGCCCTCCAGAGATCATCTACCAACGCGACCAATGCCGTCTCGGTGCTATGCCCGGGCCGAAAGCCGGACTGGCGCGGGTCTAGATAATCAACTTCCTCCAGGTGATGGGGAAACTGTTGTGCCACCACACTCTCCACAACCTTCGCCAAAAAGGGAAGGTTGGAGACGGGGCGATAGTTGGTTAAAAGATGACCAATCAAGGGGGGAGAAGAGGTCAGGCAGTGGAGCAGAGGAGCAACGGAGCTCCAGCGATGAGCACTTACCTCCCCCTGATCCCCAAGCACAGAGAATGGAGAGGAGGTGGGGTCAATGCAGGGTGACCTGATGACTCAGAGGGAGGTGCCCCATCTCTCTTCACAAGGCTCGCCTGGGGAATGAGATTTAAAGAGACGCCATTGGGAGAGGCACTTGTCGGGAACAAGTGTTGCCTTTTTCCAGTATGGTGTGTTTTTACAGTCATCTGGATACTTTGCTTGCCCTGCTTGCCTGGCCTGGCTATGTGTGAGTTTGCACCGACATAGTCCTGTTCCAGATTGTGCTGCAGTCCCAGTGATTATGACAAGGACTCCTTGGAACCAAATTCCCTGAACTGTGGCTGCTCTAAGGACTGTGCTGCTCCTCTGGACTAATAGCATCCAGGAACTATTGGAGGTGCATGTTTAGAGCTTGGCTCCTGAACTTACAGTGAATGGTGGGACTTGGGGGGGAAAGTTGGAGCAATAAAGAGGAGTTAAGCTTTCATTCCAGCTGTGTTGCTTCCGTGCCCCCCCCCCCAGGTCATCACAGTTTGATGGAATCATATCTTTGTAAATACAGATATGCAAAATAACTGTATTCTTATTTGCAATCCTGAACCTTGAAAAAACATAACTGTTTCTTGCATATCTTTTGTGGGGGATAACCTAGTTTTCCAAATATGCAGTACTTTGGGCACACCATACGATGGCAGCAAAGAGACACAGAAAATATAACTAGGGGCTGCTTCTTCAGTGGTTATTTACAGTGTTGTAGCCCAGATCTGGCAATCTTGCACTAAACCATGAAGTAACTATAGGCTGAAATAACCCAGCATGCTAGATTAGAATGAATAGTTCAAGGTGTTACCCAAAATCAGTCAGCAAAATTTTTGCCTTTTTTTTTCAGACCTTTCATAAATACAGGAACTACAAAGTAAGGAGCACATTTCTTGAGGTCTACTGGTTGCTAGGCAACACATATTCGGAAAAATTAATTAGCTCAGCACCCTTCATGACCCCTGCTACTATCTTTTGAAAAGTCTAAGAATAACTTTAGCTGCTCTTTTGAGTATGACTACCTGCTATTGCTATTCCAGCTTTGCAACTAAGGACTAATCTTAGGCATATAAGGTAAAAGAAATTATTCTATTGCCTGTCTAGTATGTTTATCCTGTCTAGACTATTACTGCTCTGCATAGCTATCTACTTGGATTTGACATTACTCTCCCAGTTCACCTTCTGGGATACGAAGATGCCAGGAACTGAACTTTCTGTGCATAAAGGATGATCTCCGATATTAACTTTGGGTCCTCTTCTACAATGTAAGTTCCCATATGGCAATTGTCCTAATTTCTCTCTTGAGAGTTCTAATAGTAAATAAAACTACAGTTTGTCACAAACTAAGCCATAGCTTCTTCTACGTGACCTACAACAGTTGAAGTCGAATGCACACACACCCCAAAAAAAACCTTGGGAAAGGTTAGTAAAACATTGAAAAAGTAGGTTCTTGGATAAGCTTGGAAGCAGAAATCAGGAACTAGAGAAAAATCAGGACTCAAAGCCAAATAACTTTTCTATCTGGTATATGCCAGAGTTGACAATAAGACGTTGCCTGAAGATGCAAGAGCATTTTTTCTGTAAGTGCCTAGATTGGAAGGGTGAGTTTAGCATTTGGACCTAGACATGGAGAAGCAATTTGATTGCCCCTCAAATTAGTTGGATTTTAAGTCTACTCAGCTCCAGCCAACATTGCGAATGGCAAGACAATATGTAAACTTTAATTTAAAAAATATATAGAAAGCACCAAATTGGCTTATATATGATATAAAGACAACAAATCATCTTGATATAAATGGAGATCAGCAGATCATAGTATAAACCCAAGGTTGTCCAATTTGACTCCTAGCAGCAAAATCAAATGACTTTAAAGATAAACCTGAGATGCGAAATTTCGTCAGGGCTTCACTTCTCAAATGCACCTCTCTGCATTGATTCCTGTTTTATACTAATAGTATTCATTAACCTACTTCTTCAATGTATAGCTTTTATTATCACAATCATTATTTACCTCATACTGTCAACCCAATGGTAACAAGAATAAAAACAAATTAAGTACTGTTGCCTGGGTTATCCTTTTGCCCTTACATTTCTGCTTTGTGAATGCAGAACAGACTTTAAAAGTCTTGGGAATCCACCAAATGCATTGTGCTTCAAAAATAAATCTTCATTTTCCATTATAATTTGTAAACCATTGGCTGCTGTTCTGACATGCCTTTAAAAAAAAACACAAGCTTTTATATTGAGAAAAAGAATAGATCTTACTATATGTTTTGCAGGCTTAAAAAAAATAGAGGGCCTTTAATCATATAGAAACCATCAAGATAAAACATTGACATGCTAATCATTTACAGTGCCCTGGGAATGGTTAGAATAAAGCTCCCTTCATCGAGGAATACATGCTAAATTTGCAAATGAGCTAAATAGGGAGTTTTAAAATTTCAGACAGGCTCCTGACATTAACATATGTTTATGGTAGTGCTTTGTTATCCATCTTATTATATCACAACTGCTTCTGTTTCCAAAGCATGTCAACCTGAAGCTTCTGAGTATGTGCAACCCATACAGACCATTTTGGCCTGCATGCATACAATCTGAAATCACAGGAAGTTTTAAAGCCATGGCTTCCCAGCAAATCAGGTTACGCCTCTCATAATTCTAATACCCAATTCAGTGATTTGACATCTTTACAGATTAAGGTATTACAGATTAACAGAGTTGGAAGGGGCCTTGTAGGCATCTAATCCAAAGGCACCCCTCACCCAAGCAGATTCTACACCATTTTTGACAGGTGATAGTGCGATCTCTTCTTGAAAGCTTCCAGTGATGAAGCTCCCACAACTTCTGAAGGCAACTTCTGTTCCATTGGTTGATTGCTCTCACTGTCAGAAAAAAATTATCCTTATTTCCAGGTTGAATCTCTCCTTGTTCAGTTTCCATCCATTATTCCTTGTCTGACCTTCAGGTGCTTTGGAAAATAGCTTGACTCCCTCCTCTCTCTGGCAGCCACTCAAATAATAGAACCCTGCTATCATGTCTCCCCTGGTCCTTCTCTTCACTAGACTAGCCATGCCCAGTTCCTACAAGCGTTCATCATATCTTTTAGCCTCCAGTTCCCTAATCATCTCAGTTGCTCTTCTCTGCACTCTTTCTAGAGTCTCAACATCATTTTTATAGCATGGTGACCAAAACTGGATGCAGTTCTCTAGGTGTGGTCTTACTATTCAATATCACCTTCTAAAAGTATTTATTAACCACAAGTTGTGGTTCCTAAGCTTGTTGGGAAGTTTGGCCATTTCTTTTGAAAAGTGACTATTTAAGAATACTCCTTTGCATACAAACATCTTGGCATCTGAGTATGACTTGGAAACCCTCTAAAATCTCTTCTAAAGGTTTAAGCAATAGAACAAGATAGACAAAAGAGCTTCCTGAGGATAAGAAGACTTCCTGAGTTCAGACCAAGTTGATTGACTCCTTTGTGTCAGCAGACCACTGCCTCTGACTAGCAATATTAGTGATGCCTAGGTCCAGGAATATATTGTGATGGTATGTGGGAAAGACTTTGGGAAATAGGAAGAAGCAATGCTGCCTAGGAAATGGTGAGAGAAAAGAAATTTGCAGCAGGAGAGTGGGATAGTGGGAGGAACAAGATGCTTAATGAGGTGGTAGAAGAATTACACTTTCATACCTGAAAGTTTTTATTAAATAAATTTACAATAAAATAGAAATGGCTTATTTGGTCATGTTTCCTGTCTAGTCCACCTGGTAAGATTAATATACACTAAGGCTGTTTACAATTTCCTTTGCTTGAATCAGGAGTGAAAAAATGGATTCCTTCCACTACCTACACCTCAGTCAAGTTTTATGGCAGCCAAAATTGATAAAGTGTTTTCTCTTCTAAAGGGGAAAAAAAATCACAAATCTCCTTGAGAAAAAAAATATGAACCCAAAATCAGCTGCCTAAGGTGACTTCCTCACTCTATTTGAAGGTAGTGTTGGCTCCCAGACAAGTGAACCAGCAATTTCTTCTTTTAGAAAATAATGCTTAAAGGATTCACACTTTGTAAATTCCACTGCTACCTAATCTGAACTTTCCAAACAAATGTGCAAATTGGTACTACATTATTCATAAATAGTTTGTGAATGTTCTTACAATTCTCTGCTCAAAACACATTTTGTATTTTGGCAACAATACATTTTAATATATTTAAATTGGAATATACTTTGGAATTACATTTCATATATAATGTTGATTATGTGCCACCAAGTCACTATCAGCTCTTATCAATACATTGATAGGTCTGCTTCAGATGATCTGGCCTCAATTTGGTGCCCAACGAAAACAAACATAACCATAGAGCAATGTCGAAATGCAATAAATTGAAAGTAGATTCGGTTACAGTAACTATCACTCCTTGTAGCTGTATTGCAAAACAATTGAATGTTCATGCAAGTATCCTTGGCTGCAGATGCTCCTAGCTCTGTCCTTCAACTCTCTTGCTTGCTCTCAGCCAATGAAGCCAACACAGTCCTCATCATTTCTGACTTTCCTGAGAAGCTTTCATGTCTTGCATCACTGGAGATCTTTATGGTATTGGGTCATAACTCTCTGATGTTCTCTGACATATGGTTTTATTTAAAGGAAAAGGGGTCAACTTATTTTCCAAAGCAATAGAAGGCAAGACAAGAAACAATGGGTGGAAACTAATCAAGAAGAGAATTAATGGCAAACTTCCTAACAATGAACAATTAACCAGTTAACTTGTCTTCAGAAATTGTGGGTGCTTCATCACCAGAGGTTTTTAAGAAAAGACTGGACAGCCATTTGTCTGAAATGGTATAAGGTCTCCTGCTTGAGCAGGGGGTTGGACTAGAAAACTTCCAAGGTCCCTTCCAGCTCTATTCTGTTTGATTGTGAAAAATTAAGGGGACTATAATTAGGTAACATCTAAAAAGGTTATTAGTGCCCTGCCTCTGCTTTCTATTTCATATTTTTAAACAATGGTGAACCTCTTGGTAGTCTCTGACTTAGCTAGTGCCTGAGATGTTTTATTAACTAGATAATAAAATTAGATGTTATCAACTAAGTAAAATAATCTGTGCATGTTGGGTAGTTAGATAATGAACCATTGCAAGCAGGCAACCAATCTCAGTACCAAAGAATTTCACAATTGAATTCTAAACTATATTTATTCTGTTTTAAACAACTTCACTGACTATATTCCACCAGATTTTAAAGCAGCATTTGATTAATGGCATGGTGGAAAATCCAACGTGGCCACCACAAGGCAATCACAGTTGCTACATTTTGTCCACTTGAAGTACTGTGGAAGGGAGGAAGAAAAGGAGGGAGGGAAGAAAAAATGATATGGTAAGTCTTGCTTCCAAGAAGTTATTGAATAATTCTTTCAGAATTTTAGAAGAACATTTTCTTCAACTATACCAGTGATAGCTAACCTTTTTGTTGTTAGGTGCCAAAAATGTGGGGGTGCACGTACGATAGTGTGCGTGTGTGCCGGCACCCATAACGCAAAGTGCACCCTCACATACATGCACAACCTCCTCACGCTCTGCCCCAAACACGCGACACACTACTCGTCTCCAAGTTGAGCTTGGTATACCCTCTGAGGGTATTTCCTCTGAGGGAAATCTTCTGAAACCCGAGGAGGGCGAAAAACAGGCCCAACAAGCCAATTGGAAGTTCATTTCCGGACTTCCGGTTGGCCCACTGAGCACATTTTTTGGATCATTTCCAAACTTTTGATAGGCCCATTGGTCCTGTTTTTTGCCCTTCCCACACTCCAGAGGTTCTCCTAAAGCCTAGGGAGGACAAGAACTGCCTCCCCCAGCCCTCCGGAAGGCCAAAAATTAGCTGACCGGTGTGCACATGCAGGCTGGAACTGACAGCTCGCGTGCCGGTAGATATGGCTACGCGTGCCACCTGTGGCCCCTGTGCCATAGGTTCGCCATCACGGAACTATACACAGAGGCAGCTCCAAGCAGTGGAAGAGGGAGGTGTTAAAATAGAGCTAGAGAAAAATTCATTCTCATGATTATTTGCAGAGAATGGAGGAATTCAAGGGATGACAGGAGGAACTGGCACAATGCCTCTGTGTGCATTTAAGAACAGTTTGCTCAGAACAGCTTGATTTCCTTGGTACATATAAAAATGCTAAGTTACAAATGAATATATGTGAAACTTCACATCATGCAAATGTATTCATTATGATTCATCATGTCAGAATGGAAAGTAAACAAAATTGATTATTAAACACTTAAAAATAAATAAGAGTATAATCATGTACTTCTTAAGCTGAAGGATATGACAATATATACACTGTTTCTTTCAGAAAATGATTAAACCATGGAAGGAATGAGAATGTGTACAGGCAATAAATCAACTTTTCTATAAGTTATATTTTCATATTTTGTTCTCAAATATATAGGACTGTGTGATTTCATTCTCCAATTCATCATCATTTTAGCCACTGTCTATCCACTGCAAGATGAAGCCCTCTTCCGCATGTTTCCAACCAATACACTTCTGAACTTTCTTTTCCCAATACTTGCTGATGCCATTGGTCCATCTTGTTTTAGGTCGCTTTCATGGATGCTTTTTATCAAGTGATTTACATAAAGTGATGTATTGAAGAAAACAATCTTCTGAAGGTTTCCTCGTATACTTAGAACTTCATGAGATTTAAAACTGATGGGATATCTCATGTCATAATCAGACACACTTAGTGGGTTTACTTAGATTTTGCTTATATATTATGAAAAAAAGTTTCTGATAGTAAGATCTATATAACAGTGCAACAGTCTAATTCTCTATATACAAAGAACTTTGTATCTCTAGATACAAAGCCAGTTCTTCTAATACATAGCTGAGCAACCGATCCTTAACAATTGGGTGGAAAGACTGGGGGGGGGGGGGGGGGCTATAAAATGGATGAGGCCATTTGGACTGCAAATATCTCAGTGGCCACATATTCTTCATCTCTGTATTAGTACATAGAAATTACACCTTTATTCTTGGGCTTCTCCATTTCATTTTCAAAATGATAGACATTCAACCATTCAACTGTGCTATTAGAAGGAATGTTAATTTAGCTGAGACTAGAAACCTTTTGTTCAAGCATAAAATACTTGCCTAGTATCTATTCACTCACTGGGAAGATTGCCTGTGCTGATTATCTTTGCAGTTTCCAAGTTTCCAGTGATCAATGTATTTTGGCAAAGTTCTCCATTTGCTAATTGGGTTCATCATGAAAAGAAAGAGAGAGAAATAGAAATGCTGAGGTGTACATTCATGTACAGTACTTACCTTCTGCTATTTTTATGGAACTTCTTGCAGATTTCCCAAATGACCATTCTAAATGACTGAAGAAGGGCAACTGAACTGGCAATCAGAAGACAATCAAGAAAGATTAGCAGAACATCTGCCTTCTAGTCTTTTGCTCACAGAATGAGCTCCTGCGTCAAACAACTTGTCGGATACAATTTGTGCAGTTCAGTTGCAAGAATAATCACGCAGCTCAGAGTTATACACAATGACATTTTTGGCTTGTTGGTTCACATTGAATAAAATCTTGCCTCCACGTTTTTCATGAATGATCCTACTACTTGCTTGTCAACATTTTATTGAAGATGTTTTCCCCAAACAATAGCAATATTTCTTATTGTTATCTTTGGCATCCAAGATGTGTGATGGGAAGAGATTAGGAATTAATGAAGGGAATATTTAGGATTTTTTTTAGCTATTTCCACTTTGGTCCAAAAGTTTAATACAACTGTTAAAACCAAGGCTCCCAACTAAGCCATTGCCCTCAAAAGAGCTGATAACTCGGACTCTGTTCGCTTTAGTATTCCATTTTGAATAGTTATGGAACCATCTAACAAAAAGCTAGTCAGAATCAGTCCTGGTTCGAACTTGGCTATGAGAATATAGGCAGTGGTCTACTTACAAACAGGTTATGTTCCAAGACGCCATTCATTAGTCTGTTTTGTCTGTAAGCCAACCAAGCATAAAAAGCATATGTAGTAACTGACAGTATGGGAGAAAAACTGCAAGTAGTATGCAAATGAGAAGGTAGGAGGTAGGAGAAGGCAGAAAAAGGTTTGTTTCCAAATACGTAATTGGCACACTGGAATGAATCCATTCACACCGTCTCCCAACTTTCAGGATCTTCCAGGTTAGACTTGCAGACAGGTGTGTTTGTATTGGCAGACATTTGCAACTCAAAAAATTCATAAGTAGAGCAGTATTAGGGAAACCAGTGATAGGAAGGCTGGAAAATTAGACATAGAGAAAGAGGGACTAAGTAAGTGTCAAACCACTCTCATATTGTTACCAAGAACAATTCACAGATACGTCCATCTAGTCACTAGGAGTTGAGATCAACTCGAAAGCGTCTTTACGTGGATGTCTAAAAGGTGCTATTTCAAATGCTAATTCAGTGGGGAGCAGAGAGTGATGAAACTGTCAGTTTTACTTTCTCCAATAATCACATTTGCTTTTTATTCTTAAACTCTTTCTATCCCTTTTATGAAGACTGTTGTGAATTTTGATAAGTTCTTATTAAAAATCTATTGTCAGCATGGAAAAGACTATGTTAAGCTGCAGTGGCTAATAATGAGATATCTGACAGAAAATATAAAAGATGGCCCCAATTCAGCAGCAGAAGCATTGTTGAATATCCAGAGATTAAAAACCTCACTTTTTAGACTTAAGCGCTCAAACCCTCTGAATGAATTTATCAACTTTCTTCTTTTTTCATTCTTAGGTATCCAAGTAGGAGGGTAAACAAGTGACAAACTATAAGTAGGGACATTGTGACACAAGCGCCATCCCTTATGAACTTGGATGAGATAATATAGATCAGGGGTGTCAAACTCAAGGCCTGAGGCCCAAATCCGGCCCACAGGGTGCTTAGATCCGACCCACAAGACTGCTCTGGAAACAATGATGAATCAGCCCCTGGTGTGAAAATGGAGCTTGGGAGGGCTTTGTTTCGCTGGCAGAGGTTTGCAGGGGGCCGTTGCAGCTAAAAATGGAGCTGGGGAGCTCATTTTCACTGGCAGAGCAGTTGGACTACCATAGGCACTCCCAACACGAGTGACATCAAGTTGACCATGCTGACCTTAGCCACGCCTCTCCTCCCCCAAGGTCAAACACAGCCCTGATGTGACCCTCAATGAAATAAAGTTTGACACCCCTGATATAGATGCACATGCAAAAGACACAGCTTATATCATGGCATCATAATGCACTTTTCCTCTTCGTGGTATTATCAATATTAGAGTGCTCATATTCCCAATTTTCTTTCCATTCAGTTTGCAAAATAATGATATTGTTTGGATAATTTCTTACTTAAAAATGGAATTATTATTGTTTGTAAAATTATTGTTTATTGGCATCCATTCTATCCAATTGGATATTACTATTATTACTCCAGAAGAGGCATTGGCACACTGATAATGGTGGGAACAGTACAGTTATTGGGATTGCAGTTTCATGCACACAATTAAATAGTTTAGTAAGCGCACTGAAAATTTTACTTCAACTGTTTCCGCTAAAGCTTATTTATTTATTTTATTTATTTTATTAGATTTCTAGACTGCCCCCTCTCCCCGAAGGGACTCGGGGCGGTGTACAGGTAAAAATTAAAACTACAAAAACCATAACAATACATATAAAGTTAAAATCAAATTAAATAGTCTCCTTTACAAATTTATAAAAGTTAAAACTAGACCCATAAAACCAAATAAAATAATTTGAAATTACAGTCTGGGGCAAGAAGCATGGAGTTAGGCCAAGCCGGCTAGATGAAACAGGTGGGTTTTGAGTTTCTGGCGGAAGGAGCGGAGGTCCGTGGTCATTCTAATATCAGGGGGAAGGTCATTCCAAAGGATCAGGCCCATCACAGAGAAGACCCTTCCCCTGGGCGTTGCCCACAAGACTGGCATTGCCTAGTGGACGGCACCCGGAGAAGTCCCTATCTGTGAGAGCAAATCGGCCAAAGGGATGTATGGGGCAGGATATGATCCCGCAAATACTGCTGTTAGCTTCACTCTGTCAATCTGTCCAAAATTTCTACAATGAACATATGGCTATAGTGAAGAGAAGAGTGGGTTCAGTGGCTAGGCACAAAGATAAACACTCACACATACAAGTATCAGCATCTTTTTGAAACTGGTATTAATTATGTAAGCAGTTGTGATATGGAACTGTTTTCTCTCATCTACAAGACCTAACCTGTAGTGTATAGAGAAATCTGAGCACAACTGACTTCAAGCAACAGTTCTATCTTTGTGGTTTTCAGCATAAACCCAAGCCTATGAATGTAAAAATTTAATATGCATATAAGAAATATTTGGGGGTTGGAAATAATGTTATTGATCAAATTAGTTTCCTGGCAGAAGAACAACAGTATTCTATTGTCCATTTCTTTTGAGTAGTCTTCATTTTCCAATTAGACTATTAATTATTAGCTATAAATATATAAAACAATGTGTTCCCAACCTGAACACCTTCCAGATATGTAGACATTAACTTCCAGAAATTCTACTAATAATAATAGTGGCAATTGGTTTACACATCTGGAAGACATTCAGGTTGGTAGTCTTTCATTGTTGTGCGATAAGGAACTGTTTTCCCTATCGCACAACACTAAAACTAGGGGGCACTCCATGAAACTTTTGATAACTAGACCTCAAACAAATAAGAGGAAGTACTTTTTCACCCAGAGGATCACTGGTCTATGGAACTCCCTGCCAGAAGAAGTGACAGCTGTCAGCCTCGACACCTTTAAGAAAGGATTAGATGAGTTCATGGAGAACAAGGGTATCAATGGCTATCATTATGGATGCCTAAGGACACCCTCCAGGTTGGAGAGATAGGCAGGATATTTCTCAATGCCATTTGCAGGGAATCATAAGCAGGTGAAGACATCTGCTTGGGAAGACCCTGAAGCAAATGGTGAGCCACTGTGTGAGACAGAAGGCTGGACTGGATGGGCTGTGGCCTGTTCCAGCAAGGCTATTCTTATGTTCTTATGTTCTTATTAGATAGAACTAGAAAGAATGGCTCAAATCACTAAAATGTGTAAAAGTTTTCAACTGGACTTATGCAAAACAGGTGTATTCAGCAGCCCATACATCCCAAATCCATTTGAACTACAGTTGCTATAATCCCCAGTTGCTTGGTCTTATGGAAATGATAGTTAAAACATAAAGGTTTTTATTTACTGATATAACAATTTATCATAACAAATTGGGCCCCAAGTCTGTTTAGGGCTGCAAAATAATCACTAACTGGATTGGGAAGTAAATTAAAAACCAGTGCAGATGAACCAGTGCAGATGAACTAAAATTGTTATATTTCTGTTCTTAAACCATCTTTTGTTCTTTTTTTCCTTAAATCTTTGGCTATTTGTAACCTGAAAATATAATGAGATGTACTGATTTCTTGCTTACAATTCTTAAATCATATTGTATACTGTTGTTTGCCATATTCAGCATTCTATCCTCCAAAGAAAATAGAAGAAATGAGACATTCAATGAAAATATATTCATCTTTTATTGACAATAGAACCCAATTAGGTGCTTCCCAAAATATAAGGTAGAGGGATTTGTCTAGATATCAAATAAGAAAATGCCATCCTCCATGAATTGAACGCTCAAAAAGAGTATGGGAACAAAACATAAAAGAGAACATACAGTACATAACATTTGTTTTGAGGTTATCAATTTCTGTTGTTATTTTCTCCAAAAATCCCTACAGAATTATGCTCTATGGAATAGACCTTATTTTTGAATTCTTCTTTATAGATAACCATCCTGATACTAGCTCTGTAGAGCAGGGGTCCCCAACCTTTTTTGCACCAGGGACCGGTTTCATTTTCAAGAAAGTTTTGCGGACCGGCTGAGTGGCTCAGCAGTCATGTGACTGGGTGGGCGTGGCCAACTTGGAAAATGTGAAGCTCACTTAACAATGGTCTTGGTTAACAACCAAACTTTTGGGCTCAATTGTGGTCATAAGTTCTTTCTTTCTTTCTTTTTCTTTCTTTCTATTTATTTCTTTCTCTCTTTCTTTCCCTCTTTCTCTTTATTTCTCTCTCTTTCTTTCTCTTTCTCTCTTTCTGTCTCTTTCTCTCTCCCTCCCTCCCTCTCTCTGTCTCTCTGTGCGTGTCTGTCACTCTCTGATTCCCCCTCCCTCCCTGTCTCTCTCTGTGTCTGTGCCTCTCTGTGTCTGTCTGTCATCATCCCCTCCCTGCCCCCGCCCCCCGCGGAGCCTCCTCAGCCCGGCCCGCCGCGCTCACTCACCTTAGCCTGCCCCGGCCGCCCCGCCCCCACGCTTGGTCGCTCGTTCATTCGCTCAGGCTCCTTCCAGGAGCTGAGAAGGCTCCGTGGGGGGGGGATCGGCGGACGGTAGGGAGGGCTGCTGCTGCGGCACCCAGGAGTCCCACCGTCAATGAGGGTAAAGGAAGAGCCGCACTCCAATGGCGCGAACAGCCGTGCCTGCGCTCTCCCACGTGCCCTGCCCAGGGGCTGCCCCCTCCTCCCTCCTCCTCCTCTCTGGCCCTGCAGCCCGGTTCCTACCAAGCCACAGACCGGCACCAGTCCGCGGCTCGGGGGTTGGGGACCCCTGCTGTAGAGGGACTTCGGGATAAGATGATAGAGCCATACATGTCCTCATTTGAGACATTGGTGTGGTTGCATTGAACATATTATGTGTTTATACTTAATGTATTTATGCATGTCTGTCTGGGTTGTCACTTGCTGGGCTCACTGCTGGGAGGAGCAAGCTGGGAGATGGGATGTGCTTATTGTACTGGCTGCATTTGGAGAATTGCCTCTGTGGCCTTTTGCCATTTACCAGCTGTTTTCTGCCTGCCATTTGTTTGCTGGTCA
Organism: Rhabdophis nuchalis; assembly: GCA_039707465.1. NCBI lineage: Eukaryota > Metazoa > Chordata > Lepidosauria > Squamata > Natricidae > Rhabdophis > Rhabdophis nuchalis. The sequence goes on from CM077643.1 coordinate 365,520,074, forward strand.
TTTGCTTATCTGCTTCTTGCTGTCCATCACTCGCTGCCTGCCTCTTGTGGCTTACTTGCTTTTGGAGGAAAGCAATTGGGGACAGGCTTGTCAATATCTGCCTGCAATTGAACTGCCACTTGCTGTCTGCCACTTTCCTGCATTTGGATGGGAGTGTTGGAAGCAGGCAGGTTGACTGGGGAATTTGGGAGGTAAAGTGCAGACATCTTTTAAGTTTCTAAAGTTAATGCTTCTAGACTAGTACTGTTTGCACATTGTCATGAACCTTTTATTTTAAATGGTTAAAAAGGTGAGAACTCTCAGCAACATTTCTACAAAATGTTCACTGAAGGTTTTTGCAACATTTGCGTTTTTTAATGACTTGTTCCTTCAAATCTTTTAAAATCAAGGTTGGAACAGCTAATTGTTTGGCAACAAGGTCTGGACCAAACATTAAGGATCAAATCCTTAGACAGCTGATACACAAACCATAAACACTCATAAAGATCCAATTCACAGCCGAAGATAATAATTGTACAAATAATTTTTGTCTAGCAATGAGTTGAAGTGTGAAGCAACTCTACACTTTCAAATCCTGTAGGAGAGCTTTGAAAGGAATTAGAAGTGCCCTTGCTGAACATTTGTCATGACCTTCTAAGTCACTGGAAAAATCAAAACCCGTGGCAGTGAATTTGGACAGCATCACATGCTCCTTCCTTGTTGTCTTCAAAGCTGACTTGACTTAGATGAGTTAGATGAGGGAAAAGAAGGAGAACTCAGAAGGTGCATTAACAGATTAACAGAATTGGAAGGGACCTTTCAGGTCATCTAGTCCAACCACCTGCCCAAGCAGGAGACCCTACATATGCCTCTACCTAGAATCAAACTCACAACTTCCTGATTGTGAGGTGAGAGCTCCACCTTACAGATGACACTAAACTGACAGGAATAGCCATCACCCCAGAAGACAAGTTTAGGATCCAAAAAGATCTTGACAGACTTGAATTATGGGCCCTATCCAACAAAATGAAATTTAATGTGGAGAAAAGTAAAGTGTTACATCTGGGCAGGAAAAAAAATGGTACAAGTACAGATTAGACAAAACCTGGCTCCAAAACAGTAACTGTAAGAGAGACCTTGGAGTCTTAGTGGACAATCACTTAAACATGAGTTAGCAGTGTGTAGGAACAGCCAAAAAGTTAATACACTACATGTTTTTATTAACAGAGGAATAATAAGGCGAACCGGCAGTTGCGGCAGTGGGAGGCTCCGCCCACCTTCTCACGTGCAAACACAAGTGAACTGGTAGCGCCATGATTTGCAACCCACCTCTGATTAGTACCACTGTATAAAGTCTTGGTAAGAACACATCTGGAATACTGCATCCAGTTTTGGTCACCACATTACATTGAGACTTTGGAAAAAGTGCAAAGAAGAGCATCTAAGATGATTAAATGCCTGAAGACTAAAATATATGAAGAATGGTTGGAGAATTTGGGTTTGGCTAATCAAGAGAAAAGGACTAGCACCTGATAGCAATATTCCAGTATTTGAGAAGCTTCCACAAAAAGGAGGGGGTCAATTTATTTTCCAAATACCAGAGGGAAGGACAAGAAACAATGGATAGAAATTAATCAAGGAGAGAAGGAACCTGGAATTGAGGAGAAATTGTGAAGGCAATTAGCTAATGAAACAGCTTGTCTTCAGATGTTGTGGGTGCTTCATCACTGGAGGTTTTAAAGAAGAGACTGGACAATCAGTTGTCTGAAATAATATAAGATCTCCTGCTTGAGCAGGGGGCTGGATTAGAAGACTTCCAAGATCACTTTTAATCTAAAGTTGCTTCCATAAGTTTATAAAAGTTCTTGATTACACACACAAAATGGAGAAGGACTATTTACATGTACTGCTGTCCCCAATTCGGGTCTGAGCCTGGTGCCGAAGCCAATGATGGATGCCAGACACGAGGTGCAGGTTTTCTGATTGCTTTTTATTGGAGTACTCCAAGGAAAAGGGTTCCTGGTCAAAAGGCCAATAACCAAGAACAAAGGATTAAGAAAGCTTTATACGTTTTCACTAAAGAAGAAGGCAGGACAAAGTGAAATAATAAAAAAATATCCTCTAATAAACAATTCTACAATTTGTTCTATTGGTCTATAGCTGTCCCATTCCTAAGCCTTGGCTAATGAATGCCCCAGGAGTTATTTAATACACATTTCATTTGTTGCCATCTCTATTCCTAACTTTTAGCTGAGGTCTGCAAGTTGTCTAATTCTTGTTGCTTTTATCAACTTTCTAACTACCCATAATTGCTACAAGCTTTACACATGCATATTTCCTGTTGATAAGCATTCTTTGTTCTTGTGAGACATACAGACAGACACCCCCCCCCATTACAGTCTTCCTGATTTACTTTCAAGAGTGTGCCATGACCTTGCTTTAGCAGCCAGCCTATCAGTACCCTCCCGCAAACACAACCAAAAAGTGGACAAAAATGTTCAAAGTCCTGGAAAGTTACTGCCAGTCTAAAATACCCAAAATACAGATTGTGATTGATACTTTAATTAGATACAAAATCAATTCCTAACTTTCTACACATAATGATAATCCATAACATAAATAGTGCAGTTTCTCAACAAGCAGAACCACACAGAATTTTTTTCTGGGTGGCAGAATTTTAGTAAATATTTATACACACACACACACACTCTCTCTCCAAAAATAATTGCAAGAATAATTGTCCTTATTTTTCTCAGAAATAATTTATTGAAGGATGTTGGTACAGACACTATTTCATCCCAAATCTGTCCAAAAGAAAATGAAACTTTCCCAAAATACATCTACAACAGAAGCATTTTCCCTCAATAAATAAAATGGAATTGAAATGTAAACTTATGCTTGGTTTACATCATGCTTGGTTTGAACTGTTACACAGCTATTTTTGTTCATGAACTCTATCAGCAAGGATATCAGTCTACCATGCTGCAGATGTGGGATACCAGCTTTAAATACATGTTAATTAGGTTCTTCTTTTGCTGTGCTAAGGTTATGTAGACAGACCAGCCAGATTGATTACAGATATCTTCTGCTTTTTGAGATGTGTGGTCTTTTACAAATAGCTCTGCAAGGCAAAAATATGGGCTGCTTTTGAAGAGTCAGTTGAAATTAAACTTTCTAAAAACTAATGCATCAAAGAAGTTGCATCTTGTTTCTCACTTCCCTTGATTTATGCCTTCACCATTTCATTTTTAGATTGTATGGTTTCAAATTTCTTACTGCCTCTTAATATAGGAAACTTTTATGTTGTTTTTTGTTGTTGTTGCCATTTCCCACTTCATTCCTAGACAGCTAGTTTTTAAAAATGGCAAATTAATTATTTAAAAAATGCAAACTTCTGGACGGCTTCAATTTCAGTGCAAATATTCTGATTTTTTTTTTTTGATGCATGGATTGCCTCAGCTGTGAGTTTTATGCATTTATTAATTTTTTTAGTATGTTCTCTTGTTCTCTTTCATCTTAATTTGTTGCATTGGGCTTTTTCTGCCCATTTCTCTGCATGTTCTTACTAATTTTGATGCTCAAGAGAAACCAGTCATACTTGGAATCTTCCATTGTGCCCAGAAAACCTTAATCATGATTCTTGCCATGATTGGCAAAACCAAACAGACCCAGTGAAGCATTAACTGAGCAACCTTGAAAGGTCCGATATCTATGAATAAACAACTCCCACTAGCACCACTTGTATTTATGATTATTTTAATTCAGATTTTAAATTAGTTTTCAGTAGCCTAATGCAGATAGGCAATTTACCGAAGTGGCCTTTAGGAAAGCTAAAAATATTAGCAATGCAATATTATAAATTATGGACCCTCACTTTTTATCATTCAGGTTTGATCAGGAATTAAATAAAGCACCAGAATATTGTTTTGAGTCCTAGGCGCCTGTGAAATTGCTTCAGGAAGAGAAGCACAAGTATTTATCTATCATTCATGAACCTTCCACAAACTGTTGTTTGCAAAAAAAAGAAGATATTGTACTCAGCATAAAGCATGTGTATATTTTATAGCCAATTATGTTTCTTTTCTTAAAACAATCTCTAATTTTTTTTAAATGTGGGGGTTGAGAAAGAAACTCAATCCTTGCCTTACTTGTTTATATACTCGAAGACATATTTAGCAATAAATCTATTTATTATTATTTTTAGTGCTTATCCACATAGTTATAATATTATAACTATGAGGATAAGCACTAAAAGAAAATAATTTATAGTTGTAAGACGTGCTTGTAGTGTACTGAAATGAAAGTAATGTACTGAAGGGAAAGGAAAGGAAAGGTAGGTCTGAATCAGAATTCATCCCAGGCAACTGTATAGACACACCATACAGGTAGTCCTTGACCTATGACCACAAGTGAGACCAAAACCTCTGTTGTTAAGTGACACATTTGTTAAGAGACTTTTTCCTCATTTTATGACTTTTCTTGCTTCAGTTGTTAAGTGAATCACTGCAGTTGATAAGTTGGTAAGCTGGTTGTTAAGTGACTCTTTCCCCATTGACTTTGTCAAAAAGTTACAAAAGGTGATCACATGCTCTCGGGACACATCAATAGTCATAAGCATGAACCAGTTGCCAAGCATCTGAATTTTGATCACATGATCACGAGGATGCTACAATGGTTGTAACTGTGAAAAATGATCATAAGTCACTTTTTTCAGTGCGGTTGAACTTTGAACAGCCACTAAATCAATTGTTGTAAGTTGAGGACTACCTGTAGTTTCTTCTGGAGTCCCACCCTCAATCAATCCCAGAATTCCCAGGTATTAACTCGGCCCATTTTTATTTAGCTTCCAAGTTCAGGCAAAATCAGTTTTATTTTGCCATCTACTAAGGCCAAACATATGCTTCCTCTCTCCTTCCAGTTTTCATCCAAAAGGCCACCTATAACTTTACAGCTAATATAAACTGCTCCTATCAGTACTTCTGACAAGAAAGATGTAGATGAGTAATCTGAGATCGGTGCTTAAAACAAAACAATCCACATTTAGAAAGTCTCCTGATCTGGTTTCTTGTTCTTCTCAAACAAAAGTAGATGCATAATTAGCAAATGAGCTTGTCAGAAATGATAGCATCCAAGTCTTTCTCCTTTTCCCTTCAATAGTCTGCATATCTTGATAGAGGATATACCTTCAGGCAGAAAGTAGGATCCTGGTTAATTTGTTAATATAATTATATGTTTTTGTTTGATAACAAATGGACTCTGTATGGCATACAGAAAAAAAAACAGATAGAAATCCCAAACAGGAAAAAACCAATATGTTTTGTTGTTAGTTGCGAAGTCGTGTCGGACCCATCGCGACCCCATGGACAATGTTTATCCAGGCCTTCCTGTCCTCTACCATCCTCTGGAGTCCATTTAAGCTCATGCCTAATGCTTCAGTGACTCCATCCAGCCACGTCATTCTCTGTTGCCCCCTTCTTCTTTTGCCCTCAATCTTTCCCAGCATTAGGATCTTTTCCAGTGAGTCCTTCCTTCTCATTAGGTGGCCAAGGTATTTGAGTTCCATCTTCAGGATCTAGCTTTCTAAAGACCAGTCAGGGTTGATCTTCTCTAGAACTAACCGGTTTGATTGCCTTGCAGCCCAAGGGACTCACAGGAATCATTCAAAGGCCTCAATTCTTTGGCACTTAGCCTTTCTTATGGTCCAACTTTCACAGCCATACATTGCAACTGGGAAAACCATAGCCTTGACTATACACACTTTTGTTGGCAGGGTGATGTCTCTGCTTTTTAGTATGCTTTCCAGATTTGCCATAGCTTTCTCCCCAGGAGCAAGACTTGGAGCCCAGGAAAGTAAAATCTGTCACTACCTCTATTTCTGCCCCAATACATTTAACAATACATTAAAAACTTACTAAAACAGTAAATGATGACCAGACTAAGATATACTATAATTTATTGATACACCACTCACCTGAGCCCAAAGTCTGTAGATAGAACTAATTATTAACTATCCTTTTAAAGGTCTGAAAAAAAGATCTCATAATGTCCAAATGTCCATAATGGCACTATCTCAAAAAGCATGTGTCGTCCCCAGAACATGTAAGATGGGCTGATATTTTAGGCTGCTGGCTATCTTGCTAATAACTTTTAAGTTTCATAGCTGATCGCCAGTGCATTGAATTGCATCTAGAAGCCTTTGGAAGCCATTGTAGCCCTCAGAGTGAAAGAATCACAAAGACATAGCAAGCACTTCCCATAATATCATGCTGCTGCATTCTGAACCAACTGAAGCTTCTGAACAGTTTTCAAGAGCCACCTTATGTAAAGCATGTTGCAAAAATATAACTGGAAGATACAATGGGTTGTGGGAATAACCAGAGGAAGAACCACAACCAAGCCATATAAGAGAAATACAAGTCCAAAGCAGATATGTAATTTAAGAAGACTTCTCAAACTTGACCCTCCCTAGTTCTCTTTAGAATAAAGGAAGGGAGAGGGAAGGAATATTCAAACTTGTAAGATCGTATTACTATATAATGAAAGAAGTAAAGAAGAACCTTAGTCTTTTGGTCTGGTCTACCTTGAAGACCTGCATAAAATCACTAAAGTGTAATTGACAATAAGCACATTCCCTGCTCTTGGAACAGGCACAGTTGGTTCATAAAATAAAGTCATATAATTGCCTTTCTGCCACAGCTACCACCTGTTCTTCCAGCAGGTGCTTTGAGTCCAAGAGAATTCTGCACTGAGTCCAAATGTATCAGCTCAATCCTGTTCAGAATCAAGAATGAAAGCTTTCCAGTTCCTAGACAAATATGGCCTAAAAGCTATTCAGTCTTGGAAGAATTGACCTGAAATCTATTCTTGAGGAATATTGTTGGGGGAAAAGAGAAGGAGATGCTACTTATGAAACAACCAGACAAGTAAAGTACAACTAGTTAAACTTGTTGTGTTTCCTTTCTGGTTTACTAGAGACAGCTGACAAATCCACACTCCCACAGTGACTAGAAATTGAGACAGAGCCTTGATAGCTTCACTTTGACAGCCAGGAAAGAACAATACAATCAGGTATCACCAATATATGATATCAGTCCTATCTCCACCCTCCTGTGAGATGACCTCTCCCAACACCTTCATGTAAATGTTAAAGAGGAGAAAAAAGAAGTGGGTTCTGGAATAGACAGTTTCCTCCCAACATCAACTGGAATAGGCCCTGCAGAAAAGAAGAAAATCACTGCAAAATAATGTCCACCAGTGCCAAATTTTAAAATTGGCCCAAATGGATACGATAGTCAATGGTTTCTAAGATCACAGGAAAACAAAGAGGATCTTCAATACCATTGACTATCACAAATCAACTCTTGGATAATCTATCTCAGTCCATTATCTTGTTCTAGAAACTGGAAAAGGTCCATATAATCTACTTCCTTCAGTTCCCCTTTACAGAGTATTACAGGATGGCCTTGATGGACTAGTAAATGCAGGGTGGCACTGCCAGCAAGCACATGGCAGCATGGGCAGCAGAGGTGGCAGTGTACAACCAAAAAGGCAGAGTTGCAGGATATGTAGGCAGCTATGGGTAGTTAAAAAGCAGGCAGTCTCTAAACTTATTCAAGTTTGGAGCTGAAGGGATCAAGCTGGGAGTGGCTTGAATCAAGATGGGTCCTTGCCTAAGAATAGTGATACTCAGTTAATAGGATCTTGGAGTGCCAGAATTGCTGTTACTAAGAGGTCTTGTCTTATTGTGTTTTATGACCACTTGGTTTAGCAACAGAAATTCCAGCCCCAATTATGATTGTAATTCAAGGACTACTACAGGAAAGTTCTGTTTACAAAAATGGAAATAGCAGGAAGTCATGTGATGTTATAGGGTTGTTGTTGTTTTGATAAATTATAAATAGAAATCTATGTCAGGAAAGGTTAATGGGAACAGGAATGCAAGATGGCTGAAGTTCCTAAAAAGAAGCACAATTCTAAACAACCCCAATGAACAAAATAAACATGAAGAAACCAATGTAGCTGCACAAAAAGCTTAGTAAAATACAAAAGGACATATGTAGGATATGGAAAAAGGGCCCTCTCAGAAAGGAAGCATGCAAACAGCCCAGAATTGTAGAATTGTTGTCAGGAAAGTGAAAGATCAGAATGAGATTAGCAAACAATACAAACAGAAAAGGTCTCCTAAAAAGCAAAGAATCATATATACAAGCTGCTCAGTTAAGATAGCAAATGCCAAAAGATGACAAAAGAAAGGCAGAGTTATTCAATTTCTATTTTGGTTCAATCTTTTCTAATAGAAAAAGTATGTATTCCATCAGAAAGTTGTGCACAAGATAGAGAGACAGTATTGAAATATAAGTTTCAAAGAAATATGGTCATGGTATACTTCTTTATTTGAATGAGTTTACATTTCTTAGATCAGATTAACTGCAACCTAGCTATTGAAGACGCAAGCTGATGATCAGGTATGTACTCTGTTTAAGACATTCTTTTTTTTTTTGTAACAATAATTTTATTGGTTTTACACATTTTTAAAGGAAAAAAGGGTATATAGGATATGAATAGAAATATTTTAGGGCTTCCATGTCGGAGGTGATGGCCGCCTCCGAGACTTCATACAAAATATATTTATTTATTTATTTTATTTTTCAAATTTATTCCCCGCCCTTCTCCTTGTTAGGACCCAGGGCGGCACACAGGCATTATTAAAAACCATAACAAAATGACAAAATACATTATTAAAAACAATTAAATTAAGTCCCATGCTAAAAACCCATTTAAAACCCTGAGAATTAAAATTTATAGATAAAAGTCAGAAACGGGGGGCTATGCTAGGCCGGCTTGTTGGAATAAATACGTCTTAAGACGCTGGCGGAAGAGGCGGAGGTCCGAGGTGGTGTGTAGGTCGGGGGGTAGGTCGTTCCAGAGGGCTGGGCCCGCCACAGAGAAGGCCCTTCCCCTGGGCATCGCCAAACGACATTGCCTGGCCGACGGTACCCGGAGAAGACCCTCTCTGTGGGAGCGGATCAGACGAAGGGATGTATGGGGCAGAAGGCGGTCTCGTATATAACTAGGCCCCAAGCCATGGAGCGATCTAAAGATGATTGTCAACTCCTTGAAGCGCACTCAAAAGGCCACAGGTAGCCAGTGCAGCTCGCGCAGGAGAGGTGTTATGTGGGCTTGCCTTGAGGCACCCATAATCATCCACGCGGCCGCATTCTGAACCAACTGTAGCCTTCGAGTGCACCTCAAGGGGATCCCCATGTAGAGAGCGTTACAGTAATCCAGCCGGGGAGTGTCACGAGTGCTTGAATGACTGTGCGAAGGGCCACCCGGTCCAGTAAGGGGCGCAGCTGGCGTATCAGGCGTACCTGATAAAATGCCCTCCTGGCCACGGCCGTCACATGGTCCTCCATGGACAGCCGGGAATCCAGGAGGACACCCAAGTTGCACGCCCTCTTCACGGGGGCCAGTTGTTCGCCCCCAATGGCCAATGTTGGACTTACCTGGCTGAACCGGGGTGCCGGAAACCACAGCCACTCAGTCTTGGATGGGTTGAGCTTGAGTTTGTTACTACCCATGCAAACCCGGTCGGCCTCCAGGCACCGGGACAGCACCTCGACGGCATCGTTGGGGTGGTTTGGGGTGGATATGTACAGATGGGTGTCGTCAGCGTACAGATGGTATTCCACCCCAAAACCACGGATGATCTCACCCAGCGGCTTCATATAGGTGTTGAACAGAAGTGGCGAGAGGACCAACCCCTGAGGGACCCCACATGTGAGGGGCCTCGGGGCCGACCTCTGCCCTCCTGCCAACACCCATTGCGACCGACCAGAGAGGTAGGACAAGAACCACCGCAGAACGGTGCCCAACCCCCCCCCCAATTGGTGCAATAAGATACCATGTTCGATGGTATCAAAAGCTGCTGAGAAGTCTAATAGGACTAGGATAGAGGAGCAACCTCTATCCCGTGACCTCCAGAGATCATCCACCAAAGCGACCAATGCCGTCTCAGTGCTGTGACCGGGCCGGAAGCCGGACTGGCGCGGGTCTAGATAATCAACTTCTTCCAGGTGTCGAGGAAACTGTTGAGCCACCACACTCTCTACAACCTTCGCAAGAAAGGTTGACCAGACGGTAATTTTCCAACAATGCTGGGTCCAGGGAAGGCTTTTTGAGGAGAGGCCTCACCACCACCTCTTTCAAGGCTGTATATAAGAACCCCTCACTCAAAGATGCGTTCACAATGTCCTGCAGCCAGCCTCGTGTAACCTCCCAGGATGCCAGTACAAGCCAGGAGGGACACGGGTCCAATAAACATGTGGTGGCCCTAAGGTTCCTCAACAACCTGTCCATATCCTCAGTAGTGACAAAGTCAAACTCCTCCCAAGATGTTATCTCAAGACCAGCCTCGGACAAACCGACTGGATCACTTTCAGTGGAGGGCAACTCGTTCCGAATCTGAGTGATTTTGTCCTGCAGGTAAACTCCAAATTCCTCTGCTCGACCCTGCAAAGGGGCTTCCCGCGGCCTCTGGTGAATGAGGGAGCGGGTCACCCCAAACAGGGCGGCAGGGCGGTTATCTGCGGACGCGATAAGGGTGGCACAATACTCACGTTTGGCCACTCTTAATGCCACAAAGTAAGTCCTAATATGGTCTCTCACTAGTGTTCAGTCAGATTAGGATCGAGAGGATCTCCACCTACTCTCTAGGCGTCTCTTGTGGCATTTCATCTCCCACAGCTCCTCGGTAAACCAGGGAGCCTGGGTGATTCGATGCTGCGTGAGAGGCCGCAAAGGCGCGACTCGGTCCAAGGCCCCCGTGGCCGCACTATACCATGCGGCCACTAGATCCTCAGTCGAGTTGCGGGGCAGGGACACAGGTATTGGCCCAAACTCCCTCTGGAACCTTTCAGGGTCCATCAGGTGCCTGGGGCAGAATCAACTCGATGTCTCCGGTTCCGCCTCCCCGCGGTGGGATGTGATGGTTGGAAAGTCCATCCGAAGGAGAGAGTGATCTGTCCATGACAAGGGTAAGATGGCTAAATCCCCTGTTCCGAGATCACTTTTCCACTGTCCAGAGACAAAAATCAGATCCAGCGTGTGTCCTCCCTCGTGAGTGGGGCCCTGAACTACTTGGGTCAGGTCCATGGCCATCATTGAAGCCATGAACTCCCGAGCTGCCTCGGATGTTTCGCCCACCGATGGCAGGTTAAAGTCCCCCATTACTACTAGTCTGGGGGTCTCCACCGCCATCTCGGTGATCACCTCGAGCAGCTCGGGCAGGGCTGCTGTTACATAGCGGGGAGCCAGGTATAAAATCAGCAAGCCCAACTACCTCCCTAGGCCCCACTTCATGAAGAGGGACTCACAGCCAGTCGTCTGAGGCACAGCGGTCTCCCTCGGCTCCAGACTTTCCTTAACAATAACCACCACCCCCCCACACCTGCTTAGGGCCCGAGGCTGATGAAATGCACGGTAGCCTGGTGGGCACATTTCCACGAGGGATGGACCCCCCTCGGGGCCCAACCAGGTCTCCATAATTCCCACCAGGTCCAGGTCCCCCTCTGACATAAGGTCATTTATGAGGGGGGCTTTGTGCACCACGGACCTGGCGTTGCAGAACATCAGCCTGGGGCCCCGGCTCTGTGATCCCTGACCGCCTAGCCCACGAGCGGACCACAGGGGTTTGTGGCAAGTGACCGCTCATAACCAGCGGCTACGATCCCACGACCCACAGTGGACATTATGTCTCCTACCGCCCCTGCCCCTCCCCAAGACCGACTGAATGGGAAAGCCCTCAACAGAGATGAAATTCTTTCAATATAAGGTGGAAAGAGGTACATACATATCATAAATTCCATGCAATCAATCATTTGTTTCTATTAGCATCCGTTAGGAATTACAATGTCTAAAAGAAAAAATCATTTTTGTGATCTGAGTCTTATGTGTCTTCTTCCTTCCTGCCAGTGGGCGGAGCCATGGCCCCTCCTGTTCCCCCATTTTCATCCTCCAGGATTGAGGAGTGTTTTTTAAGAAAGGCTTCTGCCTCTTCGACTGTTTTGATTCTTACTCTTCCCCCCTCCCAGAACACCAACATTCCTTCAGTCATTGACCGTTTGAACCACACCCCTTTTTTATACAGCTTTTTGGATAGGAAGGAATATTTCCTTCTTATCTCTCGAATCTTTTTCGGGATCTGCTTCAAAATAGCAATTTCTTTCTGCTGGTATATCAATGGGCCATCTCTCTGTGCTCTCAGAATCTCATCCCTTGTTGACCTTCTTACAAATTTAATATGTATCTCTCTGGGTACATCATTTATTCTGGCATATGCTGAGTTAATTCTATAAATCAGGTCAATGTCCCCCCAGATATATTCTTTGTTCTTTTTAGTGTAGTCTGCTAAAATTGTAGACATTAAATCTTTTAAATTTTTTGAATCTGACTTGGGAACATTTTGAAACCTTAAAAAGTAAGACATTCTTTCAAAATCCATTCTAGACATATAACCAGTAAGATCCACAATTTCTTTTTGTGCTTCCCTCACCTCCTCCCTCACCTCGGCTGCCCCACCTTCCAACCCATCAATTTTTTGTTTATTTTCCGCTAATGCTCTCTGTGTTTCCAGAAGCTCCAATCTTGAACTTATCATGTCTCTGCATATTTCTTTTATTTCTTTCATTATATTTTGAAGAGTTTCCTCAATTGATGATTGTTGAGTGTCCTCTCCCACCGCTTCTTTTTGTAGCATTGTAGTGATATTTGATGGTTGTGGAGTCGGACTAGCTTTTGTAGAAGCTGGCGCAGACCAAGATTTGCCAGATGGAGGCTTTCTTGCTGCCATAGTAAAAGTTTTAAGTTTTTGTATATAAGATGGCGTCTGGTGGGTGGGTAGTTCGTGAGGTCGGAGAAAAGGGAAAGTCTGTGTCCAAATTTAAAGTATAACTTGTATAAAGTCCAGAGAGAAAATTTCTACAATGCAATCCAATAAAAAAGAAGGCACACAATGGGAGAAATCCCGAGAGTCACTTGAGTTGGCTTGCATATAAATTTTAGAGTCCTATTAAATTGAAGGAATGTTCACATTTCAAAAGAGAAAGTTTCTTGCTGAGAACAAAGAAGCGCCATTTTTCCGCCTCTTTGACGGTCATGAAGAATTAGTAAGAATCCATTTCTGCTGTTACAAGATTCAGATACAATGTTTCCACTGCAATTCCATATATGGTAATACTTTCATTTTCAAATAGTTAAAAGTCGGATGTTACTTTCTCTCCCTCCCCGAGCCCAGGGAACATTTTAGAGCGCCGCTTATTTCCGAGGGGGGATTTTTGCAAATTCCCCCCTCTATTCTTCCTTTTAAAAAGTTGAAAGCATCTAAGTAAAATAAACTCACAATCCACTCAGTCGTTGCGGAGCCTTGGTACATTCCTCCAGCTCCGGCTTTTCAGCCCACTGTTCAAATTGCTGCTCTTACGGCACTCCTTCAGCGAGAGGACTCTTCCCCCTGCATTCTGTCTTCCTGCTCCTGGGGCAAAGCAGGAACGCCCCCCTGACCGCCGTCGAGGTGGGGGTTTTGCCGCCGGCTGCCCATACAGTGGGAGCTCCCTACAAGAGCCTCCCTGCCCCCCGAAGGCGACCACTGGAGAAAACAAGCGGTGGACGTGTCCAGAACACGTCCGTCGCGTCCGGAAGCCGGAAATGGTCTCTCCTGTTTAAGACATTCTGATGAATTGATGAGGTGTCAGGAAGCAGGAGGAGGGAAAATGTTTCTACCTTCAAAAATAAGAGAAAGGAAGGTAAAATTCTCAAGATTTGGGAAGACACCAAAAAGGCTCAATGTAAACACCTTGAAAAGTGCTACTAAACATCAGCATTGGATTTCTAAAGAATAAATCTTGCATGAGATTATCTCACTGTTTTATAGATTGTGGAACTGATGTAGACATAATATATCTTGAATTGAATAAAGTATATAATAGTGTCCCTCTTCCTATGAAATATAGCCACTTAAAGAGTCAGAGTGATGGCTCAGCAGTTAAGACAGTGGGTTTTTCAGCTTGAAAGCAGTCAATAACCAAACATCTCATTATGGGGTGAGCTTTCGTTACTCGCCCCAGCTCCTGCTTTCTAGCAGTTCAAAAGTTTGTAAATGCAAGTAGATAAATAGGTATCACTTCAGTGGGAAGGTTACTCCGTGTTTTGCCACACACTCCATATTGCAGCCTGATATCATGCTAGTTATAGGACTGGGAAATGTCTTCAGACAGTGCTGACTCAATGGCCTAGAAATGGAGACAAGCACTACCCCCTAAAGTTGGCTATGACTAGTGGAGTAAAACCCACAAGGACTCCTTTAGCATTTACTTTTTAATTACAGAAGGGTACATTGGGTGGCATGACTTGGCCTCAAAATCATATTCTAAATTTCTCATCAAATTAGAGATAAATACAAGGATTTACACAAGGATTCTATACTCTTTAATATGTTTATTACGGGTGCAGATGAAAATATGGAATGAGCACTTATCAAATTTTCAGGACACAAATAATTGGGTGAAAATAATGCACAAAATGATCTTGATATATTAATTTAACAGGTCATATACAACAGAATGAAATTTAAGGAAAGGCAAGACGAAGTTCACCTCATAGGAAATTCTGGTTCAAAATACAGGATGGAGATACATGATGTGGCTGAGCAAAATGTTGGATAGCCATTTGTCTGAAATGGAATAGGGTTTCCTGCCTAGGCAGGGAGTTGGACTAGATGACCTCCAAGGTCCCTTCCAACTCTGCTATTGTATTATTGTATTGTATTAAAAGTAAAAGTAGTTTGACTGTGGAGACAAATATTCAAGAGTTGGCCTCCTCTTAAATACATGGGTTAAAGAATAGGCACCCATCTGCCTGGATTTTTTTTTTTCATTTGTATAAATTCATTGAATAAGGAATAGGACTTTGTGGTATACAATATATATGCTTTTCTAATGCTACAGTTTGCTTTTGCAAAAGATAAGGTATTAGGAATGTAGAGGAAGGTGATATTGAAAGATCATTTTTATTAATTTATTTAACTCGTATATAAATAACTAATTCAGATTTCCTGAATCAACATGTGAATCAAAACCTTTTATTATATTCCCACTGTTTCAAACAAAACTCATTATATCAGAGAAAACAGACTGCAGGAATATGGATACAGGGGAAATGCAAAATTCATGGAAGTGCAAATGAGGAAAATCTTGCTTTAGTGTATTTTTAGGACTACAATTGCATTATAGATTTCTTCTTCCAAATTCTTTGTTCACTCTCCTAAAATGTGGAAGAAATTGGCTAGAATGTACAATTACCTGCATGACTAAAAGAGGATATTCCATGCTGGGCACATCTCTAATTAAAATTGCTGGCATAAAAATAATGATGAGATTCATTAATGAACTAATATAGGGTCAGAACCTCTTCAACTTTAGTTTAGCTTAGTTTTATCAATGGAAATTCTTAATTTCCTACTCTCTGCAGCCTTTATCCTCAATTGAATGTGTCATTATTTAAATAATTTAAATTCAAATAAGATACATTAACCTGGTGTCTCTTACTGCTTAAATATTTGGTGCTTTTCAATTATAACAATAGAGTGGAAACAGTAAGGAAAAAAATCAAGTTTGTTTATGACCTCCACACATAGATTAGTAGAGAGCAAGCAAAGCTTGAGCCTTCAATCTATTTTGCAGAAAGCAGAAATATTTGATTTCAAGCACTATACAAATGCATATTGAGATATCCTAAATGCAAATTTTCATAAGAGATTGCAGATAGTGACCAACCACTAAGCAACCATTCAAAGTTACGACAGACCAAAGTTACTTATGATTGCATTTCAAAGTTACAGCCACTGCTGTGCCTCCATAGTCATTAATCCTTAATACTGATCACATGGACATTCCAGCAACCCTTCCCCATGTCTCTGTCCCCACCCTGACCCACTGAATTCCTGCAGGCTTTGGGTTTCTTCACCACCCTCATCACCTATCACACACTTTTGAAGATCTCCAGACCTCTTATTGGGGAAGGAAGGAAAGAAGGCCATTTGTCCTTGAGATGCGTGACTACATTCAGAAGTGGCCATATTTTTCAGTGCTCTTACAATTCCTTGTAAGTGGCTGCTGCTTCTAGAAATTTAATAAATTATTAATTATAAATTATTATTAGGGAGGTACTTAATGTATCCCTGGAACAAAAGGCTCCATTTTGCTTTCCTAATATGGTCTACACAGTCCTGAAGAAAGGTTAGGACTCTGGAAAACTTCAAAATGTAAATATGTTATGGGTGATGTGGGGAGTGGTACAGAGATCCAGGACCTGAGAGGAACCAATGGGAGGGAAACGTTTGCAAGCATCTGGGGTGGGGGAAGAAGCCCAAAGTGCTGTGTGGACCCTGAGGGACAGAAACTTGAACATGAGAAGAGATGCTTAGATCTGCCTTAGGCTTTCCAAGACTTGTCCCATCCCTGAGACAGTCTATACTCTGCTTAACAGCCCATGTGTTCATTTAACAACTGCATCAGGGAGAGCAGGAGGTACCGCTTGCTAAGCAAGGCTGTTTCACTTAATAGCCATCACTTACAACCATAAAGGGAAGGCTTCATTACAGTCATAGGTCAAGGACACCTGTTTAAACTAATATAGAAACATAATCTATGGCACAATAGGCAGTAAGGCTGTGAACAGGTGACCTGTCCTCAGGTCTCCTATCCAAATGTTACAAACTGCTGGTATGCCATTTCCAAATTCCTCTCTCTTCCTTCTTATGGGTCTTAATTTTAAAACTGGGCTTGAACTTGGCAGCTCTTTCAACAGAGGAGACTTTCAAGCAGAAGACTGTCATCCATTCAGAAAAGAAATAACGTTGCCCTCCTTTTTTTTTCATGGATCATCCACCATGAAAAATAGGTGAGATAAGTACATTTGTCAATCAGTTCATACTTATATTGATACTTGTGATTTCAGATTATGTTATAATAGACTGTAAACAGGAAGGGGAGGAGGAGTAGCCTGACAGTCAGGTCTCCAGTACATGCTGTGCATTCGGAATATGAAACAGCCTAGGGTAAATCATATATCCTTTTTAAAAAAACTAATACTGCTATAAGAATGATTTGTATATCACAAATCTTTGGACACAAATTGGACTGCAGTGATTGCCAGGAAGATTTATGTAGGTTATGTTCACACTTGCTTAATCAGGTCAAGTAAAGGCTGATTGGTTAGTGCTACATTTGTTAGATGTTTTGTAGCTTAGTATGCATACAAACCCAGCCTGTTTAATTAGCTTATAATTAAGTGTATTGGCAAACCTAGAAAATAGGTTAATTCTATTTCCAAATTAAACATTTTAGGTGAATGAGATCCATCTTTCACAGCATTCCGGTTGCAAAGCCAAATGCCTCCTGAAACTTTACAGTTATAGCATATAATCCACTGCTTTCTTCTCTTTTGTTGTGCTGGTGATGGTGGTGGTATCTAACATTCAAAGGTCCTATGATGGTACACCGTTCATATAGAAATTCTAAAAGTTAAAAATCCAATGGTCCAGAAGGATATCTATTTAGGGAATTTGTGTAAGCTGAATCCTCTTCTTGTATTGTCCCATGCAGTCCTGAGTAAGCAGTCTTCTTGTTTGTCCTACTTTTATTATCTTATTTCATACATTTAAATGAGCTTGCTACCATGTACTGTACTGATAAAGTGCCATTTTCAATTACATGTAGGTCTATTATATTTTTGCTTTATTTGCTATAAACCAACAGCCTGTTCATTTTTTTTATATTAACTATTTAAGTTGGCTGGTGGCTTCAAATATTCTCCATAACAACAACCAATAAATCCTTTTATTCTGTATTTTATAGGCTACTCCATTTAATGTACTCCATGCCGCTCTCTAGACTTATATTTTGAAATGAGACCCTATATAATAACATTTACTTTTCACTTACTGAAAGCATCAGGATGATTTAACCATATTTCAGTACTTGGCCATTGCAGAGGAAAAAAAGAATAATTGCAATATTCTGTAGACCTTGCCTGTAATTCAATTTTCAATTTCAATTTATTCAAATATGTATACTGCCCTTTCTCCCTTGCGGGACTCAGGGCGGTGAACAGGCAATGATAAAAACAACAGTAAAAACATCAATATAAATACCTATGATAAAAATAAATAAAATTCTAAGCCTGCTCTAAAATGTACAATAAAACCCCAATAAAACCAGATTAAAAGCTACACCAGGCCGGCCGCATGAAAAAGATGGGTCTTCAGGGCTCGGCGGAACAGGTGCAGGTCCATAGTTGTGTGGAGGTCAGGGGGCAGGTTGTTCCAGAGGGCAGGAGCTGCCACAGAGAAGGTTCTCCCCCTGGGGGTCGCCAGCCGACATTGACTGGCTGACGGCACTCTGAGGAGGCCCTCTCTGTGGGAGCAGACTGATCAAAGGGAAGTATTTGGGACTTCCGGTTCCGGCTCCTGCGGCGACGGGCGAGCCTAGCGCTCGCTCGCCGCTTTGTTTCTTCTTCTGCCCCCCAACGGGGGCGAGACTCCTCTTTTTTGAGGGTCTCCCGTAGGGCCGGCTCGTCGGGGGGCGCCCCCCCACGGCGGTGGAGGAAGTGGCTTCCGGCGCGGCTCAGGTGAGGGAGAACATGCTAGCGGGGGGTTCTCCCTTCGCCTAAGGAAGACGGCGCCATTCACAACAATGAGGAGGGCTGATCGGCTCAGTCGGAAGGGCTCCCGAGGCTTCAGCTGCGAGGAGAGAGTGAGTTTTTAAAAAAACTTTTTTTCTGCTGCCAGCCAGGCTGAACGGACTGGGAGGGGGGTGTTTATTTTTTAAAAAACCCCCCTCGGATTTAAGCGGCACGTCAAAATGGCTTCTCTGCAAAGAGAAAGCGGAAACTTTCACTCCGGACGGTCTTTAACAAGGGAAAGTGGATTGTGACTTTCTGCAACATTGTTTCTAGGTCTGGCTGAGTTTAAAAAATTCTTTTTTTTTGCTACTCTCTCACCTGGCGCTGAGATGAGCGGTGGAAGTGGCTTCTCTGTGTCCCTGCCTGACTATTTCAACTAAGGAAAATTTCCAGCGTCTCTTTGAAAGCAGGACTCTCTCTGGATTTTTGAAAAAAAAATTTCTTTTGATGGATTTGTGACTTCTTCTCTGGAATACCTTCGTTATTACTATTTGTTGATTTGGGAAATTGTGTCTCTTTTGGTTTCTGAATTGTTTGCAACTCCACAGCCCTGAATTGAACTGAGCTCCTGATCTGCCCCACCAGCCCCACCCGGAAAACGCCATCTTGGTGGCAGTGACTCTAACTTTTAACCATGGCACAAGAAGCAGCACTTGTAAATTTGGAACAAAGGATGGTTTCTCTTGAAACCTCTATGCAAACTTTGATATTAGAAATAAAGGCCCAGAGGGCTGAAAATAGTACTTTTAAAAAGGAACTATTGGATACCCGGAAGCAAGTGTTGGAGAATACACAGAAGAATGAAGAATTGGAAGGAGGGTTGGAGGGGGCTAAGGGAGAGATTAAAAATGTTTCTAATGAGGTGGGGGAAATAAATGGGCATGTGTCTAGGATAGATATGGAAAGAATGACATATTTTTTGAGATTTCAGAATGTTCTTGAGGAATCTGGTGAATGCCTACCTGATCTTATGAGTACAATTTTAGCAGACTATTTACAAAAAAATAAGGATGAGATCAGGCGGGACATTGACCTAGCCTATAGAATTAATTCTGCATATGCCAGGATGAATGAAGTGCCTAGAGAGATACATGTGAAATTTGTTAGAAGGTCAACCAGAGAGGAAATCCTGAAAGCGCAGAGAGAGAAACCTTTAACTTATCAACGAGAAACGGTCACTATCTTGAAGCAGATCCCTAGAAAAATTAGAGATTCAAGAAGGAATTTTTCCTTCTTGTCTAAAACCTTGTTTGATCACGGGATTTGGTTCAAGTGGATGACACCTGAAGGGATGCTGGTGTTCTGGGAAGGAGGAAGAGTGAGGATTAAAACAGTTGCTGAGGCGGAAGCCTTTCTTAAAAAACATTCCTCTGCCCTGGGGGAAGATCCAGGGGGGACGGAGGGGGTCACGGCCCCGCCCACGGGGGGCCAGGGAGGAGAGAAAGAAGATACAATAGCCAAAAGACTTAGATCAAAAAAATAACTTTGCCTTGATTTTTCTTGAACAATTTTGTATAATATTTCTATCCGGACTTTTTGTAAATGTCTGACAGCATGAAAGGGAGAATTTAGGTAAATGTACTTGCTTTCATCTTGTAGTGGTATGGAAAATGTTTTCTATGTTAACTTTTTTAATGTGTATTTTGAGGTCTCGGAAGGCCCGACGACTCTGACGTGAATGCTCTCAAAATTTCTTTGTAACCATTACCCTATCCTGTTAAAAAATGTAAAACCAATAAAACTTTTTCAATATAAAAAAAAAGGGAAGTATTTGGTAGGAGGCGGTACATACTATTGAAGTTAATTGTGTTTGGTGAGATTCTTAAATCTGGAAAACATATGATAGTATGTTCAAGTTCTTAATTATAATTAATATTATAATTTGAACCATAAACCAAGAGCAATTTGCATTCCATTGGTCATTGTTGCTATTTGAAGCTACTAAGACCTACATAATAGCCAATAATGCCGTTGGCTCCCACATACCATTACACCACCTCGTGATAAAGATTCAGAAGATGGTAATGTAGAAGCCAGGTTCAAGTTCTCCCATTATTAGTGAAAATGAAATCTATTAGAAAAAAAAATCAGAAAATCTTCACCCTGTTATACATGAAAATATTGCTGGAATGTTTGCAATCCCATCCATCCCAATAAATCTTGGTAAAGGGAATTCTCTGAAAACTGTGTTTGGAAAATAATCACTTGGCTTTGGGGAGTTTCAAGTTCCTGGTAAACACTTCAAGCTTCCCCACATAGGATGAATATAATGACTGGGCCAATATCATCTGGAGATGAAGGTCCTGAAGGTACCTAGAAGTCAAACCACCTATTGGCTTTAAC
Source organism: Rhabdophis nuchalis (assembly GCA_039707465.1). Taxonomy (NCBI): domain Eukaryota; kingdom Metazoa; phylum Chordata; class Lepidosauria; order Squamata; family Natricidae; genus Rhabdophis; species Rhabdophis nuchalis. The sequence goes on from CM077643.1 coordinate 365,541,134, forward strand.
CATTTAAAACCATTTTTCTTAACTCAGCACTTTGTTGTTCAGTTGTTAAATCATGTCTGACTCTTCGTGAGCCCATGGACCATAGCATGCAAGCTGTTTTCTGCTAGCATTTTGACTGATGTATTCTACAGCTGTAATTTCTGGGTGGCCGTCAAAGGAAATTTCCAGCAATGATCTTTTAATAATAATAATAATAATAATTTATTAAACTTGTTGACCGCTCCCTCTCCCCGAAGGGACTCGGAGCGGTGCACAGGGCTAATAAAACAATAAATACATACATATAGTTAAAAAACAAATTAAATATTTCCCTGCGCTAAAAATCCAATTAAAAACTAAAATCCCCATCTAAAATTTCTAGCAGCCCCATCGAAGAGAGACTATCCTAGGCCGGCCAAGCAGAACAGATATGTTTTTAGTTTTAGACGGAAGGAGCGGAGGTCCGTGGTCGTCCTAATGTCAGGGGGAAGGTTGTTCCAGAGGGCTGGGCCCGCCACAGAGAGAGCCCTTCCCCTGGGCGTCACCCGCTGACAAAGTCTAGTGGACGGCACCCGGAGAAGTCCCTCTCTGTGGGAGCGAATCGGCCGTGTGGATGTGTGCGGCAGGATCCGATCCTGCAAATAGCTAGGTCCCGAGCCATGGAGTGCTTTAAAGATGATGACTAGAACCTTGAAGTGCACCCGGAAGACGACAGGCAGCCAGTGCAGCTCGCGCAAGAGCGGTTTTACGTGGGCACCTTGCGGTTCCCATAATTGCTCGCGCGGCTGCATTCTGGACTAGCTGAAGTCTCCGAGTGCACCTCAAGGGGAGCCCCATGTAGAGAGAGTTACAATAGTACAGTCAGGATGTCACGAGAGCATGAGTGACTGTGCGAAGGGCGTCCCAATCCAATAGGGGGCGCAACTGGCGAACCAGGCGAACCTGGTAAAACGCCCTCCTGGCCACGGCTGTCACTTGATCTTCCATGGACAGCCGGGCATCCAGGAGGACACCCAAGTTGCGCACCCCATCCACTGGGGCAAGATGTTCACCCCCAATGGCCAGCGATGGAGTCAGCTGGTTGAATCGGGCAGCCGGAAACCACAGCCACTCGGTCTTGTCGGGTTGAGCTTGAGTCCGTTTCTTCCCATCCAGATCCGTACGGCTTCCAGGCACTGGCACATCACCGCTACGACATCGTTGGGGTGGTTTGGGGTAGATATATACAGCTGAGTATCATCAGCGTAGAGATGGTACTCTACCCCAAAACCACGGATGATCTCACCCAGCGGCTTCATATATGTGTTAAACAGAAGAGGCGAGAGGACCGACCCCTGAGGCACCCCACATGTGAGGGGTCTCGAGGTCGACCTCTGCTCTCCTGTCAACACAAATTGCGATCGGCCAGAGAGGTAGGAGGAGAACCACCGTAAAACGGTGCCTCCCACCCCCAACCCCCCCAGCCGATGCAATAGGATACCATGGTCGATGGTATCAAAAGCCGCCGAGAGGTCTAATAGGACCAGGATGGAGGAACAACCCCCATCTCTGGCCCTCCAGAGATCATCGACTAACGCGACCAATGCCGTCTCGGTGCTATGCCCGGGCCAAAAGCCGGACAGGCGCGGGTCTAGATAGTCAACTTCCTCCAGGTGACGGGGAAACTGTTGTGCCACCACACTCTCAACAACCTTCGCCAAAAAGGGAAGGTTGGAGACTGGACGATAGTTGGTTAATAAAGCTGGATCCAAAGAGGGCTTCTTAAGGAGGGGCCTCACCATAGCCTCTTTTAGGGAGGCAGGCAAGGAACCCTCACTTAAGGATGCGTTGACAACCTCTTGGAGCCAGCCTCGTGTCACCTCCCAGGATGCCAGTACAAGCCAGGAGGGACACGGGTCCAATAAACATGTGGTGGCTCGCAGTCGCCCACGTAACCTGTCCATATCCTCGGAAGTAACGGAGTCAAACTCCTCCCAAACAAGATCTATCTCGTGGCATCCCACTGGACCATCAATGGGGGCTAACTCGTTCTGTATCTGAGCGATTTTCTCCTGCAGAAAAGTCACAAATTCCTCTGCTCTACCCTGTAGCGGGGCTTCCCGCACCCTCTGTTGAAGGAGGGAGCGAGTCACCCTAAACAGGGCGGCAGGGCGGTTTTCTGTGGATGCTATGAGAGTGGCACAATGATGACGTTTGGCCACTCTCAGCGCCACAATGTAAGTCCGTAAATGGGCTCTTACCTGTGTCCGGTCAGATTCAGATCGGGTAGACCTCCATCTTCTCTCTAGGCATCTCTTGTGGCGTTTCATCACCCTCAGCTCTTCGGTAAACCAAGGAGCCAGGGTGGCTTGGCGCCGCAAGAGAGGCCGCAAGAGAGGCCGCAAGGGATGGTTTTGACTACCATCTTTAAAGCGCTCCATGGCTCGGGACCTAGTTATATGCGAGACCGCCTCCTGCCCCATACATCCCTCAGACCAATCCGCTCCCACAGAGAGGGCCTCCTCAGGGTACCGTCGGCCGGACAATGCCGACTGGCGACGCCCAGGGGAAGAGCCTTCTCTGTGGCGGGGCCAGCCCTTTGGAATGACCTACCCCCTGAATTACGTACCATCACCGACCTCCGCCTCTTCCGCCAATGTCTTAAGACATATCTGTTTCAACAAGCCGGCCTAGCCTAACCTCCCTTGGGGACTTAAGATAGTTTTAAATTGGGTTTTAAAATTTGGTTTTAGCGCAGGATGGGGTTATTTAATAGTTTTTTAAAATTATATTTATTGTATTTTTGTATGTTTTTTAAATTTCCTGTGCGCCGCCCTGGGTCCTCTGTGGAGAAGGGCGGGGTATAAATTTAAATAAATAAATAAATAAATAAATAGACCCGATCCAAGGCTCCCGTGGTCGCAGTATTCCATGCGGCCACAAGGTCCTCCATCGGGGCGCGGGTCAGGGGTACAGGAAGTGGCCCAAGCGCCGCCTGGAACCCATCAGGGTCCATCAGGCGCCTGGGGCAGAACCAGATAGATGACTCAGGTTCCACCTCCCCGTGGAGGGGAGTAGCAGTTGGAAAGTCGAGCCGGAGAAGTGAGTGATCTGACCATGACAAGGGCGTGATGACTATATCCCCTATACCCAGATGACTCTCCCATTGGCCAGAGACAAAGATGAGATCCGGTGTATGTCCACCCTCGTGAGTGGGGCCTTGAATTAATTGGGTCAGGTCCATGGCCGTCATGGAAGCCATGAACTCCCGAGCTACCTCGGATGATTCGCCCACCGATGGCAAGTTAAAGTCCCCCATGACTAAAAGTCTGGGGGTCTCAACTGCCACCGTAGTGATCACCTCCAGGAGCTCGGGCAGAGCTGCTGCTACATAGCGGGGAGCCAGGTATACAACCAGCAAGCCCAACTGCCTCCCTACGCCCCACTTCACACAGAGGGACTCACAACCGGTAGTCTGAGGCACAACGGTCTCTCTCGGCTCAAGACCTTCCTTTACAATAACCGCTACCCCACCACCCCTGCCTAGGGCCCGAGGCTGATGAAAAGCGCGGTAACCTGGTGGGCACATTTCAACGAGGGGGAGTCCACCCTCGTGGCCCAACCAGGTCTCCGCTATTCCTGCCAGTTCCGGCTCCCCCTCTGACACAAGGTCATGGATGAGGGGGGCTTTGTTGACAACGGACCTGGCGTTACAAAACATCAGCCTCAGGCCCTTGCTCTGTATTCCCTGACCACCCAGCCTGCAGGGGTTGTGACACCTGACCGTATGCAACCAACGGCCACGTGTCCCCAACCGGGAGGATGGAACTTGCCTCCCCTCGGACCTGCCTCTCCCCAATGCCCTCCCTAGGGACGACTCGCGTTTCCCCTCCCCTCACGGATCCTTCCGCTACCCTCCGTCGGCTGCTGGCCTGGCCCTCTCTTCCTAACTGTTTATACCCTCCCCCCTCCCTGGTACACCCTAAAATAGACAGTAATCTAAAAACTAAAAAACCCCTAAGGCCGCGCTTCGCCCACCTCTCCAGATTAATAAATCCTTCATCAAGGCGGGCCCTCGTTAGAGCGGAGGGCCAAACCTGCGAGAGCGGGGACTCTCGCAGTCGTAGCAAATCGGTTCTAGAGTACAAAATGATTATAAAATATAAACATATAAAAATGGGTCATGGATAAAAGCGAGCATCGTTGGGACAATACAATTCATAAGATGACATAGATGGAATTAAAAGAATTCAAGTACATAGTAGGTGACACTTAGGAGAGTGAATATAAAGTGCACCAGTGCATCGATGAGGGATAAGTTCAGAGTCTCAATGCGGCTGCTTCAAACCAAAGGTCTTAGAGGTTATGGGTCTATAAGATCTTACAGGCCTCACAAGGACCACAAGAGAGGAAGGTTCAAAGATCTTCAAGGTCTTCCAAGGGCTTAAAAAGCCTCTCCGACCAGCCCGGCATCCAGCGACCCGGCCGGCATCCACCGCTGCCCCGGCATACTGGCCTTCTCCTCCTTGGCGCTCTCACCGCCACTCCACCGTCGTCGCCTTCGCCACTGGTTTCCCGGCGCTCTCACCGCCACTCCCGGCACTCTCACTGCCGTCCGCCATCCTTCTCCTGCAGCTCCTGCAGCTCCTGCAGCACCCCTGAGGGGGGGGCGGCGCTCTCACCACCGTCCGCCATCCACCGTCCACCATTTCCTGCAGCTCCCTGGGGGGTGGCGGCGCTCTCACCACCGTCCGCCATCCGCCATTCTTCCTGCAGCTCCCTCAGGGGGGGCGGGCGGCGCTCTCACCACCGTTTAATGGTGATTTGCTTTCATCAAGGTGTCTTAAACAGAGAGAGTCATAATTTTCAGCCAAAGCTAAGTAAAAGTTCCTGGGTTACAGCCTCCACTTGAAAATCCAGCAGAAGCTGAAAGTCCAAGAGCATTCCCAACTTGCTCCTTCAGGTAGAGTGTTACCCTATCCAAACTTAAAGCTGTAGCTCACAGAAAGCCAGATGGATCCTAGACAAACCATAACTTGATCCTGTTAAGAATTCAATCTCATCCTGTTTCATCCTAACCAGGCCTTTGCATCTTTCAGACACCAGGCCAAGACTTTCACGGTGTCTCCAATTTAGTCTTCTCTAGTTCAACTCATAGTTTTGGGGATCATCACAGATGGAGATGAGAAACTGGGAGTATGTGTTCTGATCACAAGACTTTCTGCATCACTTAGTAATGAGATTTAGCTCTTTTTCCATGAACAATTACAGTGCAGTCTATTTTGTTTTCCTACTGAAGCCATGTTCTCACTTCATCTAGTCTTTTTCAATCTAGTTTTGAAAACATATGACTGCTATGTTACTCTTCAACTTTAACTGCCTTGCAGGCATAGGTAATGTTGAATTTTCAAAATAAGAAAAAAGGTGACTTCAGCTTATTGGGATGAAGCTGTCTATTCTATTAACAATTTCTAATGGTTAAGGAAAAGGGAGGGTGGCATATCTGCATAAAAAAGAAGAGACACTCTGTGTGAGTCCAAAGACTTTTGGCTGTTCATCCTGATATATTTGTGAAATCCTTACCAATCAGGTATAGCTGTGAAATGAGAACACAAATATGTCATGAAATATGGAGGGAGCCAAAACTCTCATAATTTTATAAGCCTTTAAAAATAAAATTACTCCCCTCTATTCTTTAGTTCAATTTTAATTAACCTACAAAATAGAACTTATTTTTGTAATGCCAAGAAAAATTGTCTGCAGAGATTAAAATCAAAAAGTGAACCTCAGATATTAAGAATGCATTTTATAATGTGATTACATTATGTTTTTTTTTCTTTTTGGAACCACAATAATAATTCAGAAACATGCTGTCTTTGTGTGTGTGACACTCACCTAAAATTGCAGTAGGTAGCCTGTGGTGCTTCTAATGTGGCTGAACTACAATTCCAGCATCTTTAGGAAGCACATCCAGTAATAAGGGATGCTGGGACTTGTTGTTCAGCACCATCTGAAGGCCACAGGTTGCCTGTGCTTATTATTTGTTGCATTCCTATTTCTCATATATGCCACCTTTTAAATTATTATTATTCGTAACCATTTTTTTTTCACTGTTCCTATACTTTTGGGAAATTGCTAACATTAAATTCATTTACTTTTGGCTCTAAATCCATATTTTGCTGAAAATGGTAGGCAATGCCATGTAGCTAACCACATCTTTAACACTTGGCACCTCATGTTTCCCAGTTTGCACCACTGTTTGACTATAGCCACTAGATAGCTTATTCTATTTAGTACCTATTTATTAACAACCAAGAAAAGAGATTTTAGGATTAGATAAATTGCAGCGATAACCCATTTTATTATTGGTAGCTGTCTCTTTTCTTCCCTGATAGGCAAGCTGCTAGACTTAATATTTCCAGCTAATTATAATCAGATAAAGACGTTTGGAAACAAAGGATGCCTTGGCTTAATAACTCAACACTCTGCAGATCTAGAGTGTTGTGATGGCTAATCTTACTTCAGCAGACTAAAACATATATGCTAGCAAGTAGCCTTAGGTATAAAGATGAAAGTAGTATAGGAGAAAATTAAGCTTCTCTCTGGAACTTTCACAATTTCATAAAGCCAATGAGAGTGTTATAACTGTACCATATGCAATTATATGAAAAGAGTCTGAATCATTTCCCAGATCCTATCTGAGACAAAAATGTACTATATTTGAAAATAATGGATGCTGTATTTTTCTCCAGGAAGCTGTCATTTTCCAATAATGTACATCTGTGTAAAGCCTCCTGTAGTGTGCATTCTTGAGGACCAAAACCAATAACACACCTGTTTGTGTTATTCTTGGGAAAAAATCCTATTATATGGCACTTTCTTTATGCCTTTACTTCTGAAAGCTCTCTCCAAAATGAGAAATTGCTCCATCCCTCTGGCTAGAATATTAGATGTGAGGGTTATATTTAAGTAAATAGAATACACTATAATCTCAGTCTCCCACAACTATGCGCAATGCCTCTTCTGATCAAAGTGGAAGAGTTGAATTCATATTTATCTGAGAAATTTTCCAGGAGTGTGGTAAATAGAAGGTTCTATGCCATGATTGTTCGAAGCACCAGTGTTTCATGGCAGTGTTCAGATTCATATGATTTACAAGTAGTCCTCTTCTTACGACCATTCACTTAGCAACTGTTCAAACTTATGAATTGGGAGACATGACCTCTCTGCAAAGTTGGACAGCCAGCTCACAGTTATGCCATGACTGTGGCATAATCACCATTTGCAATCTTTTCTGCCAGCTTTCCATAAGCAAAGTCAATGGAAAAGCCTTCAGGGAAGGTTAAAATTGCTTTTGTAAGTTGCTCCCACCACATTTTTCTCCTGAGGAATCCACTACAAAGTACCAGATATCAAAGACCTCATGCTCTGTAGCATCCCCTGCCTGCCCATGCTTCCAAACACCTGCACATTGCCTTAGCCAGCCTGCTTGTACATGCCAGCTCCTATCCATTGCCCTTGCTGATCCACCCATATTCTCTAATGCTCATCTGTGACATCCCATGACCCCTCTGCTTACCTGGAATTCTTGTAGTTACGACAGCAGTGGGGACTGCCAGGATTGCCATCACTAAGTGAAGTAGTCACACAACATCAAGCTTTATAATCTCATCATGTAGCAACAGCAGAACGAGTCCTAACTGCCATCATAACCTTGATGTTGTTTTATACCAGCACAGAATAGGGTAGTTGATTCAGAAGCTAGGAGTCTCTGGGGGTCCAGCATAAAGATCTGGTTCCTACAAATGATGGAATGGACAGCTAGGTGACTATTACCTTAGGATATCTATTGGAGCCAGACTTCCAATACATTTCTCCAAGGAAATGTTATATTCTGCCATCCAGTAGATAAGTGAAAGATACAGTTGATCTGAATGAAGATGGTCTGAATTTGTGGAGTAGAGTATACTGTATACATAGGGAACATGGTTTATTGAAGAATTAAAAGGTTAAAATGAATGTTAAAATAAAGGTGTAAAAAAATAACAGATTAACAGGCAAAAGTGGAATTAGTTTAGATCTTAAACAACAGGAGTGATAAAAATAATCCAAGCCATTCATTCATCTTGCAATTAGTGTTTATACATCTTTCTTCCCCAAAAATGCATTGACAAGAGTAGAAACATTCTACTCTTATAGCCAACTATTTTCTCTCACCTTTCTCTGGTTGTTTCCATGGATTAGGTACAGTGGGAGAAAGTACAACAATGCTGAACTGGGAGTGTGATGAAGCAAAAGACCCTCTCAGAGGGCTGAGTCATCTGCGGGTATCTTACCTGAAGATGTCCTAAAACATCTGAGCTAGTACTAAGGTGCTAGAAGGCATAGCAAACAAGCTGAAGTTTCAATATTATAAATAATCTTATTGCGACCATAAATCAGGAGTACAAACTTTTCTGGATTAATTTTGCAGTGAAAAAATCACACAGTAGCTGTAAAAATTAAAATTACTATTTCAGGAATGTGTCTATCTAAAGACATAAATTAATTGGATCCAAAATACTGAAAGTGAATAGAACCATGTAGTCTTTCCAGTTCATTTCCACAATGGTGCTATACACATGGAAGCTCATAGAACCTGTCTGCAACTCTTTAATACAGTCATGTCTTTTCTCAGCATAAAGTGACAGTTTTTTAAAATCAATAATGCTGGATAACTAACCCTTATCTAAAGAGAACCAACAACGTAGCTTTCTTTCTTAAGCATTTTCTTAATGCTAACACTTATTAATATTGCAGAACTTAAAGTTTATAATAATAATAACAATAAATTAGCAATTTCAAAAGCAACAATAATATATAGGTTTCTACCCTATTAAAACTTGCAATTACATGGATAAATGATCCACATTTAAAGTTCCTCTAGAATTATAGTATAATGAAAGAGAATGCAATATATACATTTGAAATGAACTAAAAGACGTGCAGCAAATGAAGAGGCTGTGTAGTCTATTATCCTAGCCAGTTAAATAATGTGTCTTTCTTTTTATATCCTTCATTCTATTTTTTTAATGAGCTGAACTAAAATATGCTGAATAACCTATCACTTGACTTCTTTTGCAAATTACTTGAAGATATTTCAAAGTGTTAGTTACTTTAAACATGTGAAGAATTAAACTTGGCACTTGACACTTGCATCAGATTTGTATCATCCAAGAGATGTCAAGTAAGGACCTTCTCAGCTTTTTTGCAAGTGCCAACCATGTGTTACTAAACAAGGTGTATCTCCAGTTAGGGTCTCCAGAGAACTATTCTTCAAATAGCTTGTTCCCAACAACCTTATATAGTTATAAGGGCTTAACCCAAATGAAGTTTTATGTTCTCTCTGTAGAGAACAGAGAGAGATCAAAAGACAATAAATCATAAGGTACTTGTATCATATAGGTTCGTGGCCTTTATTGTAAAATGTTATAATGCCCTAGGACCACTTGTTATAAAGAAACAAATCTAAGTTTTTGTTGCAGATGACTCTGAGGTGTAGTTTTAAAATTGTATTCTCAAAGGTGTTTGGACAATTTATCTTGGGTGGGGTAGGGATTTTGTTGATAATCTGACAATATGATTTGAACCTCCCACTACTAGTCTGATAAGGAGTAGAGCATAAAAAAGAGGAAAACAGTTCAGGTCGAAAATAAATAAAAGTAATGAAATGCATGTATTCTTACTATGATTATTCTTACAATCATGCTAGAGACAATTATACAAAGGTTTCAAGATAAACTGAATTTCCAGCTACTGAAAAATGGTTTGATAAATTATATTCATTCATACAGCAAAATTATAGCATAAATATGGGACCCATGTCATCCTCATATAAAGTTAGAGTAGGAGCTTTTTATCAGATTAATATCATGAAAAAGTTTATTTCAACAAATTCAACATTTAAAACAAAACTTAGAACTAAAAATAAATGTTGCATACAGTATTTAAAAAGAAAGCAAAAGAATGTAATATAACTAGACTCAGAATCATAGGCTCGTAAGGAACCTTGAAAATATTCTAGCCCAATCCCCAGCTCAAGGCAGTAGCCTTACAACGTGTAAAACTCAAGGCCAAAGGGGTGAATCTAGCCTATGGCTGCTTAGATCTTGCCAAAGAGGCTGGCCTGGAAATATCAAAGGACCGGCCTGTGGTCTGCCAGCCAAAAAGGACCACGGAGAGAATGTGAGACCCTTTGCATGGCCCATTTTTCAGCTGGCAGAGTGCTGCAGGAGGTCATGGAGGCCAAAAATGGGCCACACAGGGGCCCGCAGTCCATTTTGGCCAGCAGAGTGTTGCAGGAGGCTGTGGAGGCTGAAAACAGAGCCCTCCCATGGCCTGTTTTGACTGGCAGAGTGCTGCAGAAGGCAGTACCTTCTTCACCTTCTCTTTAGCAGCATCTGCCAACCAGAACTGGGTACTTTTCAATATTGGGATTTTTTTACCTCATATTTCCACCCAATTATTAACCAGGCTTAACATTGCATGGCTTCTAAATCTAGATAGGGAAAACCAGATGCTAAGCTTTGAACTACTGAGATAAGTATTGTATCTAAAGCTTGAGACTCTGCCTCTTGAAGCTGATCTAATTTTTCACATTTGATTCCTTTAACATTTGTTCTTTTTTCTCCTCCAAGATGGTGTCTAAATCATTTGGCGGCAGCATAATGTCATAAATACAGTGTCAAAACTGACTGCGCCCCAATACAGCATAGTGTATGGTGTTATATCCTCGACCTGCGACCGGTCTCGAGATACGACCGGCCGCAGGTCTTCCAGGCTGCCTCTTGGAGCCTTGGCAACAGGCTGTAGCAAGGCGGCCAACCGACAGACGCGCCTGATTGGCTGAGGCGCGCCTGGCCCTTGCTGCAGCCTGATTGGCTTTCCCTTTGACAGCTCCAAATATAAAGAGCTGTCAAAGCGCGGGAGCCCCTGTCTACCGCCTATTTCTTTCGTACTTGTTCCTACTGATATTTTAACCTGCCTAAAATAAAGGGCTGTTGTTTTGAGCAAACCTGGCTTGGACTCCCTCTATTCTCCACCGTGCAGAGAATCTAACACTGGCGACGAGGGCTGGGGCCAGGCAGAGCTCCGATTGCTGAGGGAAAGAAATTTTCCTCACGAAAATTTTTTTTTACGTGTTTTCTTTTGCGGTACGATCGCTATGGGTTCTGTCCCTCCCTTCGCTCCGTTCGACTCGGCGAAGGAGACCTGGGTTTCCTTTATGGCACGATTCGAGTGCTTCGTGCTGGCAAATGACTACGGGGCGCTGCCCCCGGCGAGAAAATTGGGCCATTTCCTCGGCTGCGGCGGCACGGAGCTGTTCGCCACCGCTCGCACCGTGGCCGCGCCGACAGAAGTATATGAGATGCCGTGGGACACATTGATCGAATGGCTCAGGGCCCACTACGCCCCGGTGCCGTCTAAGATGACCCACCGCTTCGCTTTCAGGAAGTGCCTCCAGAAGCCTGACCAGTCGGTGGCCGAATTCCTGAAGGCGCTCCGCATGGCCGCCATTCCGTGCGCTTTCGCCGCGGAGTTCCTGGCCGAGTCGCTGCTGGAGCAATTCATCTGGGGCCTCAGGGAAGTCCGCCTCAGAAGGCGCCTGCTGGCCCGCGCTGAACTGACCCTAGAACAGGCTGTGGACGAGGCTCGGGCGTTCGAGATGTCCGAGTCCTCGGTCCTGGATAGATACTTGGACCGCCATCCGCCCGCACGCGCGTGCCTGGTGGAGGAAGCCGATGACACTGACGAGGACGACCAAGTCGCCTACATAAGGCCCGCCAGCCGCAAGCCGCCCCTGCCGACTGCCTACAGATGTCTGGGATGCCGGGGGAAGCACCCCCGGGCCGATTGCCCTTTCAAGGAGGCCATCTGCCGCCGCTGCGGCCGCAAAGGGCACTTGGCCGCCGCATGCCGCGCCGCCGCGCCCGCAGAGGATCAACCCTCCCCCGAGCCCCAACGCCGCTCCGGAGAAGAACGTAGAGGGCCAGCGGCCAACCCACCCACCCAACGCCGCTGGGGCAGATGCCAGCAGCCGCAGCCGTCCGGCTGCTTTGCCTTGACCGACGACAACTCTCTGCTGGAAGCCTTGCCCGACCGTACGCGGCTCAGGACAGTTGTGAAACTGGAGGGGGTGGGGGTCCGCATGGAGGTGGACTCTGGCTCGTCTCGGTCCATCATTTTCCGGGCACAGTTGGCCAAGCTACGCCCCGGCCTTTCCTTAGACAGATTGTCCCCCCCACTCACGGTTTTGCGGGACTATCAGGGATCGTCAATTCCCACCCTGGGCCAAATTTCCCTGCGGGTGGAGTACGGGGGTTTCAAGGGGCCCTTGCCTATCCTGGTGGTTTCTGATCCCCTGGCGGCCATCATCGGCCTGGATTGGTTTCCCGCCCTTGGCCTGTCAGTGCAAGGGGTCCACTCTATTCCCGCCTCCTCTCCCATCTCCGGGGTTTTGGAGGAGTTCGCCGACATGCTAGACAGTCGGCTTGGCTCTTACGTGGACACCCCTGTCTCCTTAAATCTTGACCCTCAGGTTGCACCCATTAGGCTCAAGGCCCGCAGGCTGCCGCTCGCCCTGAAGCCCAAGGTCGATGCCGAACTTGACCGGCTGGTGGCGCAGGGCGTGCTCGAACCCGTTGACCAGGCGAGATGGGAGACCCCCATAGTGGTCCCCATCAAGCCCGACGGGTCAGTGCGGATCTGCGCCGACTATAAGTCGACCATCAACCGTGGGCTCCAGGCGAACCCATATCCAGTTCCAGTGGTGCAAGACCTGCTCCATTCCCTGGGGCAAGGCCGCATATTTGCGAAACTGGATATGGCCCAGGCCTATCAACAGCTCCCGGTGGACGAGGCGGCTGCGGAGGTGCAGACCATCGTCACCCACCGGGGGGCTTTCCGTTGTCGCAGACTCCAATTCGGTGTGTCCGTCGCCCCGGGGATCTTCCAGAGCCTCATGGAACGTTTGCTCCATGGGCTCCCAGGCGTAGTCCCGTATTTTGACGACGTTCTGATAGCTGCTTCCAGCATCTCAGAACTCGCCAAAGTACTGAGGAAGGTCTTCAGCATTTTCAGGGGCGCGGGATTAAAGTTGAAGCGCAGCAAATGCGTCTTTGCCGCGCCGGAGGTGGAGTTCCTGGGCTTCTTGATTGATGCCCGGGGCATCCACCCCACCCCCAAGAAGGTCGAGGCCATTAGGAACGCCCCTACGCCTGCCTCCAAGACGGAGCTGCAGGCGTTCCTCGGTCTCTTAAATTTCTACGCGCCTTTTCTCCCCCACAAGGCAACGCTAGCCGAGCCGCTTCATCGATTGCTCAATCGATCTGCGGCCTGGTGCTGGGGCAGCCGCGAGGCGCATGCGTTCGCGGCTGTCAAAGCCACTCTGACGTCAGAGGCAGTCCTTGTGCAATATGATGACAGGCTGCCCTTGACGTTAGCGTGCGATGCCTCCCCTTTCGGCCTGGGGGCCGTCCTGAGCCATTCCTTCCCAGATGGCTCAGAAGCCCCCATTGCTTTTTGGTCCCGGACAATGTCTCCCACTGAGAGAAACTATAGCCAGATTGACAAGGAGGCTCTGGCTATGGTGTCCGGCATCAAAAAGTTCCACCAATACCTGTATGGTCGGACTTTTGCTGTCTTCACAGACCATAAGCTTCTCCTTGGGCTATTGGCCGGTGACTGTCCGACCCCCCCCCCCATCCTTTCTCCCAGGATGACCAGATGGATGGAGTTCCTGGCAGCGTATAGTTATACGCTGTACTACCGTCCGGGCAAGCAGCTGGGCACGCTGATGCCCTGAGCCGGTGCCCCCTCCCCAAGGCGGACGATGAGCCAGTGCCGGCACTGTCCGTCTTGTCTGTGGCAGACTCAGGCCTGCCCTTGACGTCCTCGGACGTCGCCGCCCAGACGAGGGCCGACCCTGTCCTGTCCCAGGTCTCCACCTGGGTCTTGCGAGGGTGGCCTCAGGGCGGCGTGGCCGAAGATTTTCGGCCGTACAAGACATGCCAGACGGAGCTTTCGCTCCACAGCGGCTGCTTGTGCTGGGGGGATCGGGTCATCGTTCCCCCCCCCCTCCGTCACCAGGTGCTCCGGACGCTCCACGCCGACCACCCCGGCATAGCCCGGATGAAGGCGCTCGCCCGCAGCTATGTGTGGTGGCCGGGCTTGGATGCGGAGGTAGCTGCCTGGGTCGGGGGTTGTGTCCCTTGTCAGACCACCTGCCCCGCCCCTCCGGTCGCCCCGCCCAGGGAGTGGGACTTGCCCCGGAGCCCTTGGTCCAGGCTCCACATAGACTTCGCAGGCCCCTTCCGAGGCCAAACATTCCTGGTGGTCGTGGACGCCTACTCCCGCTGGGTGGAGGTCATCTTGATGGCTTCCACTACGGCCGAGAGTACGGTCAGGGCCTTGCGCCGCCTTTTTGCGACGCACGGGTTGCCGGACATCGTGGTGTCCGACAACGGGCCCCAGTTCCAGTCCGCCACTTTCCAGGAGTTCTTGGCCTCGCAAGGGATCCGCCACGCGCCAGTGGCCCCTTATCATCCGGCCTCCAATGGTCGGGCAGAACAGGCCGTCCGCTCGGCCAAGGAGGCTCTGGGACGGATGACCAAAGGGGACTGGCCCGCAAGGGTGGCGGCTTACCTGTTAGGTCAGCATTCCACCCCTTGCCCAGCCACACGGAAAAGCCCCGCCGAGCTCTTGATGGGTCGCCGCCTGCGGACAACCTTGGACAAGCTGCACCCGGCATACAACGATGTGCAGCCTTGCAACCTGGGGGTCCCACCTCCCCGCCTTTTCCAGCCCGGGAACCCTGTGTACGCCCGCCACTATGCAGGGGACACTAAGTGGGTTCCGGCCACTGTAACCGAGCTAACGGGTCCCTGCTCTTTTAGGGTCAGCCTCCCGGACGGGTCCGAGTGGCGGCGCCACGTGGATCAGCTAAGGCGCCGCCTACCCACACCTGCGGACCCATCGTCGGAACCGCCCTGCCCCGTTGCCCCGGTTGGGCCAGTCAACTCGTTCTCCGAGAAACCGCTCGGGGCCTTCGCTTCTTCAGGCCCGGCCGAACTGAACACCGCCTTCCGGCATACGCTTCAGAAGCTGTCTCAAACCGAGGGGGACGTGCGGGCCCTTGCGCCTAAGGACCCGCCCTGCACCGCCGCAACCAACCGGCATCCAACTAACTATGCTCCGAACGCCGCGCCCCCTCGCCCCGACTTACCAGCTCAGACGGCTCCGCCTCCGCGAGTAGGCCTCGATGACGTCACCACCTGGAGCTCCACTCCCCGAAGGGAGGAGCTCGCACAGGGGCAACCTACCTCTCCGACTTCTCACCAACAACTGAGACGGTCTGGGCGTTCCCGGCGCCGCCCCGCCTACTTAACAGACTACGCATGCTCGTGCATCAGAACGGACAGTTCTTCGAGCATGCGCAGACCGAGGGGGGAAAGGGGTGTTATATCCTCGACCTGCGACCGGTCTCGAGATACGACCGGCCGCAGGTCTTCCAGGCTGCCTCTTGGAGCCTTGGCAACAGGCTGTAGCAAGGCGGCCAACCGACAGACGCGCCTGATTGGCTGAGGCGCGCCTGGCCCTTGCTGCAGCCTGATTGGCTTTCCCTTTGACAGCTCCAAATATAAAGAGCTGTCAAAGCGCGGGAGCCCCTGTCTACCGCCTATTTCTTTCGTACTTGTTCCTACTGATATTTTAACCTGCCTAAAATAAAGGGCTGTTGTTTTGAGCAAACCTGGCTTGGACTCCCTCTATTCTTCACCGTGCAGAGAATCTAACATATACATCATCTTTCAAATACTTTTATAAATAGAAGCTCATTAGAAGATACATCAATTTCCAGAACCCGTTTTGGATCTTCAACTTGTCTTTCTTAGATCTTTTTTCTTCTTCACCTTGACTTTAGCAGCGTCTGCCAACTAGAACTAGCTACCCTCCAAGATCTGGATGGCTGTTGTTCAGAAGAGTCAAAAATATCTGGCTCTTCACCCAGGTCTTTGATGAGAGAGAGTGAGCCCCCTTGTATCCCCGAGTTTATCTTTTATCTTAATCTTTTACCTGTTATTGATTTAATTGTAAACTTTTTGATTGTTGTTAGCCACCCATGGACATTGAGAACAGGGTGATATATCAATTTTGTAAATTATTATTACTAATATTAACTCTTCGTCTAGGGCTGTGGCAGAGGTAGTAACAAAGATTGATAGACTGTTGGAACACAACACCTGTGTTCCTAACTCTTTGGCTTTCATGCCTAGCTTCTCATAGTATCTTGATATTGTTTTCAGTCTCTTTTGTTGTATCATCCATCTCTACATGAAAGAGGATAAAGCGATAGTAATCTGTATGGTTCAATATTTTGGTAAGCCTCTTGATCATATGTTTGATCTTTGCTCCTGGGAGACCAACTTTGATAGGTTATCTGATCTACAATTTGCTGATTCTTTTTCTTCAATTTCTCTGAGAAGTGAGGAATTCGAGAATCTGCCTCGCTAGCCACTACACCTCTCCACACTCCAGAATCTGTTGCTATTCCATTCAGTTTTCCACCCTCCTCATTGCTAGTACTGGGTCTAACTCCTTATTCTACTTTCCTGCATCCTAACCTAATACCCAGATTTCCCATATCAAAACAATATAGCTCAGTTCTTCCTTTTTTCTTCTTTGTTTAAACCTTTGTATATGAAACTGTTGTTTCCTTTAAATACATTTTTTAAAGCATTTGAGATTAAGTAGTTGAGTAGTCAGTAACTACTGTCTCCTTGGAAAATTTACTATCAGATGAAACCTATTTGATATTTCTCATTGTCAGAAAAGACATGGAAAGAAAGACCTGAAAGCAGATGTTATTCTCAAAAATATAAGCAACTATAATTTTCCAGACTGTCACACAGAAGAATCTTGAAGCCTTTTCTATATCTATCACAAATGTTGGCACATCCTGCCATCAGCAATGGAGATGGCAATTAAATGCTAACTAAAAGAGGAAGCATCCAGTTCTTTATGCTGATGCATAATTTAAACCATTAGAAACTAAGATTGTTATTATCCAATTTTTAAACAAAAAAGCTCACTCAAATTGACAGATTTTGCTTAGTAAATTAGCCTGAGGTTTCTCTTTGTCACAGCAGATCTTGTGTTATAGTGACAATGAGTCCCAGCTGCCAAATGTCACAATTAGATTAGTTTTGGGGATACTGATTATTTTTAGCACACTATTCTGCATTATCATCATTACCATCATCATCATCATGCATTTTGCATAGCAAATATCTTTCTGCAGCAATGGCTTAAGTATCATCAGCTTTACAATTCTACCTTCTCTTCTACCAATTAGCTTGAGAAAGCTTGCATATTTTATTTATTACCATTACTTCTTCTGAAACTACTTTTCCAACCTATCTGATTTGGCTTCTATTGATTTATTTTTACCTGTACATTATCTAAAATTGTTTCCAATTACATCAGTGTAAACATTATCTAGTATCAACCTGTTGTTGCTTTCTGCCTAACAAGGATCCAATGTATTTCTTTGAAGGATAGAGATGGCTCAGTTTCATATTATCACAAAATTATATACAGTATCTTCAGACCCTGGAAATAAGCCAGTGTTTGCTCATTCCAGAAGCTCTGAAAACCATCCAACATCATCATAGCAACTAATTTGAATACCTGCGATCTATGCCAGCTTTTCCTCTGCCAGTTTAAGATTAAATACCAATTGTTCCCCCCTCCCATAATCCCTTCTCTATTGCTTATCATCTTGCCTAATGTAATGGTCTAAAGGTCTGAGAAGCTCACATACAATTTTGAAAGCCTCACCTGGTCAAAAATACCTGGTGGTATTAATGCAAATTGTAGTATTCTTCCTATACAACAATTATCCTATACAACTATTTTACTTATTTTATCACAGTAAAATATTATATATACCTTGTCTTCCTAGTATTACATTTGTTATGCAAATTAAGACTGGGATTCTTTACCCCTGCATCTCACACCTGTTTATTCCTGCAGTTCTTCATGCCAACTACATTTACACATGATCATGCCTCAGTTCTATATTTCTTTCACAAAACATAAATGTAGAACATGGGATAAGGGAAAAGCAGCAAGGAGATGAGGGGAATTTGTCTGCAACTGAAAGTTTTGACAGGTCTTACAAAAAAAAAAGATTCAGGATAGCAGGCCATGTAATTCTAGCCCAGGTATTCTCTCAAGATATGAGCTAAGGACATCCCAGAGACATTTATGTTAGACTATTGCAAGAAAAATAACCTATACTGACTGGGAAAGAATAATTTGGATGCTGCTTCAGCTTATCTAGCAAGAAGAATTTCCTTGGCAATTTGTTCCATTGCCAAATTGCCCTTACTATTAGAATACCTTTCTAACATTAACACCAAAATTTATTTTTAGAAGAGAATATTTATAACTCAGAATTTGCCTTCCTGAATTCCTGGACTATAGGTATGACATTGTTTTGGTACTTCAATCATATTCCTCTTTAGTTGCCTTATTTCATTCAAGGCTGAACATTACTTATTCCCTCACTTTCTTCTTGTAAAATTTAGTTTATACGCTCTAATCATCCTTGTTGCTCTTCTCTGCATTTTCCATAAGTTTCTCTGAAACTTTTTTAAAAATATATGATACCAAATATCGAACACAGGATGCAAAGGGTTATCAAATCTAATGGAATAATTACTTACTATGGTTTTAAAATAATGCATTTATTGATATCCCCTAAAATGCATTTCCCCCTCTCCCAAGTCTTGCAATGCTACTGCTCATTGTGGTGTGGAGCAGAGGTGGTATTCAGCAGGTTCTCAGCAGTTCTGGAGAACCGGTAGCAGAAATTTTGAGTAGTTCAGAGAACCAGTAAATACCATCTCTGATGGCCCTGCCCCATCTATTCTCTGCCTCCCGAGTCCCAGATGATGGGGAAATTGCAGTAACCTTCCCCTGGAGTCGGGAGAGAATATCTCATTTCACACTGCATAGGAAAAGGCAGTGATAAATTGCTCATGTGTTTTACCAAGAAAACCACACAAGATAAAATGATTGCTAATATAGTGGCAAGTAATGGGTCTCTCCAGTCTGACGGCACTCAATAAGAGTATTACTGGTGTATAACTAGCTCTGTTAAGGTCTTTAGGATGTGCAGTTGCTGATGATTTGCCACACAGGAAAAGAAAATCTGAAACTACAATGATAGAATTACAATGGGAAAATGAAAAGTTAAAAGCAGGAATTAGGAAAACGTAGCACAGAGAAATATGAAATCAATTGATCACACTTTGCCATCTTGGGCATCAGTGAATTGAAATGAACTGGAATGGACATTTTGAGTCAGAAGATCATATTACTTACCGTAAAGTCTCTACTTATTTATTCAACCCATGTGCTGAACATATATTGAGGGAGACTGGATTGGAAGAGGATGAATATGGTTTCAAAATCATTGAAAGAACATCAATAACCTGTATCACAGTGATAAAATTACTCTGATATGAAAATATAAATGATTTGCAAGCTCAAATGGGGAAAGGCAAGGAACATAGTGACAAAAGTTGGACTATGATTATAAAGACCAAACTAATGACAACCAACCTTAGAAGTGACAATGAAGGCACTGATGTGGTAGATAGTTTCTGCCTTTTAGAATCAACTGCCTATAGTAAAGGAACCAGCAGGCAAAAATATGCTGAAAATTGGTCCTTGGTATGTATGTGTGTATGTGTGTGTGTTTGTGTGTGTGTTTGTGTGTGAAAAGATATTTTACTTTGTTTTTATTTTAATTTATATTGTGGTTTGTAATGGTTTTTATGTTCTCTGTCTTATTATATACATTACACAATCATTATGTGTGATGAGAGGCTATATAAATTTGATAAATAAATAAACAAAATAAGATATTCAGATGTTATAATATGTAAACCCACAAAATTCAGAATTGTACAGCCCATGGTTTTCCTTATTATACTCTATGGACACCAACTGTGAACTTTGTAGAAGCAGAATAAAGGAACATTGACATTTTTGAACATTGCTTTGGAGAAAACACCTGATAATTCCATGAAAACAAATAAATGGATCATAGAACAAATTGGGATCTCACTCAAGGCACAAATTACTGAGTGTTATGAGAGAACATGTCCTCAGATCAAAAGGACTGGAAAAGAAGTGGCGCCAAAGAGTGATAGTGACAATCATATGAAGCAGTATTGGAGTCAAAGACAGCAAATTCTTAGAATCCCTCATGTACACCCATTAATAGTCTCTCAGATTCAGAGTTTAGTCTTTGTCCTAGGCAGAGGTGCTTAAGTGAAGATTCAGAGGCAGAGAGGGAGTAATAAATTTGCGGGAACCAGCCAAAAACAATAGAAGAGCTATTAGGAAACAGACTCTGCAGCTCCTACATGATATGTCTCAGCTTGCACTGAGTGGGAGGTCAGTTTGGCTTATTTATTGCATTCTCTCTGTGGGGGGAAAAAACACTGAGGACAACTTTCAGTAGTGTCATGTATCTACATTGCTTTGCCATGTCTTAGACCCTGGGTTTGCAACACCTTCTCCCTTGTCTCTCATCTGGAATCATTGTCTGATGATTTGTTTACTGGTCTCAGTCCACATTTGACCTCTTTGACAACAAGCACACTCTAGCCTTAAGGTCCTTTTCAAAGGCTGCTTATACTCTTACCAACTGTGAATCAAACTCAGCTCACTTATCTTTAGAATTTTTATAGCTTGTTAATTACTATCTATAGCCAAATTATCAAAACTAAACTCAAGTTTTCATCATTCTGACATGTTACGTGAAGATTCAGCTGCCTTAAAAAGACCATATTAGGATAGATAGAAGGAAAGAAAAGAGGACAGCCAACAGCAAGGTAGATGGACTGGATTCCAACATTGAAAGAGCTGAAGAGTCAAGTTGGAGGACAGATCATTCTAGAGACAATATATCAGTGTTGTCCCTAAGAACTGACATTGACTTAATGGCATGTAATCAAAATTGCATTTGCCTTTTTTAGCAGTTGTGTCACATTATTATTATATATTCATATGCAGCATGTGATCCATTACTTTTCCAGAATCTGTTTTATCCATAATATTATTTGGATAATATTATTGGCTCGGGGCCTAGCTACATGCGAGACCGTCTCCTGCCCCATACATCCCTCTGACTGATCCGCTCCCATAGAGAGGGCCTTCTCCGGGTGCTGTCGGCCGGGCAATGCTGGTTGGCGACACCCAGGGGAAGGGCCTTCTCTGTGGCAGTCCCAACCCTCTGGAATGACCTGCCCCCTGAACTCTGCACTACCACAGACCTCCGCCTTTTCTGCCAGCGTCTTAAAACGCATTTATTCCAACAAGCTGGCCTAGCATAACCACCCGATATGGACTTTTATTAGCTTTAAATTTTAATTAGAGGATTTTAAAATGTTTTTAGCACGGGGTAACTTAAGTTTAATTGGGTTTTAATAATGGTCTATTTATGTATGTTTTGATTTTTAATTTTCCTGTGCGCCACCCTGGGTCCTTTTGTAGGAGAAGGGCGGGTTATAAATTTAATAAATTATTAAGCCATATATTTTCTACCATATTCCCAGACCTGGACAATATTTCTATCTTCTAAGTGAAGAACTTTGTTATCTGTCACTATTAAATTTTATTCTACTACTTTTAGCCACTTCTTTAAGCTATATCACTTTTTTAAAATTTTCTTTTTGTATAAGATATGCCACCTTGCTTTGGGTCATTTCTACTTTTTGATAAACATTCATTCCACTTTTTCATCCATGACATTTATGAAATTGTTAGGGAGCGTCAGAGCCAAGGTTAAATTCTATGTGATCTTCCTTGATAACTTATTTTAATTTTAGCTCTTTCCTTCATAATTAAATGGACACCTCTATTTCTATGTATGTATTCATCAATATCAGACTCCCTTCATTCACATCTATTACATTCTTCCTTTTTTCTTAGTTTGACAAACATATAATAGAAAGATTATGATTGATAACAGACAATGAGGGACAGAGACAGAAAGACTGAGAGAGAGAGATGCTTGCTATCCTAAATTATATCCACACCACATGCATAGCTTAATAGTCATAAAGATCTAATTCAATCCCAATTTAATATAATGTATTGGATTTTAAGCATTCCCACATTCCCAACTTCTAAAAGACATTGGGCAAATAGCATCTAAAAGACACATTTTTTAAAAAAAACATGTCCACCTGAACAAAACCATATCAATAACCTTTCAAAAATAATTTGATAGGGGCTCTACAAATACCCTAAACCACAGGCCTGGGAATAAAGCCAAATGTTAAGAGAATTCTGGAACTCTTGGAAAGAGTTGGGGGCCATATGTATCTCTTTTAGTCAATATACCACAACAGTACTCAAAGCCCAAGTTCACATCATGCATTTTCACTCTACTGTGTGCAAGTTATTACCATTTTTTTTAAATATCTTATAAGTAAATCTATTGTTATCTGGATCCCAGAAACTGTAAATATGTGGTGTTTACTGCCATATTCAAGAGTTCAGTAATTCACATTCTGTTTATTATCTATTGCTCTTCTGCTATTTTTACTGACCAACTGGCATACTATTGTTTTCTTCATTTATTTTGAATATACTCAAAAAAGTCTTTCTATGTTCTTAGCTTCCTTCACCAATCTCGACTTATTCTGAACTTTAGTTTTGCTGGCAATGTCTCTAAAAATCTTATTTAGTGATCCGCCTGTCTTTTTCTTTCCTTCTATATGTGCTCTTTTTCATTTTTATATCTTCTCTAAGTGTTCAGTGCAGCCACATGAACTTTGTTTCTACCTCCTCCAAATGTTTGCAATTGTGCATTTAATAATTTATTTTTTATCAATTTCCATTACTCTTTCTCTATTTTCTTAACATGGAATATTACTTATTCTTGTTATGACTTGATTAAAAATCTGTTTTATGTAACTGTTTTAGCTCAACTTTAGCTTTTGTTAATAACAAGGATTAAGACATTAGTTTCCTGTAAAATTTGTGGGAGTTGGGCAGCCTCTAAATCAAATAAATTAAAATTCACTTAATCTGCTTTCTAATTGGTTTAGTTTAAATCAAAAGTTGGTTGCTTTTCTTCTCCCATCGAAGAAGATTGTCTGTAAGAAAAACGAGGAATTTTCCTAAAAGAACCACATTGGCAGAATTTCTTACCGCCAAGTGTTGGAAGTAATTAAATTTTCCTGTCATAATTTTCTTTATTCATCTTTTTGCATTATGTAAATATGTCATTTATTTTTCATTTATATTGTCCACATCTTTTTGTTTGATTGATCAGTAATAAACAACAGTAGTGGGATTCAGCCAGTTCGCATCTATTCAGGAGAAGTTCGGAGAACCGGTTGTTGGAAGAAATCTCATTTTGTTTTTTTCCACTTTACAGGGAAAGTAAAGAAAGGCAGGAAATAAACATTCTGGTGTGTGGGTTCTAGCCTAATCTTTATTGCTCTGCTTACAGAAACTGCCTCTCCAGTTAAACCTTATTACATTGTAATAGCTAAGGCGAAGCGCTCATTGATGTGAGTGATGTTGAGTTGGCCATGCCCACTCAGTCACATGACCACTGAGGCACGCCTACCCAGCTGGTCCTTAGGGCAGAGAACCGGTTGTCAAATTATTTGAATCCCACCACTGAACATCAACAGTGCTACTGATTTTATTCTTCCTTCAACTTATTTTAACCCAGATCCTCTCAGTGACACTAACTTCATTTACTGAATAGAGATAGATAAACAGAAACCCAGATAGATAGGTAAATATCTCATAATCTCTTCTCCCTTTATATTACTCCTGTTATTTTTGAGCAAACAGCATTATTCAATTGCTTTGTCACTGGAACTATCTGTGATATTATGTTGTTAGCTTGTCAGAAAAGTGGGGCAAGGAAGGCAATATGAATGTTAGTTGCTCATGGCAGGCCAGCCAGAGGAGTTCCCTGCAGATAGGATCAAAGTGACATTTATTTTTGGCATTTTGAAAAAAAAAGTGACCAGATGGCCAGTTCTGCTCCGTGGAAAAATGTGGAATATTGGGCAGCTAGCAAGATTGTAAAATATATTGAAGTTTATCACCACATTTCATAATTCTGTCAGAAGAGCAATTATTAATCAAGAGATTTTAATTAACCAATTGATCAATGGATTTCATAGTAATTTGATAGCTCAAAAAATAAGAAAACATTTATAAAATACTCATAGAAACATATAGATAACACACATAAAACACAAACAGCGTAAGGCGTCAGGCCCCAAAACTTGTCCTTGTAATTGTTTTCAAAAAGTAGACAATATGAATCTAAAGGTGAATGAATCTAAATGAAACTAAATCTAAAAATGTTTTTTCAAAGTGGTCAATCCCATTATTGAAAAAGAAGGTCTGTTTCCCCTGACTTCCAAATATAGTCCTAAATAATCAGGTGCCCAAACATCAGTGTGTTTTGTTTTGTATATTTTTTAGCAGTGCTAATTGTTTTATGTGGGTTTTCCAACAGCCAGTAGCATGAAGGATCATCCATATGGTGTGATGCACCTGGCTCTTCTTTGCAGCCTGGGGGTGCAAAGGGAAGGGGGACTGGAAATCATCCCTCTCCATGCAATCCATGCTGATAAAGGAAAGTTGAGTCTGAAGGGGAAGTGATATTGTAAATCGTAGAAGCACAGAGGAGGAGGTCAGATCACAGAAGGAAGCAATACCATTACAGAAAATCCTGAGGTGCAATGGGAGGGGGAGGATGGGGTAAATGGGGGGGGGGGCATTAAACAGTAACCCCATCATTAATTACAGTAATTCAGCTGGAGATTTCAAGATTTTGTTACATTATCCTATTAGCAATAAAGATGTTTCCAGAAATTCAAGTGATTTGTATTTATTTTACTCAATGGATACTGCCCAACTCCATCCTAGCTCTTGTTCTCAGAGTTTGTATGTTTGTTTGAACTTCACACTATCACGGACCTTCCCCTCTTTCGCCGCTCACTTAAAACTTATTTCTTTCAGCAAGCTGGTCTTGCATAACAGTTTTGACTCTCTTAATATAACATCTGCCAAATACGTATATGGATATTAGACTTTAGGGAATTTTAGCATAGGTGGGTTGTATTTTAATGTTCTTAAATTTTAGTACAGGTTTAATTTAATTCGTTTTTAACTTTGTATATATTATATGTTTTATATGGTTTTTTTTTAATTTTTCCTGTACACCGCCCCGAGTCCCTTCGGGGAGAGGGGGCGGTTTATAAATCTAATAAATTATTATTATTATTATTATTATTATTATTATTATTATTATTATTATTATTATTATTATTATTATTATTATTATTATTCTATAGCCACTGCTCTCAACAAAGATTGAACAAAGCAAACTGACCTGGTGAACTCCCCTTCAAAATCTTCATTCACTTTCCTAATCTGTTCACTAAATTATAACCCACTGAAAAAGGTTATGCATAAAATGTTTATGAGACTGTTGATGATCTTTCTTGTAAGGGACTAAATAATTTTGGACCCTTTTAAAAGAGCTGGCATAAAATGTGTGATAACCAGTACTTGCTATGTGTCTTATCTATGGGTTTGGGATGCAACTGCCATCAGCATGTGTTACATGCTTAGATGCTGTGTGCAGGTTCCAAAAATAATCTTTAGAAAAATATGATTGAAATATTTTAAGATTGCCAAAACTCATGAAATTTCAGTGATCTTACAAACATATTCAAAGTAAAGGGTTCAAATACGAAAGCTTTGCAGCAGTGTTTTTCCAAGACATATTTTTACTGCACAGTAATGTCCAGAACTCCCCCCCCCCCAAAAAAAAAATGCTGAGAATATCTAACCACAGTTTGAGGAACAATTTCCTGGAGGCTATTAGGGGAAGAGCTACAGAGCTCTTAGCAGAGCATTCAGGGATTTCTAAGTTAGTATGACAGCTTTTAACATTAACATTTAAGCAATGGGAATAGCTAGAGGTGCCCATCACAGATCCCTGATATAAAACTTGTGCCCATACTAGTTGCTGCCTGCCAATAAAACCTCTGCTTTGCATTCTCCCTTATGGCAACACTTCAGTGATGGATGGTAGAAGCCTTGGTGTTCTGCCTGAAGTCCCACCATTAATAATAATCAAAGATGAATTTTCTTGGGCAAAGGAAAATTACATGAAAAACACTGTTTATTCTTAATAGATTATTTCTTTCCTTTTTTATTTTTCTTTGCTTTCTCTGTGTGAATGAGTGAGTGATGGGGAAGCTTCTGGGTATATTTCAAAATTCTGTCCCCTTGAAAATTTGATGGCCATTCAGCCCTTTCCTGATTTGATTCTTGTTTGCCTCCAGACATGGCTGAAGGACAAGCTTGGCCCTCTGCACTTACAAACTGAACTACTGGCAGCGAGCAAAGCTGCTTAGGCAAGCAGAAGGAAGCCCATGTGGGAATGATGCTGCATAGATTATGTTTCAACCCCTATGCAGCAATGATGCTGCACAGATGAAGTTTCAAACAGAGAAGTGGCAGCATGTGAATGTGGAGGTAATGGTATTGCTATGAAAGGGGAAAGAGTAGTGAAAAGCTACTCAGTATGAGGTCATTAATATAGGAAATAATACATAATTTCTTCTCATTCAGTTCATTGATACTCAGGACTTGTTTCCCAGTGTAATATAGAATTCCATAGACATAGCAAAGAGATTTTTTAGGCATGATAACTGGGCCATAGAGTTATCAACAACTGTGTTTGGCTGTTAGGGGAGGAAATAATCTAGCTATTTTATTTATCTATATTTATTACTTCCTTGCCATGGATTAAAATTTGAAACAAAAGTCAATGGCAAAGTAATGTTTCAGTTCTTTTTTGTTTTGTTTTAATTATAGTCATACAATCACAAGCAATTGGATAGTCTATGGCTGCAGCTTCAGTAATTTATAACAAAAAAAAATCTGCATTAGCAGAAGCTCTGCAAACATTTATGAAGTGAAGTAATATCAACAAACTGATCTGCCACAACTATCCCTCGTTAATTATTTCTTTCAGTTTCAAAAAATGCCCTCTGGAAGCATCCCCAAAGTGGCATGTCTCCTTCAGGGGTGAAATTTAGCAGGTTCTGACAGGTTCTGGAGAAGCCATAGCAGAAATTTTGAGTAGTTCAGAGAACTGGCAAATACAACCTCTGGCTGGCCCAGAGTAGAGTGGGAATGGAGATTTTGCAATATCCTTCCCCCAGGAGTGGGGAAGGAATGGGGATTTTGCAGTCTCCTTCCCCTGGAGTGGGGTGGGAATGGAGATTTTGCAGTCTCCTTCCCCTGCCACACCCACGAAGCCACGCCCACAGAACCAGTAGTAAAACAATTTGAATTTCACCACTGGTCTCCTTGTACCTGACTCCTCCAACTCTAGCTGAGAAATGATAGGAATTGGCTTTTCCTCTTAGTAACTCTTAAAGTTTACTAATAATTTGGGATTATGTCCCATGCCAACTTTGCCTGCCCTGTTGTAGATTTCCCATGAAATCCAACTTCAACCACAACAACACACGAGCACACAATATATGCAAACTTAAGGTAAACCACTCCAAACTCAATTGCAGAAAATATGACTTCAGCAACAGAGTGGTCAATGCCTGGAATGCACTACCTGACTGTAGTTTCTTCCCAAACCTCCCATAACTTTAACCTTAGACTGTCTACTGTCGCCCTCACCCCATTCCTAAGAGGTCTGTGCCTACCATCTCTGTCCTAATGTTCTTTTTATGTATCCAAAACCATGTTTATACTTATACATTTTATCTAATACATGCTTGACAAAATAAATAAATTAAAAAATAAAATCTGGCATCAGTGTGAAAAAGACCCAATATAAGAAAGTAAGCTAAGATTCCAGGCACTATTAAATACTATGGCCAAACAGTTGTTTATTAAATTAATCAAAACTGGCTGGATTCTTATACCATACTAAGGCATAAACCAAAATTTTCAAATCGCAAAAGTTGGATTCATGTTAATTTTTGGCTTTGACTTAGCATATTGTATGAAACCAATCAAAATATGACTTTCGCTTTCTTAGATCTATTCCATACGTAGGGCTAATGCAGTACATGATTCTCCCTATCACATTCTGGCCTTGACCTGAAATCTTGAAATGATATAATTTAAAATTACACTAATCAGATGAGTTTTGTCTTGGATATGCTTACTTGCTTGTTTATATTGTTTATATCTTGCTTTTTCGCCTAAAAGGTATTTAGGACATCTATCCTGTATTTTTTGTTTGTTTCATTGTGTTTTAATTGCTCTTGGCAGTCTTTTCCAAAATTGGGTGAATACAGCTGAAAGAATAAAGAACTCTGAAAGAATTAAGTAGGTGGATAGGAATATTTTTAGTCACATGTAAAAATTATTCATTTACATTTAATTTTATAGAGCTGCCTATCTAACAAGGCACTTTAGGTAGCGAACAAATAAAGACATAATACAAAAAATCACATTAAAAACAGAAATAGCAGTCAAGGCATACATTTGCATGTATTTATGTGTGAATTTGCATAAATATGCTTTTATATTTACCGGTAACTGTCACGATATCAATTAACTACAAAGTATGACTGACTAGATTTTGCTGCCAATGCTAACATAATAGCATTAACAATTTTTGAGATTATTAACTGCATACATTTATGCAACTAAAACTACTATCTCTTTGTCAAGACAGCTCTTTTTTAACTTTTCAAAGAGTGGAATTATTTTGTTGGGAAAAAATATATAATATAAATTCTATATTGTCAATACTTTGCTATTGGGAAATTAAACATATTGCAGAGGGGGGAACAGAAGAAGTAAAAGGTGTTGTTTGGTTGTGGAGTTTAATTTCTTTTCATAGTCAGAAACTTATTAAAATATATAGAGCATAAAGAAATGTACCCACTATTGTTATTTCATCTCAGCTAGCTGTAATTTGAAAAAAAAAGAATCTTATTTCAAAGGGCAGTTTTCAAGCAGAGAAAATGTGGATTAACATGTAAAAGTAGTCCAGTGTTAATATAATAAAACCTTGGAGACAATTCAGTGCAGCTAAACTGCACTGCACTATTTCTATTAATGTGAATGATATCTATAAACAATTTTGCAGCAGTCTTTCAGAATCCATGATGACCTCCAGTAATGAATGAAAAATAATGCTTCCAATGTTTTAAATTGCCAAAAAAATGACAGTACTGATGTGCAAGAAGCTTTGACATGTACTTTAGGGTATATTCTCTCATTTTCCTTGCAAAGAAATTGTTTGAGAAAAGGTTGCATTACTAGGATTAGGCTGCAGCAAGTACAGTATTGTTCAGACTCTAAGATGCACTGGACCATAAGACACACATCAGTTTTAGAGGAGGAAAACAAGAAAAAGAACATCTGCCTCTGCCTTCCAGCATCCATCCGGTAGTTATCTGGCTAGTGTCCTTGCAGCCAACAGCAAACAGCCTGGCCAGTTTCAGCATGTTATCGCAGCCCTAGCACATGGCTCATCAGGGCTCCATTCCATTGTGCCCACCACTGGTCAACTGAGCTGAACTGCTGCTTCTGCTTCCAGGTAACACTGGAACCTTTGCTGCTGAGCAGCTGATCAGCGGTTGAATTTGCCTCCCAGAATACTGCTGATCAGTTATTCTAGGTGACAGGGATTGCCGCTGCCACCATTAGCCACTGTTCACTTTCCATTCCGAATCAGCAGCAATTGGTGGAGGTTAATGGTGGTGGCAGCAATCAGCGGTGGTGGTGGTGATCCCCGCCACCTAAAACAGCTGATTGGTAGTATTCCAGGAAGTGGATCAACTGCTGATCAGCTGCTTGCTCATGAAGGCTCCAGTAGTCCCCAGTCACAGCGAATGGCAGCAGCGGTGACAGGAGACAGCGGCAGTGAATAGGGGTGGTAGCAAATGCTGCTGCTGCTCCAACCCCCATTCCCCCCACCATAATATTCACTATAGAAGATGCACAGACATTACCACCCACTTTTTAGGAGGAATTTTGTCTTTTTGTGCAAAAAATATGGTAGTTTACTTTCAGCAATGCACTATGCTTGAATTTTTGACTGCCAAAGGAGTTCTGTCAATTGAAATTCACTGACAATTCACATTGCTTATGGTAGTGACATGAAAACTATGCATCACTGGGCCAAAAAGATGTAACAATGGCGAATCAGGAAGAGCTTATTTATGTGATTAAGAATGAAATGGATGGCCCGTGATGACAACCAATAAATTTCACATGAGAAAGGCTGACAATCAGCAAATCACTCAAAGAGACATTGCTCTCAACTTTGGTATCACAAGAATGTGGGGGTCACATTATTAAGTTCTTCAGTGTCAAACAGTTTGTGCAATGTAAGTTCTCTTACACACTGTTGGCAGAGATTAAAATTTCAAGAGCAGAAATTTGCCAGCAATTGTGTCACTGCCAAGAAGGAAGGTGAGGAATTTTTTCACAGCTTCCTAACAGCCAATGAAATATGTCCTTGTCATTATGATTGAAAAATAAAGTGTCAACCTATGGACTTCACTTGTCAAAAAAAATATTTCCTGACAAATCAGACTTTGTCAGGAAGACTCATAGTTACAGTTTTTGGGGATGCGGATGGTTTTTATTCTTTGAACCCTGGATTAAGATCAATTCAATTCATTGCAATTCTCAAAATGTGAAACAATGATTAAACAATGGTTCAGGAGCACAAAAAGGGAAATTTTGTTGCAATACAACTCTAGGCATCACACCTTACAAATCACAAGAAATAATTGCAAAGTTGGATCTACTATCTTACTCCATTCATCATATAGTTCTGGGAAAGGCTTTCACATTTTCCCAAAATTGAAGAAATACCTTCATGATATCTGATTTATTTAAATGAAGAGGTAGACAGGGATCTCAAAATCCATATAAAAAGATAAAGTATGAATTTATTTTCTGACTGCCTTAAAAGCTTGCCCATTATTGGCCGAAGTATGCAGCAAATGATGATTATGTGGAAAACAGGTAACCAAAGGCTTCATTTCAAAGACTGTTTTCCTGTTTCATTGATTAAAGTATCTCTACTTAAGCTAAACTTATGGAGGTAGAGGTATTACTTCTTCAACTTTTTAATTTATTTATTTACTCTGTAAATAAATCTCACTGCACCCCACCGCGGGGAGGCGGAGCCGAATATTCCCATATGGTTCCGCCCCAGGCTCCTGATGGACCCGGTAAGGTTCCAGAGGGAGCTTGGGCCAATGCCTGTGGACTTGCCCTGTGACTCGACTGAGGACCTGGTGGCCGCATGGTTAAGTACGGCCACGGGGGCCTTGGACCAAGTCGCGCCCTTGCGGCCTCTCTTGCGGTGACGAGTCACCCTGGCTCCTTGGTTCACCGAGGAGCTGAGGGAGATGAAACGCCACAAGAGATGCCTAGAGAGCAGATGGAGATCCTTTTGCTCCGAAGCCGACCGAACACTAGTGAGAACCCACATTAGGGCCTACTTAGTGGTGATAAGGGTGGCCAAACGTGAGTATTGTGCCACTCTTATTGCATCCACAGATAACCGCCCTGCCGCCCTGTTTGGGGTGACCTGCTCCCTCCTTCACCAGAGGCCGCGGGAAGAGGAAGGAATTTCGGATTTATCTGCAGGAGAAAATCACTCGGATTTGGAATGAGCTACCCTCCATCGAGAGTGGTCCAGTCGGACTGTCCGAGGTTGTTCTTGAGGCACCATTCTGGGAGGAGTTTGACTTTGTTACCACCGAGGATATGGACAGGTTGTCAAAGAGACTTAAGGCTACCACATGTTTATTGGACCCGTGTACTGGAATCCTGGGAGACGACATGAGGCTGGCTCCAGGGCATTGTCAATGCATCTTTGAGTGAGGGGTCCTTGCCTACCATCTTGAAAGAGGCGGTAGTAAGGCCCCTCCTCAAGAGCCGTCCCTGGATCCAGCATTATTAGAGAACTTTCGTCCAGTCTCCAACCTTCACTTTTTAGTGAAGGTTGTCGAGAGTGTGGTGGCCCAACAGTTTCCGCGACACCTGGAGGAAATTGATTATCTAGACCCGCGCCAGTCCGGCTTCTGACCCGGTCACAGCACCGAGACGGCATTGGTCGCATTGGTTGATGATCTCTGGAGGGCGCGGGATAGAGGATATTCCTCTATCCTAGTCCTGTTAGACCTCTCAGGGGCTTTTGATACCATCGACCATGGTATCCTATTGCACCGACTGGGGGGGTTGGGGCTGGGAGGCACCGTTCTGCGGTGGTTCTCGTCCTACCTCTCTGGTCGGTCGCAATATGTGTTGGCAGGGGGGCAGAGGTCGGCCTCGAGGCCCCTCTTATGTGGGGTTCCTCTGGGGTCAGTCCTCTCGCCCCTCCTATTCAACACATATATGAAGCCGCTGGGTGAGATCATCCGTGGTTTTGGGGTGGGATATCATCTGTACGCTGATGATACTCAGCTGTACATATCCACCCCAGACCACCCCAACGATGCCGTTGAGGTGATGTCCCGGTGTTTGGAAGCCGTACGGATCTGGATGGGTAGTAACAAACTCAAGCTCAACCCGTCCAAGACTGAGTGGCTGTGGTTTCCGGCACCCCGGTTCAGCCAAATTACTCCAACTCTGGCCATTGGGGGCGAAACACCGGCCCCCATGGAGAGGGCGCGCAATTTGGGTGTCCTCCTGGATTCCCGGCTGTCCATGGGAGACCATGTGGCGGCCGTGGCCATGGGGGCGTTTCATCAGGTACGCCTGATGTGCCAATTGCACCCCTTACTGGACCGGGCTGCCCTTCGCACAGTCACTCAGGCCCTCGTGACATCCCGACTCAACTACTGCAATGCTCTCTACATGGGGCTTCCCTTGAGGTGCACTCGAAAGCTACAGTTAGTGCAGAATGCAGCCGCGCGGGTGATTACGGGAGCCTCTAGATGCTCCCATATAACACTGATCCTCCACGAGCTGCACTGGCTTCCTGTGGTCTTTCGGGTGCACTTCAAGGTCTTGACGACCATCTTCAAAGCGCTCCATGGCTCGGGACCTAGTTACATGCGAGACCGTCTCCTGCCCCATACATCCCTTAGACCGATCCGCTCCCACAGAGAGGGCCTTCTCAGGGTGCCATCGGCCGGACAATGCCGACTGGCGACACCCAGGGGAAGAGCCTTCTCTGTGGCGGGCCCTGCCCTGTGGAACAACCTGCCCCCGGAACTCTGTACCATCACCGACCTCCGCCTCTTCCGCCAGTGTTTAAAAACACACCTGTTTCATCAAGCCGGCCTAACATAGCCTCACATAGCTGTGACTAGTATTAGATAGTTTTAAAATGGGGATTTTAATTGCTTTTAGCGCAGGTTTGAATATTTAATAGCTTTTTAAATTTTGTATTTTGTATTATTTATATGTTATTTTAAATTCCTGTGCGCCACCCTGTGTCCTTTTGGAGAAGGGTGGGATATAAATCAAATAAAACTCAAAACTCAAACTCACGTAGTCACTGTGGGCAATGAACAGCAAAGCAATAGGAATACAGTGATCCCTCGTTTTTCGCGTCCTCGATTATCGCGGCTTCACATATTCGCTGATGTGAAAAAAATACCAAAAAAAAAAAATTGCATTGGTAGGAGGCAAGCGCCACCTAGTGGTTGCTTT
Organism: Rhabdophis nuchalis; assembly: GCA_039707465.1. NCBI lineage: Eukaryota > Metazoa > Chordata > Lepidosauria > Squamata > Natricidae > Rhabdophis > Rhabdophis nuchalis. The sequence goes on from CM077643.1 coordinate 365,574,860, forward strand.
AAAAATGTCCACCAATGCAAGTTTCCTATAGAATCCTACGTCGCGGATTTTCGTTTTTCGCAGAAGGGTCCGGTCCCCATTAACCGCGGGAAACGAGGGATTACTGTATAATTAAAACCACCAATATATTAAAATTCCTAATACAGCAACATTTCTAATGTTTATCTTGTTCTGTAAAAGGACAAAACAAAACAAAATAAAGTATCTCCGTTTGGCTGATGTTTCCCCATGATAACTGATTATTGCAACTTTTATTCATTGAAACAAGTATCCCATGTTCAAATTTAAACTTGTTGCCATCAAGCCATAAATACAGATCAAATTATATCAAGTTAAAAACTTGATTCTCACATTCAAATAGATTTATTTATTTTATTTATTTATTTATATTTATATCCCGCCCTTCTCCACAGAGGACCCAGGGCGGCGCACAGGAAATTTAAAAATATACAAAAATAGAAAAATAAATACATAATTTAAAATATATATTAAATTATCCCGATCCTATGCTAAAAACCAAATTGTTAAAATACCCAATTTAAAACTTTCTAAAAGTCCCCATGGGAGGTTAGGCTAGGCCGGCTTGATGGAAAAAATATGTCTTTAAACATTGGCGGAAGAGGCGGAGGTCGGTGATGGTGCGTAATTCAGAGGGTAGGTCGTTCCAAAGGGCAGGGCCCGCCACAGAGAAGGCTCTTCCCCTGGGTGTCGCCAGTCGGCATTGTCCGGCCGACGGCACCCTGAGAAGGCCCTCTCTGTGGGAGCGTATCGGTGTAGAGGGATGTATGGGGCAGGAGACGGTCTCGCATATAACTAAATAAATTAACATTCCTATCAAGTATTATTTTTCCTGCATATGTTTGGAAGTTGCTTCCTTTCTTTTCAGCCAGAGTACAAGTACAGAGTACTAGATGATTATTTGCTGCATTGGAATTGGTTTATAAGGAACATTTGCTCAGAATAATAACAACTGAGAAGTGTTGATTTGTTCTCTGGTCCTTGCTGTTTTACAAAGTAAATTAATATATGCAAATATCTGAAAATTATTTCCAATATTCCTATTTAAACAAATAAGGATTCCCCTCCCATAGTGAATGTCTATTCAATCCTTTTACTAGAGTCTAATAGAACACAAAACAAACTTCTGGGTTCCTGTTGTCTTCTGTCAGTCAAGAATTATCTTTAAAAAATCCCCCCCTCTGCACGGGCGGCTTGGGAAAGGGCCCCCATCCTGACGGCGGTCGGGGGGGCGCTCCTGCTTCGCCCTAGGGGCTGGGGATCTTTCGCGGGGGGAGTTTCCCCTTCGCTGAAGACGCTGGAACATGGAGGATGTAAGAAGGAGCTGAAACTCCGGGCTGTATGGCTGCGCCGAGGCTTCGATTATAAAAATAATGGTATGTGCCTTATTTGGACTTTTTTTTTTACATTCAATCTGATGGAAAGAGAAGATAGGGGGAAGTTGGAAACAACCCCCCTGGAACAAAGCGGCATTGCATAAAGAGTCCCGCGCTGCGGAGAAAGTGAAAGTGACTTCCGTTGGATTTATTGAAAAAGGAAGTTTCTCCTTAACTAAGGGATTTGCTGTTAAACAATGTAACAATGCCTTGCTACATTTTAAACTGACTGTTTCTACTTTCTCTTTACCTACTCTGCCGGCAAGGCGGAAAAATGGCGTTCTCTTTGTTCTCAGGATGGAACGTTTGAAAATAAGCATTCCTCTATTTTAACAGAACTAGACTAATTTTAAAATATACAAGAAAAGGACCTGCCCTGGTGTCTTGGTGTTTTCTCCCTTTGTGAAACTTTCTGTTTTGCTTGGAAATTTTTTCTTTTTTTTCTTTTCTCTCTCTGGACATTGTAAACTCAATTTGAATTCCAGCTGCTTTTGTCTCGGACTTCACAGACTGCCCAACAGCGCCATTTTTTTCCCTTTCTTCCTCTCTACGCACTAATACCTAAAACTTTAATTATGGCTTCGAGGAAACCCCCATCTGGGAAACCAAATTCTGCTCCAGCATCTACAAGACCCAGCCCATCCTCACAACCAAAGATTCCAGCAATGTTACAGAAGGAAACAGAGGTAGAGGATCCTAAGTCACCAAGCCCTCAGCCATTAAACGTAGAGGAGATGTTTCAAAGAATAATGAATGAAATTGCAACAAATCCGGAAAGACAATTTAAGCACAAGATTGGAATTACTGGAGGCGCAAAGAGAAATTACAAATAATAAACAAAAAATTGTGGGGCTGGAAGGAGGGGTGGTTGAGGTTCAAGAAGACTTGAGGTTGAGGTTTAAGAAGACTTTAAGAAAGAACTTACAGATATTACTGGTCAAATGTCTAAAATTGATTTTGAACGCATGTCTTTTTTTTAAAGATTCCAGAATGTTCCTGAATTACCCAATGAGAATCTGAGAGAGCTGATGGCTACTATGTTAGCGGATTATATTAAGACAGATAAGGAATTTATTTGGGGGGGACATTGATTTGATTTATAGAATTAACTCAGCATTTGCCAGAATAAATGAGGTACCTAGAGAGATACATATTAAATTTATAAGAAGGTCAACGAGAGAGGAGATACTGAGAGCGCAGAGAGGGGGTCCTTTGATGTATCAGCAAAACGAGGTGGCCATATTGAAGCAGATCCCAAAGAAAATAAGAGATATAAGAAGGAATTATTCCTTCTTAACTAAAAAATTATTCAAAAAGGGGGTGTGGTTCAAGTGGTTGATGCCGGAAGGGATGCTGGTATTCTGGGAGGGAGGAAGAATTAGAATTAAAACAGTTGAAGAGGCGCATAATTTTTTAAAAAAACATTCCTCAATCCTGGATGCCAATGAGATGGGAACAGGAGGAGCCACGGGTCCGCCTGCTGGTGGGGGGGAGGAGGAAGAGACTATAGCAAAGAGGCTCAGATCGCAAAAATAATTTGTTATATTTTTTTTTAGTAATTCCTGTACAGATGTCAATAGTATAAAGTAATTGAATGTATAAAATAATATGAAAATTTATGATTTTAAAATGTATGTACCCCTTCCTCTTGATAATTTCTTTTTAATTGAATATGTATAAAGACTCGGAGGCCGTCATCAGATCCGATGTGGAAGCTCCAAATATTATTCATTACCTTATTTACCCCTTTTCCCAACATAAATTGTTAAAACCAATAAAACTTTTTCAAAAGAAGAATTATCTATCTCATGATTAGTTGCCCATTTTCTTTGCCTACAATTGTTTATATATCAGTTCATTTGAAGTATCTTACCTCAAGGGTATGTTCTTCATTAGTTTTATAGTGTAACACTTACTGCACTAGCCTTTCATTTCTGTTAGGTGTGTTCAATGAGTTTTAAAAGCCAAGAGTCAATGTGCCAAATGTGTGCGATCAAAAGCTACAAAACCCATCATGATAATACACAGCAATGCTTTCAGCTTCAGATTTCCACAGGCAGTGAGCTTATTCTCTTGGTGTTGACTGAAACATGCTTCACAGAATTGCTTCATAGAATTAGATCCAAAGTCCTGTCTGTTGGAATTGAGTGTTAGTGAAATGGGAAAGAGCAAACAAAAGTTGTTTAAACCAATATTAGGAGAGGATAAAGTTTTACTGTTGCCCCTATAAAAAGTCTTTCCAATCTAAGTTTAATGACAGAATTTCTATATAATCCTGTATGAGTGAACAAATGAAGAGAAAATCAACCTGCAACAATATTATTTTAAAAAATATTATAGTTTATTATAATATAAAATAAGGGAAACAAACAGAAATAAAAACAAACAGAAACAAAGAAACAATATTGCTTAGTGAAAGAGATTTTGGAAAGAGTGGAGAATGAACAAAGTGAAAAACGTCGAGAGTAGAATATAATAAACAATGAAGAGATTTCTTCAATCTATAAATTATGGCCAGGCTGATTTGTTAAAAATACAATTAAAATAATTAAGAATTGCTTTGTTATATTTAAATGCATACTTAGTTAAATAAACCATGTTTGATACTAAAGCTATTTAGAATGGAATTGTGGGTTTTACACTGGTATTTATGAAGCTTTCACTCAAGGATACAACACCTGTTATTTAGTACACAGAGAAAGTCAAACTGACATAAATATTCATGTTGATCTTCTTCCCCCCTTCCAGATTCACCCTTAAAAATAATGTGCCTAAGAGATCACTTGCATATTCTGAAAAATATTGAGAATAACATTGGATTATTTTTGTAAATGTATCTCGGCCTAGAAAGGGTTAGCTGTAAAATTATATCTATAGTTAATTATGGTTGTGTTTGTTTCATTAATTGAACTTCTGAGCTAGTTTGAGCCATATATATATTCTGAACATCTAGAACATCTTCATCCTAGTGTCTAGAATCAAGACACTATCTCCAAGCTAGCAACCTATTTTCACTGGTTCTGATCATCAGATGAAACCACTAAAAATGGTTTATCTTCAGCTGGGGGCACCAATTTCACTTCTCAATCTTCTTGATGCTTATTCTTGCCTTAACAGATGAATGTGAGTTACTCTGTACCCTGTCTCAAAACACTTCATTTAGGTATCTCTTTAATATGGTTTGATTGCCAAGAGTCCAAGAGTAACTATGAGTCTACATCTGTCATTCGCTAATATTCTGGATTCTATTTGATAATCACCTTTTATCAGGCAAACATCTCTCCTAGCTAATTAGGATTGCCTACACACCTGTTTCATTCTATACTATATCTGCCTGTTCTATTAAATGAAGATCAAAATAAAGGATTAGGTATTATCAGCCATACAAAGTAAACCAGATCATGAAACTTCATAGAAGACTATAAGCTACTTTTATTTAGCAATATAATCTTCCAACTTTGTGATTCCCCTCCTACCTCCTTTATATTCATGTCAACGAGGGGTGTGTCTGTCTGAGATATGTTCATAATCATCCCCTATCAGAATACAGAATAACAGGACTTGGAGGTCTTTTAATTCAAGCCCTTGCTCAAGCAGGAGATCCCATATCATTTCAGATATGTGACTGTCCAATCTCTTCTTAAAAATCTCTACTGGTGTAGCACTCTGCGCCCATAATTATGACAGGCAAACCATTCCACTTATTAATTGTTTCCTCTCTCAGGAAATTTCTTCTTATGTCCAGGTTGGCTCCCTCCTTGATTACTTTCCAATCATTGCTTTTTGTCCTGCCTTCAGGTGCTTTGGAGAATAGGATGACCTGCCAGTTACAAATCCATCTGGTGGTGATGCTACCTAATGCACAGTTTTCTAGGCTTTGAGGCTTTAGTATCCTACCACCCCTCTCCTCATCAAAGTCATTGTTCCTCTCTACAGGTATGGTGAGTAATTTTATAATCCCCCCCCCCATTATCTTTTTGATAGCTTCCTCCTATTTGGGGGGAAAGGAGTCACGTAGTGGTATCCATGAGGAGGTGAGATAAGTGAATGCTGTAATTAGCACTGCATTGTCATGTTCAAGGTCCATCACTTTTGAATGTGCATCATAATATTATAAATGGAGTTGATCCTGTGTGGCAATGGCACAATACTAGCTTTGTCATTTTAAAGAAAGCTTCCAATCATGCAGGTAACTTTAACTGACTATGAATCTAATTAATTTAAAGAAGAATCCCAACTTTTTCATTACCTCCACTCTCAACATTGATTTTACTGTATATTAAACTCCCATTATACACTGAGTATATGTAATATGTAGTATCATAGAGTTAAACAAACAATATTTTGTTTGAGAGTTTTTGAACATAGTAACCTTTTGTAAGTGATGCAAAACCTGGTATGGATGGGCTAAGAAAGCAAAGCTCTGAACGCACATCATCCATGCTTCATAAATTCCTAATGGCCAAAAACTAAATAAATTCCATCATGCATGCAACATAAATCTCAGTCTGTGCATATGAGTGATCCAAATCTCCACACTACTATCATGCCATGCCAATTTGGAACATTAATCCAACAAAAACTGATAATTATTTACAGATCCATATAGAATTTTAAAAAATACTGAAATCACAGCTGTTGGTCTACTTCTTTGGCTTAAATCAAAGAGATTTTATATACGTGTGTGTGTGTGTGTGTGTGTGTGTGTGTGTGTATGTATATGTATGTGTATGTATGTATATATATATATATATATATATACACACACACACACACATACATATACATACACACACACACACACACGTATATAAAATCTCTATATATATGAGAGAATATATATATGAGAGAGAATATATATATGAGAGAATATTATCACAGCTCCTGTTCAGGGTCCCTTTAAGGGGAGGAGACTTAACGTCATCGCTCTCTGCCCTTCGACTCAACCTAGAGATCATCCAGACAGAGAACCAATTAGATTACTTGAGGTTACAACTCCCTACACCCCAAAATACAATTCACCATGGAAATAGAAGCCAACAACCAACTCCCTTTTCTAAACGTCCTAATCTACAAAAAACCTAATGGCTCCCTAGGACACACCATCTACTACCTAAATGCCCAATCCCATCACCACCCTGCACAGATAAACTCTGTAGTCAAAACCCTCATACACAGAACCAAACGCCTAGCTGACAAAGACCATCTGAAAACCGAAATACACTTCCTCACAAATACATTAATATCCAACGGATTCCGAAGAAAAACAATCACCAAACTAATCCAACAAGAGACACCCCCAAGGAACCAAGACAAAGAACAGGAAAATGGCATTGCCCTCATCCCATACATTAAAGGTACCACAGACAAAATCAGCAAAATTCTCCACAAGCACAACATCAAGACAGCCTTCAACACCGACCAAAAAATAACCAATATCCTAAGGAACCCAAAAGACAAGATCCAGCTAGAAAACCAAGGAGTCTACAAAATTCCATGTAAAAGCTGCCCTGCCACTTACATAGGACAAACCAACAGAAGGATTAGTGCACGTATTGCTGAACATAAAAATGCTTTAAAAAATCATCTTAATACCTCATCTCTCTATCAACATTTCAAAACTACAGGACATGACATTGACTTTCAAGGAACTAAAATGATCTCCAAGGCGGAACAGCTCAACAGGAGAATAATCAGAGAAGCCATTGAAATAGAGAAACAATCTAGTAGCATGAACAGACGTGATGATACCTCCCGCCTACCAGATAGCTGGAAGCCAGCATTGATCAGCAGACGAGCCCCACCCTCCAGCCAAGCCGTTGAAATTCAAAACAAGGAGAAACATACAAATGAGACCAATCAGCATCAATCTACCAGTCACAATGCAACTGCACAGCCAATCAACCCACTCACAACAATAGTCAGCACTCCACCACCCCCCACCAAGATTTAAAGAGGGGCGATGCCTCCGCAGTCACACTCACAGACACAAGCCTGCCTAATGATGACAAGTGAGATCTTGTCGAAACGTTGCAACAACTTTTCTATGCCTTATACACGGGAAAATCCCCGAAGCCAGCTATGCCAGCATACCTACACCCGTGAAAATCTACGAAAACAAACATATATATATATATATATATATATATATATATATATATATATATATATATATGTGTGTGTGTGTGTGTGTGTGTGTGTGTGTGTGTGTGTGTGTGTGTGTGTGTGTGTGTGTGTGTGTGTGTGTGTGTGTTAGATTTTTTAAGGGCTGAAAATAATATATATGTTAGTTTTTATGAGCTGATCAATAAATTTAAATTTGAGAGACCAAGATAGATCTATTTTGAGCTTATTAGCTCTCATCAGTTGGCCACACCCCACTGGGATTTGAACCGGGGCTGTAATGAATCCAAGGCAGAAACCTAGCACTTCAGCTATATATATATGTTTGTTTTCGTAGATTTTCACGGGTGTAGGTATGCTGGTATTGCTGGCTTCAGGGATTTTCCCGTGTATATAGCATGGAGATGTTATTGCAATGGATCCATTTCGGGCTTATTAGCCCTCTTCAGCTGGCCATACTCCTTCTACTGGGATTTGAACCGGCACTCTCCAGCATATCAGGCAAGCCTTTTTATGCCTTGAGCTATCCGGCTTCCCATGATTACATCAGCCTTACAGGACTCTTTTAATGAGAGAATATTTCCACAACTCCTGTTCGGGGGCCCTTTAAGGGAGGAGACAAACTGTCTTCCTTCTCTGCCTTTCGGCTCAACCCAGAGACCATCTGGGCAGAGAGCCATGAGATTACTGTTGTGTGAATTTTTTTAGATATGTGTTAGATTTTTAAGGGCTGATTAATATATATATTCTTTTTCTTGCCCATATATCTTATCAGATAAGTAAATAGATAATTTGAGAAAGTTTGGAATTGACCATTTTCAGTTACTGGATTATTTCCATATTTAATAATATGGAAGATATTTAATAATATGGAAGATAATATTTCCATGTCATTTAGCAGAAATTAAAAATCTGTATCTACTCCAGGGATCAAGGCCTGGAAGTCAAAATGTTTCCTCATTTGCAGCATAAAAATATGGAAAGCATAAAGCCCAAGACATTTTTATTAATATAGTGCTTTTTTTTTCTCCTGTCAGATCATTGAATGTTCTAGATATGGATAAGAAATTCAGTTGATTTTCAAAGAGGATATCTGTGAGAACTACCAGGCTTAGCCTGCCAAAGCCAGATAATAGGTTCAATAGAGTGGTCATCTGAACTTTTTTTTTGTTTGAGAATTTTTTTTAATCCTCTTACATAGCATTTTAAGTATACATTCACATAGTTGTTATTCTTCTATACATTTATCATTCTTATACATTTATTATTTCCTTTAATAAGTTGTAATATACAATTTGGGATGCTTTATTTACCATCCCTTCTTCCTGTTGCAATACCACCTCATTTTCCCTTTCTTTTCTTCCTCCTTCCCTTCTCTACTTTCTTCCTTCTTCCTCTCCTTCTCCTTTCTTCTTCCCTTGCCTTTCTCCTGCTCCTCCTATTCCTCTTTCCCTTCCTACCCTCTCTCCTTCTCTTCCTCTCCCCTCCATCCTCCTCTCCTTGCCTCTTTCTTCTTTCCCCCATCTTCCTTTCATATTCTCCTCCTTTCTCTCTTTCTTTTCTATTATTGTAGGCGTATCTTTCCGGCCACAGTTTATATTTGCTGGGAATGGTATTTCCACAGACCCAAATATAATTTGACATCATTTCTTATTCCCTTACCTTCGCTAATCTATCCTAGCTATATTTTCCTTCCCTTTATATCTCACTTTTGGCTGTATACTTATATATTTAATATTTTCTTTTCTGTTTTCCCCTTCTTCCCCCCCTTTTCCATTTCACAATGCCTTGTCTGGGTTCTATATCTTCTCCCTATTTTCTTTTGTAGTTTCCTTTCTGTAGCCAATCATAAAATCTTCCCCATGTCTTGAAGTACTCCGATTCCTCTTTATCCTTTATTTTCATTGTCAACCTATTCATCTCTTCACAATCTAATACCATTTTTATTATCTCTCCATCTGTAGGTAGCTTATTTGATTTCCAATTTTGGGCAAATACAATTCTTGCTGCTGTAATTACATGTATAATCAAATAAGTATCCTCTTTCTTGAATTTCTCTGGGATAATACCTAATAAGAATATCTCTGGTCTAAATTCTATTTCTTGTTATAACATTTTCTTTAACCATACTCTTATCTTAGTCCAATATTCCCTTGCTTTTGCACATGTCCACCATATGTGAATAGTATGAGCCTATTGCTTGTTGACACTTCCAACAATTCACTGATTTTTCTTTAGACATCTTTGTTAATTTTGCGGGTGTCATGTGCCATCGATAAAACATTTTGTATAAGTTTTCTTTATAGGCTATTGTCATAGTTAAATTATAGTTTCTTTCCCATAGCTGTTGACACTTTTCTAGCTCAATTGTGTGGCCAAAATTCTTTGCCCAAGTTAACATTGTATCTTTAACCACTTCTTCTTCTAAGATAGTTCTTAATAGGTATCTATATAGTTTCTTAATTGTTTTTTCTTCTGTTCCCATAAATATCTCATCCAGCTCTGAAGTTCTTAAGTTAAAACCGTATTACCTTTTATCTTTTTCATATCTTGCTTGTATTTGCAATTGTGGAAACCATCCTATATCAATCTCTTGTTTTTCTAATTCTTGTTTTTGTTTTAATTCCCCCTTTTCTGTTAAAATATCTTTATATCTAATGATATTTTTCGTACTACTAATATCCATTGTTGAAAGCCACATTGGTATTTCTAAATAATATTTCCCTTTCACTCTTTCCCATATTGTGAACAATCCATTCCTTACATAATGTGTTTGAAAATAGCCATGTACCTTACTTTTACCATACCAAAAAAAGGCAAGCCAACCTAGCTGCAAAGCGTGACCTTCCAATATCAATAATCTTGTATTACTCAGTAGAATCCATTTTTTCATCCAAGCTAATCCCGCTGCCTGATAATACAATTCCCAATTTGGTAATCCAAATCCACCCTGAATTCTTGCATCTTGCAACATTTTTATGTTGATTCTTGCTTTTTTCCCTTGCCATATATATTTCCCCACTATTTTGTTCATACTTTCAAAGAATTTTTTCTCCAATTTTATCAGTATTGTTTGGAATAGGTATAGCAATCTTGGTAGTATATTCATCTTTACTACTGCTATTCTTCCCATCGATGATAATTGTAGGTTTTTCCATCTTTCCAAATCTATTTCTATTTGTTTTCTCACCTTATAATAGTTATCCTCCTTTAGTGTTACACACCTTGATGTCAATTGAATACCCAAATATTTCACTTTTTTCACCACCTGTAAATCCAGTTTCCCCATCAACTCTCTTTTCTGTTTTTCTGTCATATTTTTCACCAAAATCTTTGTTTTGGTCTTTATTGATCTTCAAGCCCGCTACTCCTCCATATTCTTTTATTGTTTCAACTAGTTTCATCTAGGCCTGTTTCTATTGGATCTTCCATAATAAACACCAAATCATTTGCAAATGCTTGTAGCTTATATTCTTCTTTCCTAACCCTCATCCTTTTTACCTTTTATTTTGTCATATTTCTCTGTTCAAAATCTCTAGTGTCAGTATAAATAACAATGGCGATAGTGGACAACCTTGTCTAGTTCCCTTCGTGATCTTGATCTTTCCTGTCATCTCACCATTTACCATTACCTTTGCCGATTGGTTATTGTATATCGTTTTGATCATATTTATAAATCCCTCACCAAATCCCATCATTTGAAGTTGCATTGTCATAACTCCGCACCATCTCTGACCTCCGCCTCTTCCGCAAGTGTCTGAAGACACACCTATTCCATCTAGCTGGCCTAGCATAACCCCCATTACTGACTCTTAGATAGTTTTAAATTTGGGTTTTTTAAATTCGGTTTTTAGCGCAGGGTCTATTAGAATAAGTTTTTTAAAATTTTATATGTTTTATATGTGTTTTAACATCCCTGTGCGCCGCCCTGGGTCCGTTTGGAGAAGGGCGGGGTATAAATTTAATAAAATAAATAAAAAATAAATAAATAAATTGCCAGCTCACATTATCAAAGGCCTTTTGTGCAGTCAGAAATAGCAATGCCATTTGCTTCTTTGAGTGGGCTTCATAATATTCTAGTGTATTTAATACAATTCACATATTGTCTTTGATCTGTCTCTAGGGAGAAATCCATTTTGGTCTGTGAATATAAGTTTGTTTAGTAGTCTCTTCACTCTTTCTGCCATTATTGATGCAAAAATTTTATAATCTACATTTAGTAATGAAATAGGTCTGTAATTTTTTACTTGTAGGTCTGAGTCGTCTTTTGGTATCAGCATTATATATGCCTCTGTCCATGTTTCTGGTATCTTTGCCTCCCTTAGTAAGTCATTGAATAGTTCTAACATTACATTGCTTAATACTTCTTGTAATGTTTGGTACAGTTCTGCCGGTAATCCATCTGGTCCTGGTGTTTTTCCTTTCTTTTGCCTTTTAATGCCTTCTATTACCTCCATCATTGTAATTCTTTCTTCTAGTGCCTTCTTAAATTTTTCTAGTATCTTAATTATTCTGGTTTTCTCTAAGAATTGTCTAGTTTCCCTTCTGGTACCCTCTCATGTTAATATAGCTTATTATAGTAGTTCTCAATTAGTATTTTCTTTTTTCCATTTGAATGTTGTAAATTCCCTACTTCATACACCAGTTTTTTTCTCTTTCCTTTTTCAACTTGTAGGCCAGCCAATGTCCTGGTTTATTTGCATTTTCAAAAAAGTATTGTTTTGCCAATTTTATTTTGTTTGCCAAATCTTTGTTTTCTATCAAGTTCAGTTTATGTTTTCGCAGTTCCAACATATTTTTAACTTTTTTGTTTTGTGGGTTTCTCTGCAGCTCCGTCTCCAAACTTTTGCATTCTAATTCCAACTTCTTTTGAGTTTGTCTATTCCACCTATTCTTTTTCCTTAAGTATGTCATTGCAAGACCTCTGATATATGCTTTACATGTGTCCCATACTTTCTGAAATGATGTGTCTTCCTTTATATTTTTCTGGAAGAAATAAGTCAGTTCTTTTTCCATATATTGCTGGAAACTTTTTTCATTTAATATTCTTAAGTTTAAAGTCCATCTCCCCTTTTTCCTCTGTCCCTTCCAAGTCATTATTATTGGATTATGATCAGCCCATGAGTTTATGTCTATGTATATTTTGAATGTTTTGAGTATTAACTCTGTTGACATCCACATTATATATATTCTTGACCAAATTAAGTGTCTGTTTGAGTAGAACGTATATTGTCTTATTCTCCAAACGTCTTGCAAATTTAATTCTTCCATTATTGTAAAAGTCATCTGAACTTTTGCAAGCCAGTTCTAGTAGTTCTGACATTACTCCTCTTGTAGCATCTTTTCTTTTAGAAACTGGGCAAGGTCCAACATTTCATTCTGAGTCTCCAGGAGAATAATATTTGGTCCTCAAATTGGCCATGTTTGTACAGCACAACAAGGAAGAACTGAAGTGCCTTAAAATCTCATCTCTAAATTACCCAGTAGTAAACAAAAATTCTTCCACTACCTACTTCACACCACAAGTAAATTTTGTGAGGGACTACGTATGTTAAATGCATTTCTTCCTCTTTGTTTTGAATCTCTGCAGCTCTTTATTATAGTTGTAAATGCACCAAGCCTCAGATGTACAAGGAAGCAATTAAAGATGGAACACCCATGAAGTACCACAATAAACAAAATTCAAGACTGCTGAAAATAAAGAATGAATATAGGGAGCTAGAGCTGAGACAAGGTTCTAAACCACAGGATGATCCTCTTCTCCCCTTCAAATCTTTCCTTACCCTATTCATCAGTGGTTATCAAAGGGTATTGCAACTGTAGTGTTGGTACCAATTTGTAGTCCAATTCTCTCACACACTGATTATGTAAAGATACATATCCACAATGTAGGGTTTCATATATCTGCTTTAAATAAAAAGGGCTGATGTCAGAAAAGCTATATAAAGGCAGACCCATTAAAACATCACTGAACTGTTAGATAGTGTAGTGGTTGGACTATTGACCGCTGATGTAGCAGGCTAGAGCAAAAATCCTGGCTGGTAGGTATCTTACCAGTAGACATCCTTGGGCATGGATCTCCAAGGTCCCTCCAACAATTATTTTTTTTCTATCTGTCTGTCTGTTTGTCTTTCTGTCTATCTGTCTGTCTGTATATCCGTCTATCTATTTATCTATCTATCTACCCATCTATCTATCATCTGTCTAAGTAAATACAACTGCCTTAATTTCATTGACATCTTGATTTTGATAAATGTTTATTTTTAAATATTTTATGGCACTCAATTTGCTACATCTTTCAGTGGACTATCCTAACAGTAGAACCTTGCCAAAATAATTGTTACTTCTTTGGCAATTAGTAGTGATATGCAGACTAATAGCTGCAATAGAATAATATAAGGAAACTCTTTTAATATTAGAATACAAGCAATTAAACTGCTATTCAACATGAAAGAATTAAAAGCTAATATTTGCAATGTTTTGTGTGTATATACGTATACAAATCTAATATATGTATTTATTTATATTATTGCAATAAGCTTCCATACACTGCAGCTGTGGTAATATAAAGGTCAGCATTAATGTTAGCAATATGCATTCATTATATATACATGGGAAAACACCCAAATACAACAAGACCAGCATACCTACACCCGTGAAAATCTACAAATATATATATATATATATTCACACATATATAAAACACTACATTCGATTTTTAAACAGTCTTCCTTTAACAATAGGATTACATTTTTCAAAACAGAACATTAATTCTTCATTTCTATGAAGAAAATGAAAAATAAAAATGATTGACAAGAAACAGAAGAAAGGGGATTGTATTGCTAATGTGAAAACTCTATTCTCAGCAAGTCGCTCATCACACAATGTCCATTTTCTGGCAGATGTCCATTAGGAGATGTCTAAGCATTGTGTTTGGACAATTGAATTCAATCTGGAAAAGACATGTACTTGCATTTACTTACCTGATGCTATAAATTGGAAAACATGCTGAATTATCAATTTCCTTTCAGGCTTAGAGAAACTTCAGAATGTAAAGCAAACAAAAAAAACAAACAGGAAAAATATGCTTGTGCCAGGGATTTATTTTAAAATTATAGAAATAAGAATTGGGATGAGTTCTCAAATGCTAACATTTCTATTATCAGAACTGCGGTATATGAAACTTTGGCACAATAATATTAATCAATCTTTTTCAGGATGCATACCAATGTTGGGTTGGTCACAATTATCTGATTAATATCTACCACATTTAAACTGTTATATATCTATAGGAAAATCTGGTAATGACTATAGCATATGTCAGATTGCAATGGGGATTGTCAAAGGAACAAACAATAAAATGGCAGTCTAGATTTAATTATGAACAAAAGGGCTAAAATGTATGTCAAATTGTATGAACTGGTGTTTTCTAAGTTACTGCGGATGCAAAGGAGAGTAGGAATCTATAAATCGCATGTTACACTCCAGTGAATGCTAATAATGGAAGAAACAATAAGTTTAGCAGAAAATTGTGCAACATTCAAAATGAATATAGTCCAAGGGGAAAATATTCTAGTAAATGACATGAATGAATGAGAATGAGATAAAAGAGTACCGAAAGAAACATTGGTTGTTCAGAGACATAAGAAAGAATGAAAATAGTGACTGGTGAATATCAGCTTTTTTTTAAAAAAGAGTTGTTCTGAATTTGTGATTTTAGCATAAATCTGAATGTAGATAGGCAAAAAGAATCAGTAAATATCTAAAAGCATCATTGATATGATTGTTTATGGGAAAAAAGGTGAATTGCTGAAAAATAAAGGGATAAGATACATATAAAGGGACACTGGTTTTTGGTAGTGTCAAGACTGAATGTTGGGCTGGGGGAGAGAATATGGAAGAAAAGGAACTATATTGAAAGCAGAGTGAGACCTATATTAAAAAAACATTTGAAGGAAGTTCAGGCTTTCAACAGAAAGAATGGGAAGCGAATATAAGAAAAGACATTGTGAAAGCTACTTTACACAGAATAAAATTAATTTAAAAGTCCCACATAAATGTTTTGCATTAAAAGGGAGTATGAAAACAGCTTGACAGAACAATAACACAAAAGAGGATGTGGATGACAAAAAGTACATATGAGAAAATTATTGAGGAGGAGAGAAAAAAGGTGTAGCTATAAAGCAAGAAATGTTAAACAATAAAATATTTTTAAAATTGTTTAAAATAGAAGAAGAGAGTTAAACAAAGAACTTCCAGTAGAATGAATGAAACTAGAAATTATTTGGGTTAATGGTTTTAGATAAAACTGCAGTGAAGAAAGGAAGGAACATTTTAAACTTCAGTGAGATCTAAAAACCAGGAGCCTGTGAGTTCTAGTCCCAAAAGCCAGTCAGGCTCAGGTACAGGCTGGTGAATCAATTCCTGTCAACCAATAAATCACAAGTGTCAAACTCGCAGCAGACTTTTGCCTGGGAATTTCTGAGATAATAAAATTAAATATATTACCTAGAGTGTTTTTTTCATTTCAAATGACCCAAATTGAAATTTGAATTAAAGGTTTAACAGATTTATATGGAGCTGGAAACAAAGAAGAATAAGATTCACACTTTTGCATTACTCAAAGGTAGAGCAGGACTTTTTTTTTTCTAATCTCAGACTATATTATCAAGCAGGTATCTGTCATGGATAACAGAGTGGAAAAAATCTCTGAACAGCAGCACATCAATTATAGAAGGAGCTAGCTTAGCCAGACTGTCTTCTTGGTATTTAAGGTATAAAGAAACAAACAAAAAGAATCTGAAGATAAGTTTGCTTGACTATAAAACAAAGTCTAGAACCATCTAAGAATAAGTACAGTGACTTCATCATTAGCATAATCATCAAATGTTTTTATTTTATTTCAAGAAAAATCATGGTGTAAAAGGTTTAATTATATATGCTGATATGGTACATCCAGATTCATAAACCAAATTAAATATACAACAGGTATAGCTCAATTGAGGTTTGAATTTATACTTAAAATTGCTGGAAGAATATAAAGCTATCTTAAGAAAGAAGGAATCCAAATCATCTAATGAGATGCATATATAAATTGCTATTGAAAAATGACATGGATGCATGCAAATTAAAAACTGCATGCAAAACTTCAAATAAGTCTTTACCGAGGAACAACAGGAAGAGTTATGGAAAAAAGTCAACGTACAGTTTGAGGCAAAATGGTGCAAATTATTTTATAGATGGGATATAATATCATAACTCATCACTTTTTTGTAAATCAAAGATATATATCTTCTTTCCATGCATTTGGTAACATTTTTATCACGTGGATTTTATTTAGTATCTTCAGTAGTCCTTCCTATAATTTTTATTATATTGAGCTAATAGCACATCTCGGCCTGGTGCTTTTCCAATTTTGATTGTCTTTATAGGTTTTTTAATTTCTTGAATTGTGCTAAATCTGCTTAATATTTGTCTATGATCGTCAATGAATTTTTAAATCTTTATAGTATGTTTTCAAACCTCCTTTGTCAATTTTATGCTTAGAATATAATTCTTTTTTTAAAACAAACTTTTTCTCTAATATTTATTCTTGCATACAACAATTTTTCAACCTCTGTTATCATCCATTCTTTCGCTTTTCTAATTTGATATGTCAAAAGTTTCCCTGGTTTGTTTGCATTCTCAGAATGATTTTGCTTGACATATTTTATCTTTGTCTCTAGTTCTTCCACTTCCATTAAGTCTAATTGTTGTTTGTGTCTATTTAGCTTTCTCAGTACCTGTCATTTTGGATTAGTTTTGGAATGCATTCTAATTCCTTTATTTTTCTTCCTTCCATTTGTAATTTTTGCCTATTGTGTTCCTTTTCTTTAGTTTTCTGCAAGTCTTATAAGAAACTTTGCATGTCTTTCATATGATTGACAACCCTAGAATTGTGTTTATTTCACAAAAATATTTTAGTCCATGTTTACATTTTTGTAATGTGTCTCATTGGAGAAACATGAGTTATTCACTCTCCATTTAAAAGATACTCTTCTAGGAATCAAGATATTAAAAAGCATTATGATCTGCATATGAAATTGGACTATAATCAGCACACGTATTATAATATTTACTTCCTCAATGGAAGGTTTGACAGCCTTGGAGATCCAACTCATATCAGTTATTGAGTGCATTTGATGTCTCAGCAAGAAAAGAATATGTAATCTCTTATTTTTGGATTTTTAACTTTCCAAGTACGTATCAAACCAATGTATCTATATATATTGAAAAGATTTTCTCAAAAGTTGTCCTCCTTTTATTCCCTTGAGATGTTTTATTTGTATTCAGTTCTAGCACTCCATTCATATTTCCAACAATTATTATTTCCTCATATTTGATTTCTATTAGCATTTAGAGGAAAAAACTTTCAGAAAATTGTTCCTTCTTATTTTTGTGTTTTTGTGTTTTCCACTGCTGAATATTGCTGTTCTTCTATTTTTCTCTTATTGCAGTGAATTATTTGCTTTTGTCCTATATATACTTGTTGTAACAATCTCAGTTTTATGTTTTGTTAAAGCTTGTTTTAAACACATCTTTCTTTTGCTAAGTAAATTTAGTCCATTTACATTTAATGAGTTTAATGTGGCCTTGTCTTCCAACTGCACATTAGTAACATCTCCAAAATTTCTCCATACCTTTTAAGATCCCATATCTCATTGCTTCCCAGCTTCCAGTGTGGTGTGTCTATAACATTGTTACAATCCATACAGAGATTTCATGACTTTCATATGCAATATGGCCCTGATCTAAGAAAAATGCAATTATAATCTAAAGAATCTACTAATGCAATATGGTTAAATGTATTCTTTCTCCTCTGTGGTTAACAATCACTAGGAATTTCTCCACTGTTTGTATTTATGCATCACTGCTGTATTGAAACGTGTGTTTGCCACACATATTTGAGCTGTAGAATGTCCATGACTTGCCTGATTAATTTAGGTCTTGTAATATGCTGTGGGATGGAGAGTATTCTGTGAAGTTAGGGTGATACACTTGGTAATCTACCTTTTGTTTTCACCATAACCACATTTAATGAATGTGATTACATGTTCAACACTATTTTTCATCCCTAATTCCCAATCTGCTGATATTATAAGAAAGCTATGAATGGCTGTAAGACGCAAAAAAGAAAAGTCAAAGTGCAATCATAAAAACAATGTTGCATACAGAAAATAATTTCTAGTTAATTTTTTAAAAAATTATAACTTTCTGATAACTTGTCTCTTTCTCTGACTTCTGTTTTTAGCTATTCTAGTTTCTCTGTTTTCTTTATACTTATCTTCTATCTACAACCCAGCTCTACTACAATCCACAATTGCATCAAAAAAAGGCACATGCATGATGATAGCACCAAGCAAAGAAATGAATAATTTGCATCAGCAACACTATGATATCTAATGCACATATATAAACTAGATCAATGATAAGCCCCCCCCTCTCATCATAGACAGCTAAGCAACTACATAGTTTCTATAGCTGTGTCACAACCATTGTGTTGGTTGCAGACTTTTTCTTGCAGACTTCCATTTTCTTTCTAGCTGTTTCTTGGTACAGGTCTCCAAAATATTCAGACCATAGTAATTATGTCCCCATTCTGCTCCTACATGCAGAATAGTTGCTTCTTATGCTGAGCTCCTTAGGTAACTTAGATGACCAGCCATCTTGTTTGTGATGACTCACCTATTTTCAAGCAAGATAGGTGGTAAATAAAACAAACAAACAAACAAAATAAAACAAATGCTCATTTCCTTCAGGGCAAGGTGAAACGTTTTGTTATAAACTATTAAGCTAAAAACTAAAATAATTGATAAGAAATTAGAAGTAAATATATTAAAATTCAGTATTAAAATGAAGAAATGCTAAGCAACTCTACAAAGAATCTTGGGCAATTACACTCTGGGGTCATAACACTAAAGCAATTAGGAAAGCAGAACACCAGGATGAATTCACCGAAAAGACTTTAAAAATTCTCTTCATAGGGAAGGGTGCTAAAACACACCCATTAAAACTGGAATATTTGTTTATCCAACAGAGAATGCTGGAATGAAATTAATGACTTAGAAAAGAAAGGTAGAAAATTTAAATAAGCAACTTGAGGCTAAATACATAATTAAAGTTTTATTTTAATGGACAGAAATATAAACATTGGAAAAAATCTGATTCCTGGACATCAAAAATGGTTTAATAAATGATAAACTAGGTTTTTGAATACAGGTTAAAGATTAATTAGTAGGAGAAAGATTCATTAATAGTATACAAAAAACTTTTAATGAATTTAGTACTGTATATGAGCCCAGTAAAACTTGTAGAATTATTTACTGATGCTAGCAATGAAGTATGGACTTATTACTTGATGAAAAATATAAAGACTGGAGCATAATATTCATAGCAACTCATTCTCTCCTGTTTCATATAGTGTGGTAATAATCCAGCCATTAGAGGAATCAAGTTAGACATTATTATTCTTACCTAAGTAATAATAATGTAGCAATATAATAGCAATCTGAAGTTAGGAACACACATAAACACACACCACCATCACAACCTAACTGATCTCTTCCTCTCAATGAATTGAATGGGATTCCAATGTAAGTGGGGGTTGTACAGTTTACCAAAAATATGTCCCGTGGTGCACCAGCGTGCTTGTGTTTGTTCAAGGTCCAAAGCACTTTTCAATTACTTTGAAGCTTCCACAGCTATATTAAACACTTCTCCAAGCCAACTGTGGTTTCTATATTTTTACTGGTATTTTGCTAACTCCTTTATCTCCTTATCAATCTTTAAGTTATAATCTATGTTAGTACATTCATCACTATCAAGAGCATGATAAAAGAACTGGAGAAAACTCATAGGAATGATTAATTAAAATTCAATTCCTGCTGAACTCTATCATAGAGCTAAATGTTTTCTTTTTATTTTAATGAAGTCACATGATGCTCTGAAGTTGATTGGAGCAATGGTATATGGGGAAGGTTTTGTTTTGTTTTGATTTCTTAACTCTTACCACATCATCACTCTTAAGATTCAGGATTACAGTCTTATCTTCACAGAGAACTCTGTTTATTATGCAGATTGAATAGATAAGTAATAAATACACTAGGCAAGGACTAAATCTTACTGAATACAATAGAACTTATTTCAGTGTAAATGTATATGAAAAGATAAATCAACTATATGAAAGAGGCAGTGGTGGGATTCAAATTTTTTACTATCAGTTCTGTGGACATGACTTGGTGGGTGTGGAATGGCTTGGTGGGTGTGGCTTGGTGGGCGTGGCAGGGGAAGGTTACTGCAAAATCCCCATTCTCTTCCTATCAGCTGGGACTCAGGAGGCAGAGAATAGATGGGGACAGGGACAGTCAGAGGTGGTTACCAGTTCTCCAAACTACTCAAAATTTCCGCTACCAGTTCTCCAGAACTGGTCGGAACCTGCTGAATACCACCTCCTGATAGAAGGCTATATGGATTTGGAATATTTTTATTTTATTTTATTTATTTATTTTTATTAAATTTATACCCCGCCCTTCTCCAAACGGACCCAGGGCGGCGCACAGGGATGTTAAAACACATATAAAACATATAAAATTTTAAAAAACTTATTCTAATAGACCCTGCGCTAAAAACCGAATTTAAAAAACCCAAATTTAAAACTATCTAAGAGTCAGTAATGGGGATTATGCTAGGCCGGCTAGATGGAATAGGTGTGTCTTCAGACACTTGCGGAAGAGGCGGAGGTCAGAGATGGTGCGGAGTTCAGGGGGTAGGTCGTTCCAAAGGGAAGGGCCCGCCACAGAGAAGGCTCTTCCCCTGGGTGTCGCCAATCGGCATTGTCCCGCCGACGGCACCCTGAGGAGGCCCTCTCTGTGGGAGCGAATCGGTCTGAGGGATGTATGGGGCAGGAGACGGTCTCGCATATAACTAGGCCCCGAGCCATGGAGCGCTTTAAAGATGGTCGTTAAAACCTTGAAGCGGATGGTCGTTAAAACCTTGAATATAGCAGAAAGAAGTGATAACTAAGCACACATTCACTCATAGTGGAAAAAGTAATAACAGCAGCAGCATCATTACATGTGTTTACTACTAACCACCCAACCAAAGAGAGAATGTGAGAGATATTTTCCAAAACCAAATTGCAGATCTTTCAAAGAGGCATGAAATAGCACTGATAGGGGTTTTAATTACACTGGCATATGTTGGGAGAAACATTAGAGAAACATTAGAGAAAGCTTGGTAGCTAAACTAAGGAAAAGCTATCTTGTAATGCTGGAATCCTCTATATTAAAACTGAATGTAATCCAATGCATATCTTATTCAAGGAAGAGAGATTCATAAACTCGCAACAATGATAATTAGTATTCCATAACGGGAAAAGCAGGCCATCTTTCATTCTCTGTGAAAGCATCAAAGGCAGCCAGGAAATATCCATAGCACAATTGTAAACAATTAAAACAAAGAAAAATGGAAAATAAGCCAATCTTCCTGCACCAAAAAGTTAATAAAAATATAACATTCTGGAGGGATACATAGAACAGGTGGTAAGAGAGGCAAAATACCCCAGAAGAGTTCAAATAATTTGATTCTGTAAATATTATGTCTATACACTAGGGCAGAGAATTTAACAAGGTAACAAAAGGATGCTGAGGACAGAAAACAGTATTTTTCAGATATGTTTAATATAGGAAAAAAAGAAAGGGTATATCATCTGCTCAGTGAAAATAGCAAAAGGGGAATAGATAGCATAAAGATACTGAACTATTCAGCTCCAGCTGAGCTCAGTCTTCTCTGAAATGAGAATAGACTTAGCTGAAGGATCAGGATTCCAGCATGAATTTGCCTAAGCCCAGAGTAGATACATAGGAGGGGAGGGGAAAACCAATAATGAACAGATCAGAGCTAACTTGCTTCTCCCCATGGAGAATGATATGGGTCTCAGTACATACATCCCTTCGACCAATTCGCTCGCACAGAGAGGGACTTCTCCGGGTGCCGTCCACTAGGCAATGCCAGTGGGTGACTCCCAGGGGAAGGGCCTTCTCTGTTGCAGGCCCTATCCTATGGAACGACCTACCCCCCGATCTCAGAACAACTCCGGACCTCCGCTCCTTCCGCCGAAAGCTCAAAACATATTTTTTCCAACTGGCCGGCCTGGCCTAATCTATCTTTCACACCTCCAGTCTGTACATTTAAATTTTTAATTGGGTTTTTAGGGGGTTTAGTGTTTTAGGTTTTTTAGGTTTTAGTGCAGGGTTATTGTAATTTAATTTAATTTTAGATATTTATATTGTTGTATGTTTTTATGTTTTATATTCCCTGTGCACCGCCCCGAGTCCCTTCGGGGAGAGGGAGCGGTATACAAATAAACATTCAATTCAATTCAATTCAACAAGTTGGACTAGAATCTTACCCCTATAAATTTGCTTGAACATTACTTTAACCAGCAGAGCCTCAGACAGAGCTCAACAACAATCACATTCAAGCTTTTTCAGAGATAGTGCTTTTGCCATAGAGCAAGGAACTAGAAGTAGCAATCTCAGAAATTTGGACTGAATTGCTTCTAGCTCAAGGAATTATCTACACAGAGAGCACTGTGTGTCATATAGCAAAGACTTACCACTTCAGCTTTTGGAAATTTAATTGCTATAGGCACACAGCTGCTTCTTTTGTAGCCTGTATATCTCAATATTCTGTTAGAAAATTGAATGCATCAAGTGAAAATTGAATGCACCACCACCAAATGGATTCGCAACTGGCTGACCAACCGCACTCAACGTGTAGTCCTCAATGGAACTGCATCTACATGGAAGGAAGTAGGCAGTGGAGTCCCCCAAGGCTCTGTTTTAGGCCCAGTACTCTTTAACATCTTCATCAACGATTTGGATGAGGGGATAAATGGGGAACTCATCAAATTTGCAGACGACACCAAGCTGGCAGGAATAGCCAACACTCCAGAAGATAGGCTTAAGATACAGAAGGATCTAGACAAACTTGAACATTGGGCACTATCTAATAAAATGAAATTCAATTGTGAAAAAAGTAAGGTTCTACATTTAGGCAAGAAAAACCAAATGCACAAGTACAGTATAGGTGGTACCTTGCTCAATAGTAGCAACTGTGAGAGGGATCTAGGAATCTTAGTGGACAACCATTTAAATATGAGCCAGCAGTGTGCAGCAGCTGCCAAAAAAGCCAACACAGTTCTAGGCTGCATAAACAGAGGGATAGAATCTAGATCACGTGAAGTGTTAATGCCACTGTATAGTGCCTTGGTAAGGCCACACTTGGAATACTGCATACAGTTTTGGTCGCCACGATGTAGAAAAGAGGTGGAGACTCTGGAAAGAGTGCAGAGAAGAGCAACCAAGAGGATTAGGGAACTGGAGACTAAAACATATGAAGAACGGTTGCAGGAGCTGGGTATGTCTAGTTTGATGAAGAGAAGGACCAGAGGAGACATGATAGCAGTGTTCCGATATCTCAGAGGGTGGCACAAAGAAGAGGGAGCCAAACTATTCTCCAAGGAACCTGGGGGCAGGACAAGAGCAATGGGTGGAAACTAATCAAGGAGAGAAGCAACTTAGAACTAAGGAGAAATTTCCTGACAGTTAGAACAATTAACCTCTGGAACAGCTTGCCTCCAGAAGTTGTGAATGCCCCAACCCTGGAAGTCTTTAAAAAGATGTTAGATAGCCATTTGTCTGAAATGGTATAAGGCTCCTGCCCACGCAGGGGGTTGGACTAGAAGACCTACAAGGTCCCTTCCAACTCTGCTATTGTATTGTAAAGTGTAAAGTTTGAGGGTTGAAATTTCCAGGTATTTAAAGGGCTTTGCCTTCAGTTTGGATGTTGTTGGTAGTCCAAATCTTATGGAGCTTAGTATGCTGCTTAATAAATGCAGCCATCCTATTTCTTGTGTTGTTAATTTCCAGTATTTTGACAATAATCTTGCTAGGAAATAGAAGTTTTGTTGCAGAACCCACTGGGGATATAGAAAGAAGGGATGCATTGGCATATATAATAACATGGAAATTGGACTGCATTATATCAGTAATATAGAAATTAAATATTAGGAAAATTTAATACAGAAGACAAATACTAGGAAACATACATTTCTCTATGTTTTTTTTCTCCTTTGGAGGCTTGAATAGACAATTCAATTGTCAGCTCTTCAAGGCAGACCTAATCAAGAAACCAACTCTACAGGAAAACTAGAATTAAGCTTTATTGAAGTAGGCTATTCTAACATAGTTTTGAACATCTTTTTTCCCCCTTCGTCTTATGCCCCAATTAATCAGAGAAGAAACAGCCTAGGTCTCTTCCTGATAATATCTCCTTTCCCAGAGTTTAAGGAAGGCTTCTGCTGTTTTGGTTTATGTAATGGCTTCTTATATTTACCTCAAGGTCTTCTCCATAGCGTTCTACAATTTTTCATACAGCTGCCCTGCATTGTGGTATTTTCATGCAGCATCATTATTAGTTGGAGAAGACATCAAATCAATGAAGGAGGCAGCCAATCCTTGTTATAATCTCTGTCAAGAAATTGAATTAAATGTCACCTTCAGATCTATAAAAGTGGCATAGAAAGCTCATCTTGGTAGATGAGCATATTTTGCACTCAGTTGGTTCAAGGTGGTACATCGATCTAACATTAAAAGTCTGGTGAAAAGTCAGCTTGTCCTACAGCTAAGATTCTTTCTTGGTTCATCCACTCAGTTAGCTAGAGATGCTTCCCATATAATTTATGTATTATCAGTGGGAGGCTGATTAGATGGTAATTATCTGGGTAATTATAATCTATTTTTGTTTTGGAATTGCTATAGAATTGCTCCATCCTTTAAGAATCTTCAGGGAATTATGATGTGTGCAAGCAGTTATGATACTGTATATATGTATGTAGCTGGTTAGACTAACAAAATCCATCCATTTTTAAATACAATGAAGAATTAAGCAATAGAAAGTTTCTAGTATTCTTACAACAAATAAATAAGGAAATTGAAACCCACAACATGTTTATTCCTATCCAGACCATCTCCCTCCAGTGGTTGTTGCTGCATTTCCCAGAAACTGATGAATTACCTTGTCTGAAATTCTCACCCTTGTGAAATGGTTAGTAAATGGCTAGAAAACATTTCAGAGCAGCTCTAAATAGTATTGGTCAATATGAATCATTTGCTTCTGCTTCCCCAAGGAAATCTCTTCAGATCAGACCCCAGCATTTGGATTAGACAAATCTATCTGTTTCCAGACTCTCTGCATTTTGCATGTGCTGAGTCACAAGTTAGGTTTATTCCATTTTCATAATGGGGGGGGGGAGAGAGAGAGAGAGAGAGAGAGAGAGAGAGAGAGAGAGAGAGAGAGAGAGAGAGAGAGAGAGAGAGAGAGAGAGAGAGAGAGAGAGACTCTCAATACATTTGGGGAAAAGTTCTCTTCTAAATTGATTTTAAGCACATTTTCTTAGCAAGTATGAGTTTCCCCAATATGTTTTAAAGGGTTAGCGTTCAGATCTATGTAATAGTTCAAAATCTGTTTTGTTCATATCAAAATTGAGAAAGATCAGTCTTAATCATCCTAATTCACCTCTCATTATATAGTTGTACCAAATTATTCAACCAGCATAAAAATAGGATATCATAATTTCCAAACTCTTGTTTTACCCATAAGATTTGGTACCATAACAAAATACCATTAAGCAAAATTTGGATCACTAGCTGCAAACACTTTATTGTCATTCCAATTACAGATTTTCTATATAATCATTATGAATAGAAAGGTGATTTGACAAGAAAGAAAAATCTTCTAAAATGAAAGATGCATATAGTTTTACCCTGTTCACCTTTTGATTTGTTTATTTCTTATTAGAATTGTAGTTAATAGTTCTTCCCTGATATTATTTTCAACCAATTCACTTATTCCATGATTTCAAATCAGCGCAAGGAAATCTTATGCATTATGATTTCACAGTTTCTGAATTCATATTGATCACCACAACAGACCATTGTCAACAGCCTACTGAGTCTTAATGCAGCCGATAATCAGTTAAGCAAACTGCCGTTTGGACTTTAGTCTCTCTGGGACCCGAAAAGTCCATCAGTCATCAGCTTGGGCCTAAGACGCCCTGTTTAATTGCTACAACAATCAGACCCTCTGCGATGCTTATGGAGCAGAGCTGCAAAACCTTGAAGCAAGCAAATGAATATCGACCTGCCAGTGATGGAAATGACGCATCTCTGGAGGATTCCTGGTGTTAGCAGAAGACAGAAACTGAGAAGTAATGACACCAGAAAGCATGCTGTGAATAAAAAATAAGAAGCTGCAAGCTGTCAAGGAGAAAATAGAAACTGTTGCTAAGTGGGAGGTACATTTATCTCACCTTTCACACCAAAGGAAGGGAAAAAAATAAACAAAAAATAAAAGAATTGTTCTCTTAGGGGAAAAACTTTTCCGGCAAAACATGGTAATGAACAGCCATATAGTTTCTTTTTCAAAGAAACCAACATGAATGCATTAACTTCTCTTGTTAGGAAAATACAGCACCATTTCCCCGTCTTAGCACATGGCTAGGGGCTGGATTCCAGGTTAGTTTAGAAGATATTACCCTTCTCCACTTTATGCACAACTGCAATGCTCTGAAAGAGATTGGATAAGCTTGCTGGAAATGAACTCTCAAACATTTTCAGTTTATTTATACAGAAAGATGATATCTCCATAATAGGAGAGAAAGGGGTAGAGTTTTGAACCTCTCTGCCACAGCTGAGGTGACTTTTCTTTATGTCTGTGTTGATATGTATGTCCTTGTCTGAGTAGATCAGGATAGGTGTGATCTCTGCCAGTGCCCTTCAATTTGCATGTAGCCCTTGAAGCTATAATGACCCACCCAACCCCGCCATGTTCCAATTGGGGGCTTTGTGTTTTGATCATCTTTCCTAATCTTATTTGGCATTGAGCTTAGTGGACACTCCCAGCAGAATGCTGCCCATAGTTAAATAGGTATTAATGTATATATTATTGCATGTTTTATTAATGTTCCAGTCTCTTTTTTCATATTTATTCATTCAGGCATGCTTCATTCTGCCATGCACAATGTGACCTATGGCTATGGACTCCTAACTAAGTCACTTAGCTGTATGAGGCTAACCAGAAATGTGTAAATAATGGCACATGGATCATTTTCTTGCAAGTAATTTATTGCATGGTCTACAGTCATCACAACATTGTTGTGTGAAAGTAGCAATAATACAGACAGGTTTTATTTCATTTCAATAACGGTTGGATGATACTATGAAAATATTTTAAAATACTGTGGCAGAAATGATCACAATAACAGAAGAATTGCTGGAGAGCCATGACATCATAGAGGGAGATTTCTGTTTGATTTGGTACAATGAAACAAGTATATGACTGCTTCACTTTTAATAACATTAAATTGTTAACATTAAAAATAACATAAAATAACATGAAGAAGAATATAACTAAGGGGAGGGAACATTATTATGCTCTTCCTATTTTTAACTTCCTTCCGGCACACCCTAAAAAGCTGGCTTTTCCAGCAAGCCGGCCTGGCCTGAGTAAAATAAACTATTAATTTTAATTGTTAATTTTTAATTTAATTTTAAATTTAATTGCAAATTGTCAATTGATTATTGGATTTACTATTTAATCTTTTTTTTAACTTTTGTAATATGTGTTTTTATGTTGTGCGCCGCCCTGAGTCCTTTGGGAGAAGGGCGGCATATAAATCCAATAAATCCTCGGAATCCTAGAATCCTAACTGAATCAATGCCTGATTATTATACATGCTATACAGGCCGATCTGTTATGAGCTTAGAAATACAAATGCAATTGATATTGAAATCAATAAGGCTGGTTCTGTTTAGCAATCAGTGCAATTCAGGTGAGTGAAGTGTGTATCTGATTATTCTATTTGGATTTCAAGTTGGTTTTGAATTTATTTTTAATGTGACTTTAACTCATCAGATGTGTGTTCTTAACACATGCCATTACCAAAGAAGGAACTTAAAATAGAATATTTAATAGTTCAATAGAAGGTGGTTTCTGTCTCAATTATTTTCATTTGTTCATTGCTTGCTATTCATCCATTATTTGTTTCAAATACAATGTAGGTTGTGTGACTGATGGTTTACAAAAAACTTGCTGGCTCAGAACTAATCATCCATCCATCCATCTATTCAGCCATTCAGCCATCCATCCATCCATCCATTTTCTATAGCCAGATAGAAAATGTGACAGAGACACTCAGTCAATGTCTCTGGACAGCATACAATTTACATATATATTACAATTAAAAAACTTATGCCTTAAGTATTTTAAGTAGGGCATGAAAACATATGCCTTAACCACTCCTGGCTCCCACAATGTGGTTAGGTCCTGTAGGGTAGTTAACTACTATAACTAAATAAAAAGCAATATATCATATATAGGGTCATTAGCCAATGATAACTCTTTTTACAAGAAAACTCAAGAGGACTTCTCTTTTTCGCTTTGTAAAAGCTTTTAAAGACATTTTTGTTGCCAGCAATTCTCAGATGAGAACGTATATGATCAGAAGTGGACTGCAAGTATATCAATGACTATATCCTTCTAATATTGCACATTAATCCTTTGCTTTGGTTTTTAACTGTCTTTTAGATCAGATCAGAAGAATTTAGATTCAGAGCAGAAGAATAGGCTTACCAAAGGCATCAGTCAGTGGAGAGTAAAGCAAAACTCGATTGCCTGCCATTCCATTATTCAAAACAAATTTATTAGCTTCTCTATCCTATTTCAACTATGGCAATATAAATACATTCAGGGGCCCAGAGGACAGGTGATGTGGCATAGCTACCTTTGTCCTCCAAGAGAGAAGATGCCAAAGATCCCATGAAAAACAGAGGAGCTACCTCAGCTACTACCCGTACCTGTCATATCAAACAGATTTAACTGAGCCAAGTGACAGATGGCCCTGCTTTTCAGCAAATGATTTGAACTATTGAAAGTGTTCCTGAAGAGAAGATACTATGTCCCATAGAAGGTTTAAAATATTTCATTTCCACGAAATGAACAGGTTAAGTATGTCTATATTATGCAGCTGATCAAGAAAAAAGAGATGCTTTCAAGTTTTTTTAATTGAAAACAAAATGTTACTTTTTAAGGACACAACTGGATGATAGTTGGATATTTGAAAAAGCTTTTCCTCCAAATACTTAATAAACATCTCTTCACAGCTAAAATAAAAAATGCTCCTTAAATAGCAGTATTTAAGTACATTTCTTTCCCTGAATACACAGAGCAATAGTATGAGCTGCCCCCCCAACCTCCCCCCCCCACTAAATTGACAATCCATAACCAATGTCACAAATTTCTTATTTTATTAACTACATCTTTTTGTCCTCCTCCCCATGAGGCTCTGGGGGAGGGGAATATAATAAAATACCATGAAAATTGGTTTGAATATTAGTGGTATAAGAGTAGAAAGGCAACAGGCTTAATCATTCTAAGCATTATGCCAGAGCTCTTTTCCCCAACTTAGAACATTTCAGATGATTTAGACTAACCAGCCTCCCATGATCTTTCTAGATTTCAGGCATTTAGCTGTAGGGCTTAAATTGAAGTATGTGCATATACGTCCCACTCCTGTCTCTTCCAAAATACCCCACATTCATCTGAGCTCTTAAGGAGAGCTGCACTTGTACTTGATCTCTTGTGAACTAGAAGCATGTTTTATTAGTGCCCTAGACTATATAAGAAATATTCTTGTATTAAAACCGATGTAAGTAAATGTTCCCTTTAGACCTCCAGCTGAATTCATTGAGTTTGGAAAGAGAAAACAATGAGACTGCAATGCGTAGTCTGATGCTCCACCCTGCTTAAAGACTTCTGTACATTCAGCTGAAATCTCAATAGAGGCTAGCTGTCTGCTGTTACAAGAATTGAAAACTAACTCACCTAGAAGTAAGAGAACGTTTCTTTATAAGCAAGGTTCTTAAAATATGCAAAATGGGAAACTTATGAGTAAAAATAAAGAGACAATGAGAGAGAGATGAAGATAAGACGAAGCTCAGAAGAAGAAGAGAAACCCCAACAGCAGAAATAATTTTGACAGGTGCAACTTCTTTAATGCTTGCCTGTGTTTTGCCACACTTGAAATGTAGATGGAAGCTTGAGGATTCAAAAGCAATAAATTCATACGCATGAGGGGAAAGCTAGTGGATTCAAAAGCAATAAATAAATACACATGAGGTGAAAGCTGAAAGAGCTTATTAAGCAAACCATAGCTAAAGTTTAAATGTAAAGCATAATATAAAGAGGAAACATCCATAGACAAGGCAATAAAACCAGGCATAGCAACACTTAATAAAAAAAGTATAAACATAGGGGGAAGGGAGAAATCCCACATACTTTTAGCATGGACTGAGGCTATTCAACCTCATCAAGAGCAGCTATGGATGTTGTCCAGATTATTTTGGCTACTTGGCGCTTCAAGGTGTTAACTACCATCTTTAAAGCACCCCATGGCTCGGGACCTAGCTACATGCGAGACCGTCTCCTGCCCCATACATCCCTCCGACCGATCCGCTCCCATAGAGAGGGCCTTCTCCGGGTGCCGTTGGCCAGGCAATGCCGTTGGCGACACCCAAGGGAAGGGCCTTCTCTGTGGTGGGCCCAACTCTCTGGAACGACCTGCCCCCTGAACTCCGCACTACCACGGACCTCCGCCTTTTCTGCCGGCGTCTTAAAACGCATTTATTCCAACAAGCTGGCCTAGCATAACCACCAGATATAGACTTTTATTAGTTATAAATTTTAATCAGAGGATTTTAAAATGTTTTTAGCACGGGGTAACTTAAGTTTAATTGGGTTTTAATAATGGTCTATTTATGTATGTTTTGATTTTTAATTTTCCTGTGCGCCGCCCTGGGTCCTTTTGTAGGAGAAGGGCGGGGTATAAACTTAATAAAATAAAAATAAAATAAATAAATACTACTTTTCTATAGGTTCAGGTTAGGTTTAGATTTATTAGTTTTTTATACAGCCCTACTCCCAAAGGACTCGGGGTGGTGTACAGCCAAAGTAAAATAGATATATAAAAGTTAAAAAAACAGGTTTAAAAGCATATTAAACAATTTGGCCTCTCTGAAAATTAAAAAACCAAACAAACCCCAATTAAAATTAATAAAAAATTATATTCAAAAATTCATTTTTATGCCAGCCTGGCTTGTTGGGGGAAAAAGGGTTTGAGAGCACAGCAGAAGGTGTGTAAGTCGGGGATAGTTCTTAATTCCGGGGGCAATAGAACTACAGTGAGGATAGTATCTTTGGGATGATTTACAAAATATGTATTTTTCCTCCTAACTAATCAATTCTGAGGTTTTACAAAAAATATCTTCCCTGGTGATGATATACCTGCCAAAGGCATTCCATCATATATGAATAGATAAAGAAAACTCACTGGCGATTGCTGTCTGCGTTTATGATCAAGGATTAGTCTATGCCAGGAGTGTCCAAACTTGAGAACTTTAAGACTTGTGGACTTCAACTCCCAGAATACCCCAGCCAGCATGGCTGGCTGGGGAATTCTGGGAGTTGAAGTCCACAAGTCTTAAAGTTCCCAAGTTTGGACACCCCTGGTCTATGCTGATAGAATGTTCCAAAAAAGAAAAGGCATAAGAAATCAAATTCAGCTACTGATTTGTAGCCTTCAAGCACTTATTACATAAAAAGAAAAACATGGCCACATAGGAAAAGGGTGCATTCTCCTATTTGTTAGATTAGAAGAAGGATTCCGACTCAGGCATGGTCAAACAACAGGAACATTTATTCAGCAACTATTTACAATATACAAGGATCATTACTGGCAAGGTTTCCCTGTCTGACAGCCTTTTATATACAGCTTTTAGGAGGGAAACCTTTCAGCAAGGTAGCTGCAACATTGTATCAGATCTCCAGACAGAATCCGGCCAGCTGCGTCCGGGCCAATCATATGCAGCTGCCGGCTCCGTTCCGGAATGCGGTGACTCAGAGTTCACCAGACTTGCTGGCACCAGACTTCACCAGACTTGCAAGCCTGAGGACTTAACACTATTGCCTCACCTTTCTTCTACAGTTCTACCTGCTACATCCAAACATATTCATTTTCACACTTACAAGAGATCTGAGCTCTAGACTGGGTTCATTAAAGACATTCTAACATGCTCTATGATTCCCTGCATTATGTACCCTTTCCCCCCATAAAAAATAGGGTCCAGGATTGAGTTCATTTGTCAGTTCATTTAACAGGAGCTTCTTGTGCCTGCTACTTTCCTCCTGAGGCACCTGGCCCAGAATTACAAAAAACACTAGCCACCATCTCTTTTCTGATCCCAAATGTCCCCCTCCTTTGCTGTTCACTCCTTAAAACTACCCTTTTCACTTTTAAAATGCACTCACAATCAATAAAAGGGCTGAGAAGATGCTTGCATGACACCAACTGGGCTATGTCTTGACAGCTTTTTTTTGTCACTATTTGGAGATATAACAGAATTAAGTTAATTGGGCTTGATTTATCTGGCTCCTGCTTCTCTGGTCACAATGTCTGTTTCCATTTCCCAAAATCTTGCCCCCAAGGCCAAAGTGGCCTTGCCAAGTTAGTAGGTCCAAATATGTACTGAATGCACGTTGGTACAAGTGCCACCTATCTGCGCCGCTCATAACAGAATAAGGATCCCTGTCTTGTTTCTGGCAGAATGAGTGATAAATAATAGCTCTTAAAAATTTGCTAATCTTGGACCAGTAGATGAGACTGTGTGATCCTTCATATGTTTTTAAAAATACCTTGTAAATAGGCATATTTGTCTTCCTTAAAATAAATTATTCTATTATGTATAATGATTATCTATGGAGAAAAAAGTCTGTTCTAAAATAAAAAGTACATCATTTTCATGTTGCTATTTACAAAAATAGCCACTGCTTTTTGAAGCCAGCCAGCCAACATGTTACTTCTACTCTTAAAATCTGCTGTCTGTGTAATTTTATGCCAGGGTTTAATCTATAGTTATGGATTGACTATCCAGTATATGCACAGTATTTGAGTACCAATTTTCAATAGTACTGATTTTAGCATTATTTACAAGTGGTCTTTGGTTCTTATTCAGGTACATCAAATATAAACTGATCCCATAGAGCTGAACCTGGCCACAGACTTAATTATCAGTAGTTAGTATAGCAGAGAGCCAGATGAATAATTCTTTGTTCAGCCAAGGCTATTGCAAGTTTTCTTCCCTTTTAACAAGGCTGGCTAAAACCTAGCTAACTCTGATGATTTACACAATCCTTGGAGAGCTTGGTTCTGCATCTAGTAATCTAAATGGATAGACCATGGGGCTAAGATGACTGTCAGAATAGATATTAGTAAGAAATATGAGTGTATGAATTTGTACTGCTATTCACCTGACAGAGCTCAGCAGGCAGAAGGCAGATTTCGTTTCTCACTGGGACTATTCAAACACAAGAACAATTCTACAAAGGATGCCCCTGAGTACAAACACTTTCTTCGTGGATAGAACATTTTAACCGAGTAGATATGCTGTGGAAATCTTCCTTTTTCAAAGTCAGGGGAGGGGGATAGAGTTAGAAATCAGCACTGGTGAAGGCACATCTGCTTTTCTGATTCTGAGTCATTCCTATTTGGGTTTGATATAAAGATTAGGATATAAAAATTTAAATTATAAAAATATAGAGACCCTAACCAGAAATATCGTCCATGCAGTATGAACAATTGCTGAAAAGGAAAACAAGACCAGGGCTATGGCATCTTAAATTATGTTATGGATATCTTTAAGGAAGCATACAGTATCCTCTGAATCTCCAGTTACGGAGAGTTCTGAATTCCTGGACATCTTTCTGCCTATTGCTGCATACGTGAAGGCTGCATATATAAAGGTATTTGTACTGTGCATGTGACTGCCAAGGTGAAGACATAGGTATTGTGTATGGTGCGGGGGGGGGGGGGACTGATTGCCATGGTTCTACATTCAACTCAAACCCCATAAACCTTCTTTACAAACAACAGTGATAAAACAATGGAGAAACATATCTTTGCAAACAATATGATCTAATTAGTCTCTCAATCTGTGAGCTATGACCAGCTGAGTGGTAACAAGAATCCTATTATATCCACTTCAAACGAAAAGAATACTATAATTTTTAGTACTGTCTCTGTATTTTTTTCCCAATACTGCAAGGATTTTTTTTCTCTTATAGCTTTAACAAGGGTTGCATCAGTGGTGGGATTCAAAAAAAATTTCTACCGGTTCTGTGGGCATGGCTTGGTGGGCATAGAATACCTTGGTGGCCGTGGCTTGATGGGCATGGCAGGGGAAGGATACTGTAAAATCTCTGTTACCTCCATAGTCCAGGGGAAAGTTACTGCAAAATCCCCATTTTCTCCCAATCAGCTGGAACTTGGGAGGCAGAAGTGGTATTTACCGGTTCTTCAAACTACTCAAAATTTCTGCTACCAGTTCTCCCAAACTGGTCAGAACCTGCTGAATACCATCTCTGAGTTGCATGTTTCTATCATAGATAGAATAGTGAATGGGAAGAAAAGTTCTGTCTCGTGCATACTGGAAGATACACTCTGGAGAACCAAGAGATGAAGAGAAATTGATCAGGAACTAGATATGTACTACTGTTTGCAATTTCATATTCTACAGTATATGAAGGAGGAATCCGTACCTAGAAAAATTGTTAGGACATTTCATTCTATTGGCTGTATAATTTACTCATGTCTTTGTCTGAGTAAACACAGAAAGTTAAAGTAAACCAAGGTTGTTGCTGAGTCACAATTTCCATTTGTAACACTTCCTGAACTGTGTGATAATTTGAGAGACAACTGTAGCTATTAATTTCTTATAAACAAGAAAACCCGTAAAACTGGTACATAGCAGGGAAAAATCATGAGCAGAATTTGAGTTATTGACATGAGTACTTTAAATGTTACCCATGGTTAAGCAATGAGGCAAAACTATATCTGCATAATGGTGATTTGTGAAGGAACCCCACAAGCAGTCAATATGATATAAAAATGCATGTGCTAACTGCTGTGCCATATGTTCCCTCTGCCCTGCAAAAATCAGACATTTCTGTTTGCACAATAAATTTAAATTAATGTGTCAGTGTTTCTGACAAGCTTTTAAGTAGCTGAGGACATAGATTTCCCATAGCCCGCCTGTCATCTTTGATATGTTTTGTGAGAATTTTTCCCCCTTTCAAAAATGGCTTTATTAAATCCAAAATACCAGCAGCAGTCTACTGTTGCAAGCCAATTACCTGAAATTTTATTTGGAGGAATTTTCCATGAAACAAATAATGGAAAGCAATTTAGATCAATGTTGCAGTAGTTGCCTGCAAAAGAAGAACTGGAATAGGTGGCAATATGCATTAATAATAACAAAATCGCCCCAGTAGAGATGGTACATAAACAGATATTCCATACATGTACCTAAATCAAGCGTCCATCTTGTCCAATTATTACTGTGTTTATTATTATCTAAGCAATTTTATATTTCCAAAGTTGACTTCGTTCTCAGTCCTGAGAATCACATCAATGGAAATACCAGACATTGAGGTCAGGTAAAGATAATATTCCATTCTTTTTATTACTGCAATTTTTAAATTTATGCTTGCTGATAAATGAGGCTAAAATTATTGCAAAATATTATTATTATTATTTACTTTATTCATAAAACATGAAACTCAGCCAACTGAACATTTAAAAATGCATATTACAAATACTATTAACTGGTGCTAATTGTTGATACAGTTTGCTGCCAGCATCCTAGGTATCAACCAAGTATCTTCGTAGAATATAAGATGTGCCAAGTAGCGCCGTTTTTTGCAGTTCCGCTGGTGTTATTGCGGGAAGCTGCAATTTGCTGAGATATTTAGTAAAATTCTTGGACATGGTGCCAAGTGCCCCGATGACAATGGGTGTCACTGTGACATGCTTCATCCATAGTCGTGTGGTTTCGATGGTCAGGTCGCGATATTTCATGATTTTTTCTAGTTCTTTTTCTTTGACTCTGGCATCTCCAGGAACAGCGATATCAATGAACTGTACACTTCGGCCCTCTACAACCGTGATATCTGGTGTGTTGTGCTCCAAATGACGGTCTGTTTGTATTCAAAAGTCCTACAAGATCTTCACCCTCTCATTCTCGATAACCTTTTCTACTTTGTGTTCCCATGACTTTCTGGATACAGCTTAACCATATTTTTTACATAATGACCAGTGGATTAATTTAGCAACTCGGTCATGTCTAGCTTTGTAATCAGTTTGTGCAATTTTGCTGCATTCACATATTAAATGTGAAACAGTTTCGACTTTGTTATTGCAAAGTCGGCAGTTTGGGTTGTCAGTGGATTTTTGAATCTTCGCTTTCATGGCATTAGTTTGTAGTGCTTGTTCTTGAGCGCCAGTATTAAACCTTCCGTTTCTTTCTTGATAGTTCCCATCTTAAGCCATGTCCATGTCAAGTTGTCATCACATTTTCCTTCAATATTTTTCAAGTGCTGTCCATGCAAAGCCTTGGTCTTCCATCTATTTAATCTGTCATCCAGCTGTTTTTCCTTATATTCTGCCTTTGTTTCTGTTGTTTTTATGCTGTTCTCCCTTTTTACAGCCTGCAGCAATTTTTCTGTACTTTGGTTCACATAATCATTCAAACTTCATTTTTCTTCTTCTACAATTTGATGGATTTGCAATAGCCCCCAGCCCCCTATTTTTCTTGGCAGGTACAATCTGTCAATGTCACTTTGTGGATGTAAAGCATGGTATATATTCAAAGGTTTGCGTGTTTTCCGGTCCAGGATTTCCAGTTCAGCCAGAGTCCAGTTGATGATTCCAGCTGAATAGTGTATCACTGGAACTGCCCATGTATTAATGGCTTTAATTATGTTTCCGGCATTCAGCTTTGATTTTAATATTTTGTGGACCCTCCTGATGTATTCCTTTTGTGTTGACTCTTTGACTTTTTTATTCAAGATCTCATCTGCTTCCAATATGCCTAGGTACTTGTAACCATCATCCTTTGCTATTGCTTTCACTATATTTCCATTTCCCAGTTCTATTCCTTCTGGTTTTTCCTTTTTTCCTCACTGCATGGATAATATAGCACATTTTTCAAGTTCAAAGTTCATTTTGATGTCACTGCTGAACAGTTGAACTGTGTTGAGTATTGATTTAAGTTCAGTGGGGCTTTTCGCATACATTTTTAAGTCATCCATGTATAGTAGATGGTTTATCTTGCCATGTTGTCTTGAGACTTGGTATCCCAGTTTTGTGTTCCGTAGGATTATTGTCAGGAGAACTAATGCAATGTTGAACAGTAGTGGTGAAAGTGAATCTCCTTGGAAGGTTCCTCGTCTGATGTTGACTTCACCAATGTTCTCCCCATTTGTTTTTAGAACTGTTTTCCATTTTTGCATATTTGCTTTCAAAACTGTACAGATATTTTTGCTAATTCCAAAGTTTTCCAGACAGTTGTTAATCTAGCTGTGGGGTAATGAGTCAAATGCCTTCTTGTAATCAATACAAGCCATATTTAAATTTGTTTTCCTTCATTTTGCATTTTTTAGTACCATTTTGTCTATGAGCAGCTGGTTTTTGTTCTTGATTTTTTATAATTTCCTTTTTGTTCTACTGGATACAAACTGTTTTATATCAGGTGATTGAATATTGAATTTGCCAGTATCCTTGTAAAAAGTTTGAATGTTGTTGGCAGACAAGTAATTGGGCAATAGGTGTTTTGTTCTGTGCCTTTTTCTGGATCTTTCATTATCAAGTAAGTTCGTCCAGCTGTTAGCCATTCTTTGCTTGTTGCATTTTGAAGCATTTGATCAAATTGAGTGGACATGCGATGATGTAGGTTGGTCAGATGTTTTAGCCAGTATCCATGCAGTTCATCCAGGCCAGGTGCACTCCAGTTCTTGACCTTCTTTGCTTGTTTTGTCACCATGTCAGTTTTTATTACAATATTTTCCATCTATTTTTTATTTATTTTTTATTTTATTATATTTATATCCCGCCCTTCTCCTGTTTGTTGTTGAATATCTTTGATCCAGGAGGCAGTGTTGTTGTGTTCTACTGGGTTTTCCCACAGTTCTTCCCAAAAGTTCAAAGATTTTTCTTTACATGGGTGAATATAAGTTTGGATTCGACTTTCATCAAGGGACCAGTAGAAGAGGTGTTGGTTTCTTCTGAACGGGACATTTTCATGATACTGTTTTATTCATCCTTCACATCTTTCAATTTTCCTTGCTGTTGCTATCGCACGTTGTTTTAGTTCTTCCATAATTTCTGTTATTGTTTTTTCCTCCAGGTTGTATTTTTTGCGTAAACTATTTTTCAGCTTTTTGTTCTTTAGTTTTCCTTCTTTCAAGTACTTCAGATTGCTGATATCTGCTCGTAGTTTTTAAATTTTATTTTCAAGTCGAATTTTCCACTTTGGTGTTCCAGTGGGTTTCTTTTTTGGCATTTTATAACCTAGTTCTGCAGTTATAACAGCGGCTGTGCTATACATTAATTGGTTGGTTTCATATAGTGTGCTGGATGGGATGGAAGTTAAAATGTTGTTCACGGCAGTTAATAAATCTTTCACTTGTTTGCTATGCACTTTGCGAATGACAGGTAGTCTTTTTCTTTCTACATTTTCTTTGATGTGGTTTTCAATTTTTTCTTTCAGCATTTTTGCTAGATCACTTAGCTCTACACTTTCAAGTTGTTGCATAGGAGGATCTTCATCCTGTATGTTTGCTTCTTCCATTGGCTTTTCAATTTGTTTAGGTGTTAGAGCAATTTCTTCAGCTTGTTCATCATCACTTGTTGTTTTCTTTTTAGCCAATATTTCTAGATGTTGCATTTCCACTTCTGTGAAAACTTTATTACGGATGATGAAGCGCCTTTGATCCATTAGTCTTTGTTCAGTTACACCACTTTCCGGATGTTGTTCCTTCCACAGCTGCATCATTCTTTTTTGTAATCCCCTGGCTGTTGGCTCTGCCTGGTAGTAATATTTGAGGATTTGTCGATTTTCTTCAGTTGTCCAAGTTTTGCGCTTTGGTTCCAGTCGGTTTGCAGTTGCACGCCCTGGTTCCCTGGCAGTAACAACTGAGCCCTGTAGCCCATTTTTCGACAGATGTCCAGGAGCCATAGCATCTGACGTGGTCCTTGTTGACCCGGGCGACGAAAGATCCAAAGTGGATTTTTGTTAGTTTCTCCTCATCATTAGTGATGGTAGGTGCCTGGGTTGGTTCTCAGTGCTGAGCCACTATTGATTCAAGGATAATAATATCATAACTGTAGGAACCGCACCAGGTAGCTGTTCAGGCCCAGCCACATCAGGAAAGAGGCCTACCTTCCTGTTTTTTTTTTATTATTTATTATTATTATTATTATTATTATTATTATTATTATTATTATTATTATTATTATTATTATTATTATTATTATCATCATTATTATCATTATTATTATTATTATCTATTTGAAAGTCACATATTTCTATGAGGGATCTTACCCAACAATAACATAATACAAGAGTTGGAAGGGAGCTTGAGGTCTTCTGGTTCAAGACTTCTGGTAGCATATATGTCCCTTCTTGGGCTTTTCTACCAAATTTTATTCCTGGGCTTATCTACT
Source organism: Rhabdophis nuchalis (assembly GCA_039707465.1). Lineage (NCBI taxonomy): Eukaryota > Metazoa > Chordata > Lepidosauria > Squamata > Natricidae > Rhabdophis > Rhabdophis nuchalis. The sequence continues at coordinate 365,615,090 of CM077643.1, forward strand.
AAATTTAGACAAAACTGCCATAATCCATAGGCATGTCCTAGAACATGGGGCAAATGACAAGGCACCTGTCACACTGCAAGGTAAGCTTTGCTACTTTCATACAGTATGTGCAATGTTGCAAGCCAAGTATCAAAGCATGAAACTTGTTTCATGACACTGCGGCAGTAGTCAATTTGATATTAGTGTGATTAATTTGCAAAGTTGTGATATCCGGGTAGTACAAAAAAACATGTTCCTAAATAGCAATTTAGAAGGTATGATTTCACCAATCCTGGTACCCCACCCAATATGTGGACTTCAAATCCGACAATTCTCAGCAGCATTCAGGTTGACTGAGGATGCCACCTAACCTTGATTCTTCCCTTTCAACATTTTTATTTTATGTTGTTTCCCACTTTTCCTCCTTTTGTGTGTACAAGGGCAGGATTCTCAGAAATTGATAGAGGCCCAAGTAATTATCCTGAAATATTTTAATAAAGTTAAGTGGCAAATTCATTGCTTGCTATGGGGAAAGAAATATATATCATTTGAAAAAAATATATCATTTGCTATTTTCTAAGAAGAAAATAGCATAAATAGCTCCAGTTTCTCGTTTGTACTTTTAGAAAATCATCTTCACTTGAAGCATTAATGGAGCTCTAAGTAATAACCCATTGGCATCATAATGCAACATGATTCCCAGAGATTTTGAAGAAAAAACAATGATTACATTACTCTGTAAATTATATACAGTGACATTTTAATGATTGCAATCACTACTTAAAAACTGCAATAGTTAAAAAGAAATTCCACAACATTCTTTATTTATTTTTTTATTTTTTTATTTGCAAAATAAATGTATCTGTTTCTTAATCTATAAATTATTTTTCCCAATGAGGATTTGGGGGGATTTTACTCTCCTCTTTAATTTAGGAGATTACAATTTACTAATCTCTTTGTCTTTGATGTTTTAGGAAGGGCAGATACCTTATTGGACATCAATTGTTAACTGTTATTTAGGCTTTACCATGGCAAATTTATTGCAACTAGTATAATAATTACATTATTCCTAAGGGACTGTGGTTTTTGAGCATATTCAGAAGTATAGAATCATATCAAAAAGAGAACAAAAATTGTTAGATTATTTTAAAATGTAATAAATATACATATGCATATAGGTAGTTGTCAATCAACAATTAGGACCAGAAATTCTGTTGCTAAGCAAGGAAGTAAGAATTAGAATAACAGAGTTGGAAGGCACCTTGGAGATCTTCTAGTCCAACCCCCTGCTTAGGCAGGATACACTAAACCACTTCAGAAAATGATTATCTAATCTCTTCTTTAAAACTTCCAATGTTGGAGCATTCACAACTTCTGGAGGCAAGTTGTTCCACTGATTAATTGTTCTAACTGTCAGGAAATTTCTCCTTAGTTCTAAATTGCTTCTCTCCTTGATTAGCTTAACCTGCATTAACAGATGGATAGAATCAAGATCATTTGAAGTGTTAATACCACTTTATAATGCCTTGGTAAGGCTACACTTGGAATCCTGCATCCAGTTTTGGTTGTCACAATGTAGAAAAGATGTTGAGACTCTAGAAAGAGTGTAGAGAAGAGCAACAAAGATGATTAGGGGACTGGAGGGTAAAACATATGAAGAATGGTTACATGAACTGGGTATGTCTAGTTTAATGAAAAGAAGTACTAGGAGAGACAAGATAGCAGTGCTCCAATATTTCTGGGGCTGCCACAAAGAAGAGGGAGACAAGCTATTCTCCAAAGCACCTGAGGGTAGGATAGGAAGCTAAGAGTAAACATTACAATCTGTCCCCAATAAAAGTGAAAGAATAATAGGAACTGTATCTCCAGTAGGTACAACAAAGTGAACACCATTTAATGGTTAACCCTCATTATAATGTCATCTTCTCAACATCAATAATAAGAGTGATACTTGATCATGGTTAACAGACAAAAATTTCTTCAATCCTATTCATTTTTGTAAATGGTTCTATTCATTAAAATGGACTGTACTGCAAATGACATGAAAAAGACAGCAGAGCAGAATCTGTGTGTCTCATATATAAGGTCCAAAGCAAATACACACTTTTTAAAAAATTATGATACATTTGTAATGCTATACAACTTCATATTAATGAATCCCTCACAGAGATCAATTACAGAGATTTTTGCTCCTTTCCTTTTCACCTGCAGGGAAGACACTTTAACCACTTGACTTGCACAGCTAGAGTAGTTCAGGTTACATGCATAAGACTAAAGAGTCAATTTAGTCTTATGGTTAAGGCAGCAGGCCAGAAAACAGGAGACACTGAGTTCTAGTTCTGCCATAGGCACAAAGCCAGCTGGGTGACCTTGGGCTAGTCACTTTCTCCCAGCCTCAAGAAGTAGATAATGGCAAACTTCTGAAGTCTTGGCAAGAAAACTGCAGCTCTGTTTTAATTTCCTTTGGTTTTTGCTACTCAGTTATTTAGTTGTCTTTTTTAGAAATTAGAAACAGAAACCGAGGTGGTGCAGTGGTTAGAGTGCAGTACTGCAGCCTACTTCAGCTGACTATTAGCTGCAGTTTGGCAGTTCAAAACTCACTGTCTCAAGGTTGACTCAGCCTTTCATCCTTCTGAGGGGGGTAAAATAATACAATAATACAATAATACAATAGCAGAGTTGGAAGGGACCTTGTAGGTCTTCTAGTCCAACCCCCTGCATGGGCAGGAATCTTATACCATTTCAGACAAATGGCTGTCTAACATCTTTTTAAAGACTTCCAGGGTTGGGGCATTCACAACTGCTGGAGGCAAGCTGTTCCAGAGGTTAATTGTTCTTACTGTTAGGAAATTTCTCCTTAGTTCTAAGTTGCTTCTCTCCTTGGTTAGTTTCCACCCATTGCTCCTTGTCCTGCCCCCAGGTGTCTTGGAGAAAAATGAGGGCCCAGACTGTTGGGGGCAATATACTGACTCTGTAAACCACTTAGAGAGGGCTGTAAAAGCACTATGAAGTGGTTTATAACTCTAAGTGTTATTGCTATTAACACATTTATAGACATTTAGTCAACAGGTAATAGAAACTGTAGATAGGCAACCAAAGTGCAACTTTCCATTTATAATACATTACCAAAATATGTAGCATCTTGTAGAGTGCTGGGTGAAACAGTAGCTAAATAATGAATTAGAATCATGGAATTCTAGATTAAAGATCACTGACAGCCATGGGAATTGACTAAGTGACATTGCCTAACTTACCCTACAGAATAGTTTGTTAAACAGAAAGATTGAAGGAGCACTATGTAGAACATCTTAAATTGATTGAAAATAGCATTGGAACAAAATAAAAACTTGTGGGAAGGGGTAGGTCTCTATTAATCCTGTGCAGGTAGATTTTGTATTTTATCACCTCCATCATGGAATCCTTCCTGGAAAACCAGGCCAGCTGGAATGAAATATCATGTAAAAAAAAAAAAGTGGGGATTGCTATATTCCTCCAAAAAGATACAAAACTAAATTGTACATTGTTAAAGGGACATATTGTAGTTCGTTTTCATATAAAAAGCTCAAATTTCAATCCTTGCCATTGTATGTAATATAGGACATAAAGGGGAAAAAATAACTGCTTAAGATCCTTGGTTTCTTGTGATCACGGTAGTTAGTGATGGTTTTGATGAGCTATCAAACTGATCTGGAATGAAACAACTGCCCTCCATTTTTAGATCTTGTCTAAAGCAAATGCATTTGAATAGCCACATTTTTATGCAGAAGGGAGGATGTGCTATCTTTATGTCAATGTTATGAAATATATGGAAGGAAAAAATAAAGAAGATATTTGCATAACCTAATAGTTCAGTAAAATCCAGCATGAATTTATGAGAATAATCATTACTGAAGATCTCCCAGGTACTGGAAATCAAAATTCAGTCCAAGTGTATCTATGTAAAATTTGCAAGATATTCTTCATTCATCTCTGGCCGAATGGACAGGGATGAATAATTTGCTGTTCAGTGGGAAAATCATTAACCCTTTATAAGGATGAATTATAGATCACATTCCAAATAGAGATAATTTAATAGTAGTGCAAGAGTCCACTCAATAAAATTAGCCAAAAAGGTTCCTTTTTTAAAAAAGAAATGTGCTTTTTTATCCAACAGCTATGAATCAGATTATGGTGGAATATAACCAGTAGAATAATTCTTTTTAATAAAAGTTTTGATAAGTAACAGTGGAGAGAGACATATTTAGTAAATCAGGTCATTTTTCAAATAAGGCCATTTTATGACCAAGGACAATTGCCATGATTAACAACAGGAAAGGGAGATACCAGATGTGGTTTTTTGGGAGTCAAGTGATACTGGCTGCTACTTGGAAAAAAATATCCAAATTTAAATGCACAATAACTGCCCTTATTCCTAAGTGTATAGTTTAGTTCTCTTTTGGGTACTGCCCTAGATAAATTCAAAGAAATGTCAACAAAAATATACAGACCCCAATATTCTAATGTCCTTTCTCTGGACATTATTTAAAAATGCAAATTACAACATCATGGAGGAGAAATTCTTACTTTAATTATACTACCGTTAATGCAAACTGCACCTCTTGAATTTATACCTAAACTAGAGTATACTTGGGCATCTGCCTTTTCAACATAATTGTCAAGTAATTTGTGACTTTGTCACTGAGAAAATCTATGTGGTTCTAGGAGTCAACAGTGACGTGCTGGCACAAAACTAATCATTTGTGACTGAAAAGCATAACAACTTAACAACCACAACCAAGAGTGCCAGGAGTGCAGTCATTAAGCAAAGCAGTCATGTGGGTTTCTCAATTATGCTCAATTGTGTTCATAAATTGAGGGTTACTCTCACACACACTGCACCACCCTCACTATCTGCAGGAATCATAAATGTTTATGATCTTGGAGACTCCATAAGTATTCAAACTTCATAAACAGCAATCTATATGAAAAGACAAAACATTGTTCCAGACCAATGTTTCATGAGAAATGGTAATAATGGTAGTCTTAGATTCCTTCAAAGCAAAAACCCAAGCCTCCTGCAAAATGCTTTCTCTAAATTGGCATGCCATCACATCTACCTTAACACTTTGTTTGGTTAGATCAGAGGTTCCCAAACTTGGCAACTTTAAGACTTGTGGACTTCAACTCCCAGAATTCTCCAGCGAGCAGTCCACAAGTCTTAAAGTTGCCAAGTTTGGGAACCTCTGGGTTAGATCATACTTTCAAACACAGTTCCAGATTCCTTGTATGTCATATAATCTTATTATTTGATAGAAAGAGAAGGAGTTTCTTTAATATGCATGGAACATATTTCCCGAAATCACAGTTTCATTTTTGACATCAGTAGAAAGCTCAGTACATATCTGGCAATCTATGGTGTTGTTTGAAAGGTTTGTGATAGATTTGTATGACAGAGCCATTGGATTGTACAAAATTAATGAGACAAAACAGCATCTGTTTATAAAAAAGAGATCATTAATATGTTCTACCAGATGGTTCTCAAATAATAAATCTTGCAAGCAATATATCAAGGGAGTTGTGTATCAAAAGATATTACAAGAAAATGCAGTGTCCACATCAAGAGTGGGAGAGAAAGATATTTTAATACAGGAGTCTGCAAAGTCGGCTCTTTTAAGACTGGTGGACTTCAACTCCCAGAGTTCCCCAGCCAGCTATGCTGGCTGGGGAACTCTGGGAGTTGAAGTCCACCAGTCTTAAAAGAGCCGACTTTGCAGACCCCTGTTCTAATACATTTTTGACCGCACGCAAGAAAATTATATGAATTGATACACTGGATTAAAAATATAACAAGTGATAAAAAGTGTGGATGATATAAATATTGTAATCCCATCCTTAAGTGAACTATTTTTATGTCATAGAGACTTGATCCATTTGTTTAAAGTTAATCCTTCTTTCAGAAGATATGCTTCAGACCTTGAGTAAAAAGCTAATATACCATCTCTCTGCTATTCTTTTAAGGCACCTGTCCTTGTACAGCCTTAACAGAGGTACAGTGTGAAAGAGATCACAATAGTTTTTTAAGCCACTTGGTGTGCTGGTCATCACAGTCCTGTCCTATTTTTAAATCACTGTCACCTAAATCAGTCAGGTAAATTTTCTGTCAGCTAAAGCACCAGATCAGGTGTTTGATAGTCTGTTGAAAGCAACTGTCCCAAAATGTGCAAGCGTATTTAAAAGGTTTTAGGATTTTGAGGGGTAAAAGTCTATCTTAAGCAGCTGGTAAAGCATCAAGCACTATTCTGCTTCTCAGATTTTTCCAAGTCAACTCCAATTGTGAAAACAGGCTTGCTCTAATCCCACTGTAAAGCCATGAGGATTTCATTTTGAGAAACAAATTTTTTCCTCTACAACAAATATGAAATGTCTATCAGGATGATCTATTTTTAGATGTGATATGTACCATATAAATACAATAGTCTGCATTAGTTCTTTATAAATACTGATACTTTCAGTGAAATAACACTTATTTATTCAATTGAAGAAAAAATATGATTTATTTTGTTTTCCTTTAACAGCCATCTTCTCCAAAGCTAGCTTTTATTCTGAGAACTACTTGATATAGCAGGTACAAGTCCTTCCCCTTACTCATTGCTCAGGATTATGTTTTAGTACACACTAGAAAAGTCCCTGTCCATGGGCTCTTAAGTCCTTGTCCCTTCTAAGGTCATAAAGGTTGGGGACAAATGTTTCATTATGTTTGCAAAATTCGCCTGATCGTGACATATAAGATAGCTCATATTTCCTTGGTGGTTAAGTCAGGCCATATGAAGTCAGCTGTTACTATGGTAACATGAAAATCAGGGAGAAAAAATATGGCTGAATGAGAAAAATTGATCGCAGGTAGATTAGCTGCTATCTGTTGAGAAGATGATGGTGTGCACTTTCTTAGGGAGATAAAACACTTGGATTCAATTGCAAAATACTGTGTTAACACAAACAAGAAAAATTCATTAACAGTGAACATTTCTTCTGACAAAACTGACTTACAGTGGCTTTTAAAAAATTCTCTCCCCTGTTGCCCACAAGGTGGTTTTGGACGGAAGAAATATGTCTCATTACGTATTCAATACAATACAATACAATACAATACAATGCAATACAATAGCAGAGTTGGAAGGGACCTTGTAGGTCTTCTAGTCCAACCCCCTGCGTGGGCAGGAACCCTATACCATTTCAGACAAATGGCTGTCTAACATCTTTTTAAAGGCTTCCAGGGTTCATACAGATAGAATTCATACAGATAGAATATACAGCATGTGATTCCTGAGATATATTACCATGAAAGGTTTATTCGTTTATTCAAATCGCTGTTTTTTCTCCATTCAAGGATATCCGGAGTGGCTTATAATAACAAATAAAATTTTAGGAGTATAAGGCATAAGTACAAAACAAAAACAAAATCTGAGAATCAGCATGCAATGTAAGCAAAAAAGCAAACTTAAAACAATAGATCTAAAATATTTTTTTTTTAAAGTAAACTTTAAATAAAACAACATTGTAATATCTGGCTTCCCAGAGAAGGTATCCTAAAGTAAACTCATTGTCTAAAGGGAAGGCCATATTGCTAGTCACCAACTATAAAAATAAGTACTAGGGCAGGGGTCTCCAACCTTTGCAACTTTAAGTCTGAAGGACTTCAGCTCCCAGACTTCTCCAGCCAGCTTTTGCTGGCTGGAGAATTCTGGGAGCTGAAGTCCTTCAGACTTAAAGTTGCAAAGGTTGGAGACCCCTGCACTAGGGCATTAAAAGAATATTGTGGTAGACCTGAATGCATGGCCAGATTCAAGTCCCAAATCATGCATAGAGCTCACTTGGTATAAACTTGGGTTGTCACTTCAAACCACTTTATTTCATAAGCTTGTTCGGGTATAAAATTATAAGACCCACATCATGTATACAACTTTGATCTGCTAAAAAGAAGGCACGGTGTAAATAGAAAATAGTGGCTGGGGGGGATGATAAAAATCACATCTGATTCCTAGACTTTTTGAAGCTTTAAAGATTAATACTCGGTTTCATTCAAATTCCTAACCACTGGAAAACTAAATGGGGTGTCCAACTCTTGAAGATCAAAAGACAAGAGTTTTTTAGCAGAATGTCCTCCAAAGTCTTATGACTCAATTTTAAAAATGTTAAGGACTTTGGACCTCAACTCTCACAATTTCTCAGCCAGAGTTGAAATCCATAGATTTTAAAGTTGTCAAGACTGACAAACACTGACTTAGAATACCATAGGACATAGAGTTTACAAACAAAAATAGTTTAGTTTAGTTTAGTTTATTAGTTTTTTATACTGCCCTACCCCCGAAGGACTCAGGACGGTGTACAGCCAAAGTAAAACAGATATATAAAAGTTAAAAACAGTTTAAAAAACCCTCATATGTGGGGTTCCTCAGGGGTTGGTCCTCTCGCCCCTACTGTTCAACACATATATGAAGCCGCTGGGTGAGATCATCCATGGTTTTGGGGTGGGATATCATCTGTATGCTGATGATACTCAGTTGTACATATCCATCCCAGACCACCCCAACGATGCCGTCGAGGTTATGTCCCGGTGCTTGGAAGCTGTACGGATCTGGATGGGTGGTAACAAACTCAAGCTCAACCCGTCCAAGACTGAGTGGCTGTGGCTTCCGGCGCCCCGGTTCAGCCAGATTATTCCAACTCTGGCCATTGGGGGCGAAACACCGGCCCCCGTGGAGAGGGCGCGCAATTTGGGTGTCCTCCTGGATTCCCGGCTGTCCATGGAAGACCATGTGGCGGCCGTGGCCAGGGGGGCGTTTCATCAGGTACGCCTGATGTGCCAATTGCACCCCTTACTGGACTGGACTGCCCTTCGCACAGTCACTCAGGCCCTCGTGACATCCCGACTCGACTACTGCAATGCTCTCTACATGGGGCTTCCCTTGAGGTGCACTCGAAAGCTACAGTTAGTGCAGAATGCAGCCGCGCGGGTGATTACGGGAGCCTCTAGATGCTCCCATATAACACCGATCCTGGATTCCCGGCTGTCTATGGAAGATCATGTGGCAGCCGTGGCCAGGGGGGCATTTCATCAGGTACGCCTGATGCGCCAATTGCGCCCCTTACTCGACCGGGGTGCCTTACGCACAGTCACTCAAGCACTCATCACCTATCGACTCGACTACTGTAATGCTCTCTACATGGGGCTCCCCTTGAGGTGCACCCGAAAGCTACAGCTAGTCCAGAACGCAGCCGCGCGGGTGATTACGGGAGCGCCTAGACACTCCCACATAACACCTATCCTGCGCGAGCTGCACTGGCTTCCTGTGGTCTTTCGGGTCCGCTTCAAGGTTTTAACGACCATCTTTAAAGCGCTCCATGGCTCAGGGCCTAGTTATATGCGAGACCGCCTCCTGCCCCATACATCCCTCAGACCGATACGCTCCCACAGAGAGGGCCTCCTCAGGGTGCCGTCGGCTGGACAATGCCGACTGGTGACACCAAGGGGAAGAGCCTTCTCTGTGGTGAGCCCAGCCCTCTGGAACGACTTACCCCCTGAACTCCGCACCATCTCCGACCTCCGCCTCTTCCGCAAGTGTCTGAAGACACATCTATTCCATCTAGCCGGCCTAGCGTAACCTCCATTACTGACTATTAGAGAGTTTTAAACTTGGGATTTTTAATTCGGTTTTTAGCGCAGGGTTTTATTTATTAGAATAGGTTTTTTAAATTTTATATATTTTGTATGTATTTTAACATCCCTGTGCGCCGCCCTGGGTCCATTTGGAGAAGGGCGGGGTATAAATTTAATTAAATAAATAAAATAAATAAATAAAAACATATTAGATAATTTGGCCTCTCATAAGATTAAAAAACCAAGAAACACCGATTAAAATTAATAAAAATTCATATTTAAAAAAATTATTTTTATGCCAGCCCAGCTTGTTGGAAAAGAAAGGTTTTGAGAGCACGGCGGAAGGTGCATAGGTCAGGGATAGTTCTTAATTCCAGGGGCAATTTGTTCCAGAGGACAGGTGCTCCCACGGAGAAGGCTCTCCCCCTGGGTGTCGCCAGTCGACATTGTTTAGCCGACGGCACCATGAGGAGACCCTCTCTATGGGAGCATACTGTCCGGTGGGGGGCTCTCAGTGGCAGAAGGCGATCTCATAGGTACCCAGGTCCTAAGCCATGGAGCGCTTTAAAGATAGTAACCAACACCTTGAATCACAATAGAGGTAAGGTGTTTATATTTTGCCATTCTGTAAATAATAAATGTGTTTCAGTCCCAATATTCTTCTGCTTGAGATAATTTTTAATTACTTTCTTGCTTCTAACCTCATGAAAGTGGCACTGAAAAACCAGATAGGGAACCCTTATTAATATTTTAATTGTGCCTGGAAGTGAATCAGAAAATAGTAGCATATGTCCTATTCACCCAGTCCGAGTTAGTTTTCTCTTACATTTTTGAAACAATTGTAGTTTTTCTAGCAGTATGCCAAACAACCAAGTAACACTTAAGTTTAAAAAAAATGAGGTAGGTTATGAAAATTGTAACCCTAAGTTTTCATTCCCTCCCCACCCACCCCCGGGCTAAACAGATGATTCCCACTAGTCTTCTAAAGAAACAAAAATCATAGACATGCCAAAAGATGAGAGGACAAATATCTTACACTTTATTTGCAAACTGTATACTAACTTACATGATCTAAGCAAGAGTTTTCCAGATGTTGTCTAACAAGATCTGCAGGTAGCATGTAAATGATGGCTTTACCCTACGGAAGCTCCATAGACAAATTGAACATTATCCCTAGTTTAGGAATCTGTGAACATATAAAGTACAATGCCTGTGCATTGAAAAATACACATAGAGAAATAAGGAAATAGAAATTACTGGAACAAAACTAATTCTATGTCAGGCACAAAAAACCAGGTGCACATACAAGAGTTCCAAATTACTGATTTATTGCTCAAGCCTATGAACAGGAATCTTTTCAAACTAATAGTTTACACTTAGAGCAAGCTAGATAAGGTTCAAGGGTATTCAAAGGGGATTGGGCTTCATTCTTTTGTGACTATGTATAGCCAAAACTGATTCTTCTCTTGACTCTCCCTCCCTGGCTCTGCAAGTGTCTCTTCTACATCATTGGAAGGAGATGCATGGCTCCATTGTTGCCAGCCCTGAAACTTCTAAATTTCATAGATAAATTTTATCTATGAAATTTGTCTATGAAAGAACCCATCAGCAGCATCCTTTGAGGTTACTCAGATATAACAAGCTATGCTTTGGGCCACTGCCAAAGCACAAGTTTCTTTTTTGCAACACCTTCCTAATCTTGTCTAAACTGTGGGGTTGGGGGAGGGACAAGATACAGTCTAGTCAATGCATGGATTGGAGTCCATTGGGAAACCAAAAAGAAAAAAGAAACATCTCAGAGAAGGCGATGGTAAATAATTTTTATCCTGTTGTCATGGAAATTGTATGACTGTACCCTTTAGTCCCCAAGATTCAAACTCAATTCAATACTTGTGTGCCAACTTTCACGGGTGCCAGATTCGGTCTAAGAAACTAATAAGCATAGCATTTTTGTATTTCAGGGTGGTAGAGAAAACTCATTTTTCATTATATATGATACTAACAAATTCAAAATTACAAATTTATGAGGGCAATTATATAAGCATGTATTGTTGTGGTAAACCTTACACACACTTAATGATGTGAGCTAAAAGGTAAGGCAAAGAAAGGTTTTAATTGAACAAATATGATAGGGATACACAGACAATGTTCATCTAGAGTTTATTTATAGTGACATTCTGCTCACTCATAACCTCAAATGTCTATACGGAGTTCGTCTCAGCTTGGTGATTCCATTGCTGGCTGGAAATGGTGGTAGTTGTACTTCAACATACCTGAAGTGTTCCAAGTTGGAATGGGGCAATAACACTATCTAAATCGAATATTGTAATCCAACATTTGAGTTTCAGTGTAGATATTTAACTTCAACTTTCTTGCTGTTATTTGAAAAGAATATTTCGCAATGTTTGAATAAAGGAGAATTAAGTTAGCACAAAATTGGATAATGATTATTTTTCCAATTTAAATGTCAGATATTGGGATTTTGTCATTTGTGAAAGACTTATCATGGAAGCAAATATTGATTATTCCTGTAAAATCGTTAGATATCAATGTGGATATTAAAATCAATAGATGCTGCTTATCACATAACAGGCTTTCTAATTTCATCTTCTTGATAGTTAACTGGACAGAAACACAGAAGAAATAGACTTTTAGTTTGACACAATAGGGTTTGTAGCTGAATATTCGAAAGGTTCTCAAAACATTTACAAAATATTTGTTTACAGAATTTGTAGGGAAGAATTTGGTGAAGAGAAATTCATTACTACCCTAAAGTTACAACAATGTAAACTGCTACTAATGTTTCATTCATGTCACCAACCTTAAAGCCTAGAACAAGTGGGATTTGTCTAGTCATCTCTTTGGGGGTTTTCTAAAAGATTTCAGTCAAACACTTTTGACTAAAAATCACAGGAAAGAATTGAACTTAAGACCTTCTTTATTCAGAGCATGAGCTTCCCCCTCCCTTGCCAGATCCTCTGCATTCAGGATTAGGTTGCTGATGGAAACTGATTAGCTGACATCTCCCCGACAGGATAATGTAGTATGTGGCATGGCCTTCTTGGTGAGGAACTAATTGAATTTCTTTCCAATTCCTCAACTTTCCATGGCCAAATTGTGGTTCACCTTATCACTTACAAAATGATTAACAAACTAAAGATTTATTACTGTACTTGGACCACTTTACAACTTGGAAAGAATGCCTGTACCTTGTTCCGGAAACCTTATTTTCTTATTTATTGCAGCTACCTCATAAATATTGTGCATTAATCTTATTTGGAAGTGTCAGGTGACAGTTAGCTTTTTCCCCATCTCAGTTTGTGTGACTGTAATTAGGTTCCAGGAATAGCTGATAATGGAAAAAGAAATGCTATTAATTGTAGGCTATTTTCTTTCTGCCAGAGAGCTGGTCATAGGAGGTTAGGTAACTTTATCACCTTTCATTCCTAGTTAAGATCAATAAATAATTGTTACAGTCAGTAAGCAGCCATAATATACTGAGATGTTAAAGCCTTGCAATAATGCATACATGCATCAAGATACTATTTCAATTAATAAAAATGCTATTATTTTTCTATAATCATGATAACCTGTTATTTAAGCTGTATTTAATTCTTGTTCCCCAATATGAAATATGGGATTGTATTTAAGAAACTATTTCCTCTGACATACCATTAAAATTATGGCCATTAGGATAATTAAAGTGCAATAAGTTCACAAAACAACTATCGGTTGACAAAATAAGCATGTACATTGTTTGTGCATCTATAAAGTTTCAGAAGGAAAATTCAATTAATCTATCCTTCTTTCATTATTTTTATGGTTGGTTGCACAATTAGCGAGATATTTAGACAAGATTTGTCATTTTTATCCAAGACTTCCCAAAGATCTGGCTAGGCAGATGTTATTTAATGGTGTTAAAGGTATTGTCTCAGGATGTAAGCTTTTCCAAGTAAATCTGCCTTTTGCTGATGGTTATTTTGTCAATCCTAATGATGTTCAAATGGAGCCCTAGATGTTTTGGGATTGTACCCATGTTATCTATTACTATTGATACTATCTTTACCTTCTTCTGCCACAGTTGTTCTACTTCTATTTGCAAATTTTTGTATTTTGTGATTTTCTCCAGTTCTTTCTCTTCTATTCTGCAACCTCCAGTTACTGCAATATTCACTAACCAGACATTTGTTTCTTATCAATAATTGTTAGGCCTGGGGTGTTATGTGGTATGTACTTGTTTGTTTGAATAATAAAGTCCCAGAGCACTTTAGCTTCTTCATTTTCTATTACTTTGTCTATTTTGTTGTCTTTCTTTCTTGCAGACAACTAGTATATCTTGAAGATAGTCCAATGCATCATTGTTGCCACTTTGTTGTGCCATTGTTTTTAGTCTGTCTGTGCAATCTTCTTGCAGCAGCTAACTAGGTGGTCCACTGATTCTTCTTCAAAAACAAACAAACCAGAAAGTCCACTTGCCCCTTGAAAAAGCACCTTTGGGATATGCATATGTTCTTAAGGCTTGGTGCTGTGTATTATTAGATTTATTAATATGTCTTTGAGTCAATGTTGATTCCTGGAAACATCCTGGACTAGTTTCTTGTAATTTCCTAGCACCACTATTCAAAAATGGTTTGCCCTTGTTTTCATCTTCCAAGGATAAAAGAGAGTATCTGACCCAAGGTCAGATGGCTTGTTTTATGCCTAAGGCAAGATTAGAACTCACAGTCTCCAGCCTGAGGCCTGAACCTCTGTACCAAACTGGCCCTCCTTTATTATTACAATTGAAAATTCATTTGAGCCAGAATACTTAGGATTAATGGTTTTTTTCATTAAATATTTATATTAGCAATGTTTTAATATAATTGTAAAGAGGCAATTACATATTTGTAAATTCCAACAATATGTATAGAGACCTACAGGTTCTCTACCAGGTAGACAACCTTACTCATCGGAGTATATGATGGTAGTTTTAGAAATACTTATTTTGAGAGATGGTGCTTTAAATTAAAGATGATAAAAGAATTATGTGAAATTTTACATATTATGTAAAAATGATCACATTATAGTGTAGTGTCATAATTTTTACATTATATTTAAAATTTCAAAAAAAATTACAAGAGGAGATGGGCAGTTGGGCAGATGATACTTTCTTCTTCAGAATACTTCAATCCTTGAAATGAAGAATGAAGATGCTCACTTTTGTCTTGCCATGTGCAAAAGCTGACTAGGATAGCAATTGAATAATACTGGCCATGGGTCAGTATCTTATACTACATTGGTGAGCAGGAGATGTTCTTGGGAAATGCAAGAGAGACTGTGTTGTTCTAATTCCTTTAGAACACCTGCCTGATTCTTCCTAATGTGGACTGATTTGATATGTTTTGGGTTCTACCTTCTCACAGAAACCCTAAAAGCCTGCAAATAACTGACAACCTCCTATCTATAGTAGTAACCAATCTGAGGGCCAACACATATTGAACTGTACTACCCTTCCCCCTCTTTTTTTCTGTGAATCAGTAACTATTCTTTGAATAGCTCCTAGCAAGATAATCGGTGCTTGGAACAAAGAATGCATTTAGTGCCAAAGTACAATAGCATAAAAGAATGAATGTCAGAACTTCACAGAACCCATTGTGAAATTGTGAAATGTTACAACTCCTTTGCTGTCTATGAAACACTTCATTTTCTTTGCCTTCTAAAACATCATTATGTTTCAGTAGAGCATTGCAGATCTGAAAGTAATGAAATAAGAACCACATTGATGTTCTTTTCAGCCAGGCAGTTTTTAGTCTTGAGAAATTAATATATGTTTAAGGGGTGTTTTGTTTTGTTATTTTGTCTTGCGTTATTTTGTTTTTAATGAAAAACTGCGTTCACCTTGTGATGACATATAATTTTTTTTTTTTATATTGAAAAAGTTTTATTGGTTTTACATTTTTCTATAGGGTAGGGTAAGGGATACAAAGAAATTTTGAGAGCATTCACGTCAGAGTCGTCGGCCCTTCCGAGACCTCAAAATACACAATAAAAAGATAACAAAAAAAAAACATTTTTCATAACACTACAAGGTAAAAGCAAGTACATATACCTAAATTCTCAATTCCATGCTGTCAGACATTTACAAAAAATCCAGATACAGATATTATGCAAAATTGTTCAGAAAAATCAAGGCAAAGTTATTTTTTCGATCTAAGTCTCTTGGCTATTGTATCTTCTTTTTCTCCTCCCTGGCCCCGAGCGGGCGGGGCCGTGGCCCCCTCCGTCCCCCCTGGATCTTCCCCCAGGGCAGAGGAATATTTTTTAAGAAAGGCTTCCGCCTCATCAACTGTTTTAATCCTCACTCTTCCTCCTTCCCAGAACACCAGCATCCCTTCGGGTATCACCCACTTGAACCAAATCCCATGATCAAACAATGTTTTAGACAAGAAGGAAAATTTCCTCCTTGCTTCTCGAATCTTTCTAGGAATCTGCTTCAAGATAGTGACCGTTTTTTGTTGGTAAATTAAAGGGTTCTCTCTCTGCGCCCTCAGGATTTCCTCTCTGGTTGACCTTCTAACAAATTTCACATGTATCTCTCTAGGCACTTCATTTATCCTGGCATATGCTGAGTTAATTCTATAGGCTAGGTCAATGTCCCCCCTGATCTCATCTTTAAGTTTTTGTAAATAGTCTGCTAAAATTGTGCTCATAAGATCAGGGAGGCATTCACCAGATTCCTCAAGAACGTTCTGAAATCTCAAAAAATATGTCATTCTTTCCATATCAATCCTAGACACATGCCCATCTATTTCCCCAACCTCCTTAGTAACATTTTTAATCTCTCCCTTAACCCCCACCAACCCCCCTTCCAATTCTTCAGTCTTCTGTGTGTTTTCCAGCACCTGCTTCCTTGTGTCCAATAGCTCCTTCTTGAAATTGATGTTTTCAGCCCTCTGGGCCTGAATTTCGTTTACCAAAGTTTGTATAACAGTTTCAAGAGAAGCCATCCGTTGTTCTAAACTTGCCAGTGCTGTTTCTTGAGCCATGATTAACTGTTAAAGTCAATGCCAGCCAAAATGGCGTTTTCAGGGTGGGGTTGGTGAGACTAACCGGGAGCCAAAAGTTCTGATCAAGGTTGAAACGTTGTAAAATTCAGGAACCAAGAGAGAGACAATTTTCCAGCTCAATAGTTATAATAACGAAGGTAATCCAGAAAGGAATCACAAATCCAACAAGAAAAAAATTCTTCATTAATATCCAGAGAGAGTCCCACTTGTAAAGAGATGCTGGGAATTTTCCATAGTTAAAATAGTCAGGCAGGGACAAAGAAAAGCCACTTTCCACCGCCCATCTCAGAGCCCAGAGGAGAGAGTAGAAAAATAATTTTTTTTTAACCAGCCAGACCTAGAAACAATGTTGCAAGTAGCCGCATACCACTTTCCCTTGTTAGAGACAGTCCGGATTTAAGATTTCCGCTTTCTCTTCCAGAGAAGCCATTTTTAAGTGCCGCTTAAGTCCGAGGGGGGTTTTTTGAAAACAAACACCCCCCTCCCAGTCCGTTCAGCCTGGCTGGCAGCAAGGAAAAAAAAGTCTTTTTAAAACTCACTCTCCCTCGCAGCTGAAGCCTCGGCAAGCCTTCCGATCTCTTCCATTCAGCCCTCTACATTAAAGTGAATGGCGCCGACAGCCATTGGCGAAGGGAGAACCCCCCGCAGCATGTTCTCCTTCACCTAAGCCGCGGCAAAAGGGTCGCCTCCCCCCACCGCCGTGAGGGGGGGCGTCCCTGCCGAGCCGGCCCTACGGGAGACCCCCAAAAAAGGGGCGTCTCGCCCCCGTGGGGGGGCAGAAAAAGCAACAAAACGGCGAGCGAGCGCTAGGCTCGCTCGTCACCGCAGGAGCTGGAACCGGAAGTCGACATATAATTTTATATTCAACACTATATCCTCACTTTTCTGTCTTTCTGATTAGTTAATCGTTCCTATATCCCTTCCTCTAAACTTCAGTCAGCCTATTTACCATTCTCACCCATACACAAATATTTCTCTCCAGAATAGTATCATTCATTTATCTTTGTGCCTGCATTCTTTTAAAATTATAGTTATTCCAATAAATCTTTGAACAGTTCCAATAATTATAATATACCAATCAATCTAACAATTACATTATCCTGAGGTCTGGAGTGCTTATAGAATATATTCCCTTTGGAGTCAAATTTGGTCCTAATGGCCCAATTTTCAGAAAACATTTGAAATGATTTCTAAAATTTTGATATTATATTTGATATTTTAATTTTTATATATGGTTCTAATATTGTATGCTAATTCTCTTTTCAGTTTAATCATTTTTTGAACTGCATTTTTCATTAACAAAAAGATTTTAATATCTTTTATTAGTAGCTGCCTTAGAAATGATGATGGTGATGATGATGATACAATACAGTTCCAATCTCAAAAAAAAAAAGAAGATTCAAAGATCTTTTCAAAGATATGATTGATAACTGCTAATTTCTCTTCCATTTTTAAGTCACCCCCTTTTTATGGGAAAGAAAAAACAGTATGACAGTGTCATATTCCAAAAGGGCTGTGGAAAGGAGTAGGAAATGAAGGATAAGGAAGTGTTTGTGATTATTTCAGGTTCTTACCCTTTGGATTACCGTGAACTATAATTTATTATTCACACTAGTGAATGGGCAAGCAAATTCCCACCTCACCTTCACTGACAGCCAGCAGCTTCAATACATATTCAGGCTAATTGAGATATGGTTGGAGATCAAAAACACTACTGGGTTAATTTAGAAAGCTTCCATTTTTACAAGAGACAAAAACTGTTTTTGTCTCTTGACAGCCGTGGCCAGGGAAGCTTTTTATCAGTTTTGCCTGATACGCCAGTTGCGCCCCTTTCTGGATCGTGATGCTTTACACACGGTCACTCAAGCCCTCGTCATCTCCCGCCTGGACTACTGCAATGCTCTCTACATGGGGCTTCCCTTGAGGTACACCCGTAGGCTCCAGTTAGTTCAGAACGCGGCCGCGCGGGGGATTCTGAGAGCTTCTAGATGCTCCCATGTGACACTTCTCCTGCGCGAGCTGCACTGGCTGTCTGTGGCTTCCGGGTGCGCTTCAAGGTGCTAGTAACCACCTTTAGAGCACTCCATGGCATGGGACCTGGCTATTTGCAAGACCGCCTCCTGCTACCTAATACCTCCCACCGACCAGTTCGCTCCCACAGAGAGGGCCTCCTCAGGGTGCCGTCGGCTAGGCAATGTGGGCTGGCGGTGCCCAGGGGGAGAGCCTTCTCTGTGGCAGCTCCTGCCCTCTGGAATGACCTACCCCCTGACCTTCGCACAATCACGGACCTGCGCCTTTTCCGCTGGGCTTTGAAGACCCATTTATTTCATGCAGCCGGCCTGGCGTAGTTTTTAACTTGCTTTTAGATAGGGTTTTTATCAAAATTAGAAAATTAGGCGTACTGTTTAATACATTTTAATAGCATTTTACTTGTTTTTATCATCAATTTTATACTAACTGACTTTTACTGTTTGCCTGTACACTGCCCTGAGTCCCGCTGGGGAGAAGGTGCGGTATAAAAATTCAATAAAATTCAATTTTTTAAAATAAAGAGAAAAAAATTGTGAATTAAGTCTGTGACGAGAAACTTAACTAAACTCTTCACTGATCTGGAGGAGAAATCATGGATAAACTGACACAGAGGAAATCTATTCTCAGAAAATAGATTTTAAAATATTTAGCTAAAAACAATAAGTCATACTAATTTTTATCTAGTCGTTCTATGTTTAAAGTCTAATATTTTGTCTCTGATATTTATATTTTGTATACAAGGTTACAACTGGCCTCTATATTAAAAGCACATCAACATCCTCTCATGGTCTTCCCAGAACTATATATTTTCCTTAATATTTCAATGGGATGTGCTTTTACTTTGTATTCTGTAATTTTAACAAGTCTATATTCTTGCCCAATATGTCATCGAATGGTTTTCTTGTGACTACTTAAAGCAGGGTTTGTATCCCCCAAAAAAGCGAAGAGGTGGAAGCAACTGTTTTTCTTACATAGACATGTCTACAGATTAAGAGATAGTATTATAGAATTTAATTCATTTTCTATCTTTCACTCCACTCTCCTAAATAAAGTAATGTAGCAGATGATCTTTCTCACACATTAAATTTAGCTGGTAAGATGCCAGTTAAAGCACCTTTTAGATCGCAGGTAGTATCAGCAGTAATTACCAAGTCACAACTCTAAGGCAAAAGATAGAACTTGGATATGTAAACTCAGCAGATATCTGGAAAGGATATTAATTATGTTATCAGTGCATGATGGCAGTTGTAAGATAAAATGGGCATCAAGACAGCCCAGGGCAATAGGAAATTGTATTTCTGTTAGAAAAGAAAATTCAAAGACATGATATATATGAAAGACTATACAGGATGGAGAGATAAGCATTATCCCAAACACCTTTTTTCTCCTTAATTTTTTTTAAACACAGAAAGTCCTTCAAACACAAATTTTTAGGTTCCACAAGATAGCTAGATTTTTGCAAAGTATTAGTATGCTCCAGAAGAAAATATTTCAGGGAACAACAGGTCAGACTCTGAGATGAACTCCTAGGCCAGGACAGCCAATGTGATGGGATGAATTGCTTCACGTGACTTAAAGGGAAATTCAAGTCCCTGTCCACTCGCACAGAGAGGGCCTCCTCAGGGTGCCGTCTGCCAGTCAATGCCGGCTGGCGGCCCCCAGGGGAAGGCCCTTCTCTGTGGCGGGTCCGGCTCTCTGGAACGACCTGCCCCCCAATATTCACACCATCACAGACCTGCGGCTCTTCCGTCAGGAGCTGAAATCACATTTTTTCCATCTGGCCGGCCTTGCTTAGAGTTTAATAATGTAAATTTAATTTTAATAGAGGGTTTTATAGTTTTAATCTTTGTATTTTTATTTATTTATTTTATTTTATTAAATTTATACCCCGCCCTTCTCCTTGTTAGGACCCAGGGCGGCGCACAGGCATTATTAAAACCACAAAATACAATATCAATTAAAATATATTAAATTAATTAGACCCGTGCTAAAACCCATGTTAAAACCGTACCAAATTAATTTATTTTTAAAAAGTCAGAAGTGGGGGCTATCCTAGGCCGGCTTGTTGGAATAGATACGTCTTAAGACGTTGGCGGAAGAGGCGGCGGTCCAAGATTGTAGCACAGTTATATTTATTTAATTCGGTTTTAAATTGTGGATTGTATTTATAGGATGTGTATGCTGTTGTTTTTACTTTTTATCTTCTGTGCACCGCCCTGAGTCCCATTGTGGAGATGGGGCAGTATAAAAATTTGAAAATTAAATTAAATTAAAATTAAATTAAATTAAATTAAATAAAGACTTTAAAAGAATGGAGAATGAAACCCAGAAATAGAAGAGAAAGGGGGAACTGGAGCAAGTGGAAAGAGTAAAAATATAGAGCTGGAGAACAGTCACAGCTTCAAAAAGAACCAAAGGAACGTACTTTTCGGGAAATAAGAGGCTGAAAACTGATTACTGCAAGCAATCCAATACTCCCAGCCACTGTTGTAAACAAGTGGACATTTCTAGAATCCAAGAAAGGGGGAAATCCCGAAAAACTTCTTGGACAAGTTATGAAAGGAATTGCCACACCTAAAGAGTGGCGGGGGGAGTACAGTTTCAGAAGCCACATTTTGACTTTGAGCTACACAATGAGTCGGAGTGAAATGGACTACTATGCATATTCAAGATCCTTATGAAATCCAAGCTAGGATAAACATCTGAAAGTATTTTAGCGAACATCAGAATTCTAAGGCATCAGAGTCATATAAAAAGTTCAACATAAAACAAAATATATTTGATGTGAAAATTTTATCATACCCAATCCCATTGGGTAAAGTAGGAATCATAATGAAGACATTGATCAGTCTATTTAATCAGTCTGCTTATTTTAATAGCTCTAAGAACAATTCCCATTATTTTCTGAAGCAGTCTGATCCACATTCAGGTAACATTTTTTTTTTAATAGTCTTTATTGGTATAAATGTAAAATATAACATTTAACAAATATACAACGTACATTTTTAGGGCAGAAAGGGGGAAAAGAAGAGTGGGGAGATAGGAAAGTGAGAAAAAGGGGGTGGACATACCGGGGATATAGCTATTCCCCCAATTCAAAAGTTTTTGTATGTCCCAGTCTGTTCTATCCATTGTTATATACATTTTAATATAACTGTCTGTATATATTATAACAAACATCCCAAAAGTTTTATAAACCATCATACTAGGGCAACTCTTTTTATGTCATGGTTAAAAATCAAACAACTTTATAACCAAATTCCAAGATGGTTAGCACCAATTGAGGCAGTGACTTACCCAACAGTTCATAACTCAAAAAGAAACTTAACCTGTGATGATTTGATAGACGAAATTGGCAATATTAGAACAAGGGCAGACTTAGAGCAAAGGGGGTGGAAAATAGACTGGTGGTCCTACACCCAAGCAATGTCTAAATTTAACAGGGATAAAAAACAATTTGGAATTTACCCATCAAAACAGGATACTGATAAGATTCTATGGGACTCACCGACTAAATTTATCTCCAAAGCATACAAATTACTTTTACAAGGTTACATCGGTGAGGAAATAGTCAAAGGTGCTATGATCGCTTGGGGAAGAAACATAGGAAGGAACATTACACTGGATGAATGGCAAACAATTTGGAGCAAATCTATCAAAATGACCCTGGCCTCCTCATTTAAGGAGAACCTATACAAAATGCTGTACAGGTGGTATTTACCACCAGCCAGAATAGTGCACATGTTCCCGAATACTTCTGATAGATGCTGGAAATGTAAAACGGCCAGGGGTACGTTCTTCCACCAATGGTGGACTTGTCCAAGAATCAATCAACTTTGGAAGAAGACACAGACCTGGTTGTTGGAAATAGTAGGTATCAACTTTCCCCTCAAACCGGAATATTACCTAATTGGCATTAAACCAAACCAAATTGAGAACAGAGACTGGTACCTTTTCATACATATAACAACTGCAACAAGGATGGCCATTGCCCAACAATGGAAAGACTGCAACATACCAACGGACCAACTAATCATATCAAAAAATTTTAACTGTGCTGAATCAGATAGGCTAACATATGTTTTAAGGGACAAAGCAGAATCAACTTATGCTCAATCACGGGAAAGGTGGTACATATGGTATGATAAAAGAACAAAAGGATACCAAAGCAAGCAAACAACTAACATAAATGTGAAATAAATACAAGGAACAAGTGAGGCGATAGTGAACTTAAGACAACCGTAGAGATACATAACATTTTCTTTTTCTTGATGGCAACCTTTCCTAATATTTAACCAAAATATACTTACTTGCCTTTTCCATTCACTAGTTTCATCTAGACTCTAGATCTAGACTCTAAATGGTTTTCATACACCTAGTTTGTCGATGCTCTAGATTCTAGAGCATCGACAAACTAGGTGTATGAGAACCATTCAATAATCCAATGCAGATATATAACTTCATTTTCTTCATTATAAAGGTTCTTGCAGCACATACAATGTGAACCAGAGCAATAAGTTATTACCAAGATAAATTTCATACTATCTGGATCATTGTCATCTGTGATGTACCAGTGTGCATTTCAATGATTGTATCAAACTGAAAACTGTATAACAAAGTTACAACTATTTGAAAACCAAGGTTAATTGTAGTCCTCCATATATTAAATTGGGAAAATAGTAACAGGTACTATTATACTTTCAGAGAAAACAAAATTCTCAAGCATCATTGTACCAAAGGATATGAAAATCATGTTCAAATACAATTCACTATGTGTTTCCATTGTAATTTGAACCTGAATCTGAAGCCACAAAAGCAGAACAAGTCAATGATGAAGAGACTTTGCAACAGATATTTCTCTATCCATCTTCTATCAATACAGATAGTACTACATTTTCTTTCAACCTTCAAGTATCATACAGCATTTCCCCCAGATTTTCCATTTGTATTAGGAGAGAAAAAATACTCTCACACACATTTAAGATTTTTACTTTCAGGTTGTGCATGTGTAAGCAATTTTGCTTGGTGCTTAATAGTCCAAAGATCTTTCTTGCGATCATGCTTGTATCTCATCCCTGTATATAAAAAGTGCTGAAAATGCTATTAAATAGACCTAAGAAAAACAACTTACAAAAGGAGGAAATGGAAAGCTAAAGCAAAAAACATATACAGCTACAGAATGCCTAGCGATTATGAATTAGTTTAAGTCTCTACAGTCAAAATAAGTACAATGTAGAATCTTGAAGAAGTTTACAGATGTCATCTCAGAATTCATTTCTGTGATTTTTGAGAAAGTATGGAGAATATGAGTGCTGGAGAAGAAGAAATGAAAAGGAAAAATCTTAACTACAGACCCATTGGGTTGACATTGTTACTGGACAAAATACTGAAACAACTTATTAAACAGTTGGTTGAGGTGTGCTTAGAAAAGAGAGCATTTTTTGGCAGGAAACAATTAGGTCATTAAAAAATAAACACGGTTAAATCAATCTTGATTTTTTTAATAGTACAATCAGTTTAATTGACCATAGGAATATGGTGGACTTCTTGATTTCAACAAAGTGGTTGATAAAGCTGCTAAAATTTGTATAGAAGGTTACATGGGCGGGGGATTATAAAACCATTAGTTAAACATAGATTTAATGGAACAATCATTTTCAGTGTACATCAATGCTTTCAAATCAAGCTGCAGAGAAGTGTTGAATGGCATACTACAAAGGTCCATTATAGGTTCTACGCTGTCTTGTGTATTTATAAATGATTTGGATGAGAAAAGATGATAAGAAAATATGGTTATCAAATTTGAAAAATAATAAAGGAGATAGCAAATATCTTAGAAAATGGTATTAAGATTGAGGAGGTATTTGACAAGCTGGAATAATGGGCAGAAATTAACAGTATTTCAACAGGCAAAATTATAAAGAGCTGCAACTGCATAAGAAAAAATCAAAGTAATGAATATTGTATTATCATCATACCATCAGGATGTGTACCAATTTACATACAATGCTTTCAGTATCATGACTGGATAATGTTTTACACCACCTCTCTTTCAGGATTCAAACTGGTTTATGGGTCAAATCTTGATGATATTCTCGAATAAGTTATTTTTGCTCTGGACATGCTTGTAATCAAAATGTTGACTTAATGTAAGTCTTTATATCTATTTGGGTTCTTTAAAGAAAAGGAAAAATGGTAAAATAATAAAAAAAGGTACTTTTTATTGACATTTTCAAATGCTTATCAACAGGCTAGTTTTTATTGAAAAAAGATACCCTTTCTAATGAAACACCAGCTGCAGAAATAATTGTGATTCTAGTCTTTTCTATGTTAACAATACAGTTAATTCATAAACTGATTGCCAAGAGCTGAGAGGTTCAGTGCCAACAGAAAAAGCAGCAGCTGCAATAATCAAAACGCTGCCTTGTCCATTAAATGGTGACGTGAATAAAGAGTGCACATGTTTCCAGGTTTCCTTAAAGGAAGAAAAGCCCTCCAAATCTTTGTGGGCCTAAGTATAGTAAAATGATTTTTTGTTTATTCTCCAAATTCCCATGTGAATATCAGACAAACTGTTCTATCAAGAAAAAAAGTGTGATGACACTTCTCAGTTAAGCCAAGGCAAGCAAATATGTTGAATATTTCAGCTAACTATAGTCACAAAATGTATTCAGCTTAATTTGTGCCTGTATAGAAGAAATAAATTTTGCATAACCAAATGAGGAAGTACCTGTTACATGGTGACATGGTGAATAAAGTATGATTATGCCTCACTTCCCACGAATGGTGAGACGTGATAACTAACAGTAATGCAGTATGTCTCCAAGCAATTGCCATAATCTCAGAGACAGCATACTACTTCTGTGAATCTTGTGTTTGAAGAAATATCATTCTGGGTTCTGTTCCAAATGGGAGAAAAGATACTGGATTCATGGAAGTTGCTTGGAAAGAAGGTTTATTGATGATGGACAGGACCACATGGTTTGAGGTCCTGGGGGAAAAGGAGATCACATGCCTTGAAGATCTTAAAGAAAAAGGGCAGAGATGCTGAGAGTACCTGGGTTTTATGCCCTCTCTGGGATATTGAATTTGAGCTTGTATTCTGATTGGTTGTCAGACTCCCATGGAGCCATACAGGGACAACTCTGTAGGTTGTCTTTTAAGTCCTAAGCTTGGTTGAGCTGTTGCTGGGTGATGATGTAATGAAAGGGCTTTGGGATTCCTATTATGGCTCTGCCTGAAAGAGGAAGATCTTTTTTATGTAGACTAGACTGGCTCAGGTCTTAATGATCCATTGACAAGGGTGGGAGCTGAGTTTCTGTCTCCCTTATGGAGGGAATATTCTGCCCAGCCTAGCATAATCCCCCATTCTGACTTTATAGGGATAATTTTATAGGGATAATTTTTAAATTTTAGAGTTTTATTAATTTTAGCACAGGGAATATTTAATTAGTTTTTAACAATTTTGGATTTTTGTATTTTTGTATGATTTTAATGATGCCTGTGCGCCGCCCTGGGTCCTTTTTTAGGAGAAGGGCGGGGTATACATTTAATAAAATAAAAAAATAAAAAAAATAAAATTTTAATATTTCCTAAAATATTTCATTTTTCTAGGAGAGGGGTGGATGCTAACTTCCTACACTTGGTTCAGGGATATTTGTATGCTATTCTTAAACAGAAGGCAAGAATCAGAAATCAAACATCAAGTGAGAACCACATGATATGACCCCAATAACACACCAATAACTAATAAGGACTATTAAAACCCAAGTAAAATCCCAGCCTGGCAGAGAAACCTTTGCTGCCCATTCCTTGGAAACTAGTAGCAATTCTGTTTAGGTAGCTTTTAATACGATAGTTTGGTTCTTGGCATTCTCAGAGTTTTCTTTTCTTCTTAGAGACGATTCACTACCAGGCTAAGTAACATAATCAATGCAAGGAAAGTAACGTTTGCTTGATGTTTTTATGGTAGCTTGTCCATTTAGCCTTGACTGGATCATTATTTCTTCCTCAATTGCCCTTTGAATGGGTTTTGGCTTCTTTCTTAATTATTCCTTCTTCATCATAAGCTCTTCGCACAGTCTCTCAAGCGCTTGTGACATCCCGGCTGGATTACTGCAACGCTCTCTACATGGGGCTCCCCTTGAGGTGCACTTGAAAGCTACAGTTAGTACAGAATGCGGCCGCGCGGGTGATTATGGGTGCCTCAAGGCAAACCCACGTAACACCTCTCCTGCGCGAGCTGCACTGGCTGCCTGTGGCCTTTCGAGTGCGCTTCAAGGTGTTGACAACCATCTTTAAATCGCTCCATGGCTCGGGGCCTAGCTATATACGAGACCGCCTCCTGCCCCATACATCCCTTTGTCCGATCCGCTCCCACAGAGAGGGCCTTCTCCGGGTGCCGTCGGCGGGGCAATGCCGGTTGGCGACACCAAGGGGAAGGGCCTTCTCTGTGGCGGGCCCGGCCCTCTGGAACGACCTACCCCCCGACCTCGGACCTCCGCCTCTTCCGCCAATGTCTTAAGACGTATTTATTTCAGCAAGCCGGCCTAGGATAGCCCCCCGTTTATGACTTTTTAAAAATAAATTATAATTTGGGAAGGTTTTTAACATGGGTTTTAGCACGGGTTAACTAATTTAATATATTTTAATTGATATTTATTGTATTTTGTGGTTTTAATAATGCCTGTGCGCCGCCCTGGGTCCTAACAAGGAGAAGGGCGGGGTATAAATTTAATAAAATAAAATAAATAAATAAGCCTATTAACCAACACCTGGGAAAGTAAGAACCAGAACTAGATAAACAAGAACAGTTAAGGTTTGGAGAACAAACTACCATATGTAATCCACAAGCAATAAACTTATAAACAATCATGTATAAATAATATGCACTGTGGATGTTATCCAGCTTCTTAAGGAAATGTCTGCAAAAAGAGGAGCAAGCTCAGGGAACATCAAGAACCCAACGTCAAACCTGAGCCACAATATATTCCCCACTTTGAGAAGATCCGATGTTCCAAGAATCAAATGATATTCTGAAATTATAATTGTGGTCTAAGAGCTCCTGTAGAAATTTATGCAGGAAGCAGTATCTTGATGAGGTGTTATGAATCTCACTTTGTGTATAATCGATTTATCTGTAAATATATGCAAACATTATAAAGTGCCATTAATTTCCAGTGATTACATTAAACACTCTGAGTGAACACTTGCACACCTAAATGAAGACTTTTCAAAGAATTTCCAGCTGCTCAGAGGATATAATTCTACATACAAGCAAGGGAAAGAGTCTATAAATTAGTTTTCTATCATCATATTGTTTTAAATGGCTTGGAGCTTTGCCTGCTCCAATATCAGCCTGCTGTGTGTTTAGATCATCTGCCTTCTCCAGATGCCCCTTCTATTTGAAAAGCAGTTGTACAAACTAGCTCAAATATATGCATTCTATATTGTATAACATGATTATAGATACAGATTACAGAAAATTTCTAGAGCCCCTGCTTTTTAGCCTTCTAAAATGCTATCAGATTCAGCTTTGCTCCTATTTACCTTCAGTGGGAGATAATATAATTACTTTTAGAGAAATTTTAAAAAGTATTTTCCCCTTTAGCCTTATCCAAATTCCATTATAAACAGTGGGAGTCTTTTTCAGTAGACAGCTGAAGCTGTTTTGAAAGATCTTAATGTTTTTGATCTTACATCAAGCATTTAATTGTATAGGAAATATTTGTATGGAAGCAATAAAAATCCACATTTTAAAAAAAACCCAAATAGAGGTAAATCTGAGATAAGAGAATGAGAGAATAACAAAATGAACAAGCAATTTATTTTGCTCACAACCATTTCCTGAAAGTATTTTAGAACTTCTCGTGATAAAAAGCAGTTTCAAATTTTGCATCTAGTTTTCCAGGTTCCTCAGACTCTATATTCAGATGCGACTATTGAGCTTATTATATCATTTTCAGCATCCATGGAAACACCACATGATTATTTAAACGCTTAATCAAGGAGATGAACAAGGCATACCTCCATAACTAGCAAGAGTTTAAAACTCTTGCTAGTTATGGAGGTTTACTACTGAACTTTACTCATACTTTGGATCATTTTCATTTTTTATTTTTGCCTTCTATCCTGATCTATCTTTCAGATGGAGGAGATAAGCAAAACAAATCAATTAATATATAGTATCAGACTTTAGAAAACTATAGATCAGAATGCATGAAGAAAAAATCGCAAGATATTTCAAAGAAATTCAGATAATAGATCTAATCCTCTCCCGAAACATTAAGTCAACGATAAGAATCTTTCTTCTGGCCTGTATGTTTCAATATGTCCTCCTTCTGGAGCTTGAGCCTATCTTCTAAATTGTTAGCTAGTCCCTCCAACTTGTGCTGTCTGTCAATTAACCCTAACCCTTCCTATCCACTCATCTAAATCTTTTATGAAGATATTGAAGAATACTAGACCTAAGACTTGCATTTCTCAAACCAGTTACAGATCCATCTGGCAGTAATGGAGCAGGCACAGGCACAGCCAAAATGTCTGGGTTCACTGCTTCTCCTTTCACAGCACCAATATTATCAAACTTTTTACAGAGATCCTTGTATAAAAAAAGTCACTTACCCAAACTTTGTCTAAACAATTGGTATGTAAGACACTGTCAAAATCACATCATTGGTCTATATAGCCCTCTATTGCTTTCTTTGCAAATAGCAGAGGAAACTCAATACTGATTTGCACAAATGCTTCAGGATTTGCAATTGAAGTTTCTCCCAATCCTGCCTAGAAGTTTCCTACTTGAATTGCTTGGCTATAAAATTTGCTTAATAACACTTACTACACATTCCTGGCCAGTCCTATTATATGTTAATTGCAATAACATTATTTAGAAAACTTACAGCAAAGTAAAATTGAAGTAGAAAGGTGTGTTTTACAATAGAGATAGAGGAAGGAGATTTTGAATTCAATTTTATGGACCGGCTGCCTCAAAGTGTTAAAATACTAATATAATAACCATTAATCATTAATCTTTGAACTCTCACACCTCTCTTATGAACAAACAACAGCTCTTCTCTAGCCATGGTGACTCCTTAGTTACACAGCTGCTTTAATATGTACAATATTGCCAAATTCATGTTCTACCATATTAATGAGTGGTTGGAAGTTCCCAAACATGTGTGGTGAGTTCTCGTGACACATGATAAAACATAAGATAAAATATGAAAAAGATATTTTTAATATATTCACTGTTTGGGGAAATAGAAGAAATTTTGCAGGAAGTGTATTGAATCAATACAATTTATGCATGAGAATTTCAATTTGCAGCAAATGCAAGGAGATAGATGTTTATATCAAAAGCTACATTATTTTCTGTACTACAATAAGCAATAGAAGTAGTGGGAACCAGTGATAGTGCAGTTCAGTAGTAAAGTTCCAGCTTTGCATTTCACAAGTTACGCATTCATTTCCCAGGATCTGCAGAGCAAAGCTGATACCCTCTAAAACATTGTTGGTCAAAACCATAGTCATCAGTACTGGCCTTGATGAATGAGCCAACAGAAGATCATGCCAAAAATAGTTCACACATGATGAGGGGATTGCATCATGAATATTCCCTGTTTTTCAATTTTTTTAAAAAAAATGTCCATAATTATCCAGTGAGAAGATTTATTGCATAAATTCTTCCTTCCATTTTATATTACTAGATACTTTTTTTTGAGAAAGGAGAAATCCAAATTCGTATCTACAATTTGAAATAATATGCAGAAATAATGTTACCACTCTATTTTTTTTGTAGACCAGGTTTAATGGTTACATATAGCACACTTAGCTTTCTCTAACCTGAGAAGATTCCATGGTGTGAATTTGTCAGTGTGACTGTGATTCATCACTAGAACACAGAAAAAAAATAACACATTTATTCATTGCCCCTTAACCTAATCTATAACATACCAAGTAATTACTTTAAAAAAAATGGGTAGAGCAATTTTGTTATATATTACTCAGGAGAAAAAAAACCTGGGTTGTGCCCTAAAGATGGCATTACATTGATGCTTAATAGGTGCATTTTTCCTTGTAAGTACATTTTAAATATCAAATATACAGTGTGAAATGTATATAGTAATACAAAGTAAAATAGATGAGAAAGGACATAATGCACTCTTCCTGCTGAATTATTATTCTCTTTTGATAGTCATCATGGATATTACCAATAAAGGAAGTAATAGATTCACAGATTAACAGAGTGGAAGGGATCTTAGAGGTCTTCTAGTGTCACCCCCTGGTCAAGCAGGAAACCCTATACAGTTTCAGACAAGTGGCTCTAATCTCTTCTTTAAAACTTCTAGGGATGGGGCACCTACAACTTCTAAAGGAGCACCATTAATTGTTGTCACTGTCAGGAAATTTCTACTCAGTTCCATTCTATTTCATAAATCATTATACTGACCGTCCAATATTCTTTAACTTACAATTTTCCTCAAAACCATTAAGATATATCAAGATGTACATATATATTCAACATGTATAATTTCAGCCATACTACTAAATTATTATTTAAATTAAGCCACCCAGTCCTCATAGAATTTCAGATAATAATATTTTAAATGGAAAAAGTCAAGATATTTCTAATCTATTTTCTTTTCTTTGTCTTCTCTCATTGACATTTATATTGACACGCAAGATAATGAAGTCATTAAATTATTATAATTTCCATGAAATCCATTTTAAGACATTGTGGTACAGATTTTATATTCTTCCCCATGATATTATTTTGGTACAGATCTTGAGGGCTTAAAAACATTTTTTTTTAATTTTAAAATATGTGTCTAAATTGCAATCCATACACTCCTTTCCCTTAATAAAGTAGATGAGCTGCAAGAATGTCATTTCAGTGACTCAAATCTATGTGAGAAATACTTGAATATTCAAGTTGGTCTGTTTTTACCACTTTGGCTGAAATGACATTTTCAAAAATGTTATCAGGAATCCTATGACTTGTACTTCTGTGTAAGAAGAACTAATAACATAGCACTGAAGGCAGGAGGGGGACTCTAATTCAATTTAAATAATGAAATTCTTTCTCTTTGTGGTGGGCAGATTGAAATTATATGTCCTGCTTACAAATGCCAGCATTTCTTACTGCAGCTTAGAAAACATTTTTGAAGATAGCTGGTAAGTTATAAGCAAGTGATTGCTGGAGGATGAGTCATCCCATTTAGCTGACATATGGATTTTATTGATCCATTTATTTCATTTCAATTCTTAAAGTATCCAATCACAAACTGCTCAGGATAGAGAAAGCCAGGGGGGCTTTAAAATCATGATCTATTAAGTTAATCAACTGAAATGTTCCTTTAAATTATAAAAAGCTCTAGTACAATATAAAATAAACCTCATTTTAGAAAACACCCGCCAAAAAAGTTAAAATAGAACTGATGGAAAACTGATTTACTCTTACTGAATTAGTCATTTGGTC
This sequence comes from Rhabdophis nuchalis, assembly GCA_039707465.1. Classification (NCBI taxonomy): domain Eukaryota; kingdom Metazoa; phylum Chordata; class Lepidosauria; order Squamata; family Natricidae; genus Rhabdophis; species Rhabdophis nuchalis. The sequence goes on from CM077643.1 coordinate 365,647,260, forward strand.
TAATGAAAACAAGCATTATCTGCTGATTGACAACAAACTTCAAAGTTTGACATCACATCACTAATAGCTGTGATCCTTTTAGTGGAAGATGCCAAGAGCTAAATTTAGGATCTTCAACACCCAAAGCATGAGTTGTATTATCTCTGTGAATAAATTGCACTGTTTATTGAAAGAAAAAAAACAAGTGATTCATGATATGACTTTCCTCCATTCTGTTCAGAAGCTAACAACTCTTAAGAGAAAATAGGATGCTGAGATTGGGCAGTTGCTGAAAGCTGAGGAAAAAAAGATTTTGAAAATATATAGCATACAGTTATTTATCTGAATTAGATTTTTAAGTATATTTATAGGCAGATGTGTGTGTGGGATATATCTTTCCTTATCAGTAAGATCAGACTATTAATTGCTTCTGAGCTATGGCTATATCAGAATAAAATATCCATTAGCACCAATAGGAATTTGTTTCTCTGTATTCCAAGCACATGGTAGAAGAACACATTTTGACATAAGCCCCTTAGTCATATATGCAGCTCTTGCGATAAGCAACCTGTCCCACCATATGCCCACTGATAATTAAGTTAATCATAATGGAATGGGCACACTCTATTTTATTATTAAATCTACTTTGGTCCCTCAAATTCTGCTCTAAGGGTCCTAGGTAGAATTATGAATGGTCCAATTTTAATTTGCTATTAGAAGATGTTGAGATTGGGTTGATGCATAATGGGTTAAATCCATTATTGATAGAAACAGGAGGAGATCAAACATTTTGATAGAGAAATCATACTTTCTTTTGTTAATTCTCTTTTTTCATTTTCAGATGCATTAACTGCATTTTGTTTCCTATTGTGTCTTGTTTTTATTCCCTATAAAATAACAAAATAAGTCCTGAAAATAGTAGTTACTTGTTTGAAAAATATTTTTTTAAAAACAAGCATTGGATTCAAAATTCAGATTTGCAAAATCTCATGTTTCAAATCCACACATTATTACAATGCAGTTATTATATAGCCAAAGTGACAAGGTTAAAACTCTCAAACATTTAACTGCATGATTCCTTTGTTCAATATACTATTTTCTGTCCTGAAATTGTCAGAACAAGAACTGTAATAAACTGCATTCAAGATCAGCCATCTCTCTGATTTGTCTTTGTATTGACATCATATGATGTAATTGTGTAGGCAGCTTAGAGTAAAAACAGGTCTCACTCAATGTCACCACTGAGGCTTTTCCAACAATCAGATGAGATAAGTTGATGTGCAACATCTGTTTCACCTCTTTTTCAAAAATCTCCAGTTCCAGATCCTAACAATTCTGCAATGAACTTTAATGCCACAAGTTTCCTTTCAAGACTTGCAAAAACAGGTATATATTCTGTGCATATGGGGAATTTGGTCAATATCTCTATGCCAGCAAAAGGCTTTTTAATTGCAGCTTCTTAACATTTCCAGAAAAATCAAATAATGGGGCGCATTCCCTTAATTTTTTCCTATTAAAAAGTGGACTACCTCTAAAACAATGCCCTGCTTCATAATGAATTACTTTATTCCTAATCTTGTTGAAGTGTTTCTCTTACATTTATTTGAAGAAATATTCTATAGACAGACATCAAATTTATATTCATTGATTTAATGAAAATTATAATGATGTTAAACCAGAGATAGTTTTAAATATAAAAATTTATAATAATGCCACTCTGAATATATAAATCAACTAAATGCACTGGAATATGGATACTCATAGCTGATTATAACATACAGTAAATTGTCACACAATCTTATGGCAGCAAATTAAGGTTAGGGATAAGCAGTATATTTTTAAAGGATTAAATATGAGAACTTTGAATCTGCAAACATTGTTCATTAAATTAAAAAGCCATATTGTTTTGGTGCTTCTTTTGAAACGTAGCAGCAAAAATTAGATAATTCTATATATTCTGAGTGGAAATTGAGTGATGAGGCTAATGGATTAAGAGAAACTCTGTATTAAGTTTGCTTTTCTCCACTAGAATCTAGTTACCATCTAAAACAGGGCAACTCTATAAATAGATCAACAAGCTAGAAAGTTGAGACAGATTTTCTGCTGCAAAAACTAGCATTTTGAAGGAATATGTATATAAGGTTAGACTTTTGGCATTCAGTGTGAACACCATGGTTTCCTATTTGCATTGTGAAGCAGCAGAACTGTTTCCTTTGTAATTATGTGAACGTCAAAGTGATTGGCAGGGGAAACCGGCTGAGCTGCTTTGTGACAGCACACCTGCCTGCTTGGTCTTCTGTAGAATGAGGATCTGTCACCAGGTGGACACTGGTTCTCAATCCTTAGCTCTCCAAAAGGTGGTTGCTATGGATACCACCTAAAGGCTGTCTTTGTTCAATACAAGTCAGACTTGATGCTTTAGAATCAGAATTAGGATGACATTGCATTCAGTTGAGGGAAATCTTTATTATGCAATCCGCCAATCCAGATATATTGCTGGGTTGTTAAGTATGTATCAGTGCAGGCCTTCTTCTTATTGAGAGCTTTAGCTCCATGGCAGGCAATGAGCAATTCAGAATTGCAAATGGTGCTCCACTCTAGTTTCAATCTCCTTGAAGTTCTGAGCAAGATCTGGACACATAGTGGCATGTTTTGAGGAGCCACTGGGTTCACTCCAGGGGTGGGTTACTACCGGTTCAGACCGGTTCAGCCAAACTAGTAGTGGTTTGGCAACCTGGGTCACTGGAACCAGCAGCAACCCAGGCCTGTCACACCCCCAAACTGGTTCTCCTTGTTTTTTGCTTCTGCGCATGCACAGAGCAATTTTTATTGCAATGCCCATACACGAAGCACCCACAAGCGAACCAGCAGTAGCGGCTGTTGGAACCCACCCCTGGTTCACTCCACCTAATTCAAAAATCATGTTCCTTTTCCAATTACCTTATTGCCTTGTGTGATATGATTGTGTCATATTTAATTTTAGTCTGCAATTTCAATCCTGCTTTAGTACTGAGGCGAGTAGTATTTTCATCAGTTGTGGAGTCATGTTGAGCACTATTTAAGATACCGATGGCCATAGCAGACAGGATAGTGATGTATAACAAGTGAGATTGTATCACAACATGGAACATAACTTAGATTTAGTAAGCATTTGGGAAATAGCGGAGCCCTATTTTAGCATTTCTAAAATGACCAAAAACTTCCCTAATATCATTTTTTTAACAAATAATTGGAGAAAATTATAGGGTCCAAAGAAAGGGCACTCAAGCTAAGTATGGCACTGAGGCCTCCGGTTGTCTATGCCAGCTGCTTTGGCAGCTGCTGTGAAAGAAACAGAATGCTTGTGTTCATACCACCTGCTTAAACAAGTCGGCAAAAGGCCTTAGCAGGTTTGATTTTATTACATTTTAATTTATATAAATACATTTAATTTTGGAGATAGGAGAGGGAACAATAACCCTAAAATTAAATTAACAAAATATTGTGTTTCATTCTGTGCAGAGAGCCATGGAGATAGTCTTGAGGGGAATATTCAGAAGCTGTTGGAAAGCCAAAGGGGCCAGAAACATCCCTTGAACCCTGGGAAAGGAGATCATTTTAGGAAGAGACTCAAATTGGCTCCTTCCTGATTCTTGCCTTATAAGAGGGAAGGGTGGAAAAACACAATGACATTTACAAGATCTTATGGAGTCTGTTCCCTGATATGAACAACCTTGAAGGACTGGCATTTACCAAAGATAAATGTGAAGGGGGGGGGGGGTATAATTCAAGCAGAACAGTTGAAATGTATAAAATACTGTGGTTTTTTTTTAATATTCTATTAGATAGAATAAGAATATTTATACAAATAGGATAGTTAGAGAACTGGCCTTTTTGTCCTAAGCCCCTTAAAAGCAATGCCAGAGTCAAATAAGAATGAAGGGGGAAACAGTTCTGAGATAATTTTCCAGAAAATAGATTGCAGTGTCACTTGCTACAATTGTACATTAATTGATAAACTGGAAATTGATAAACTGCTCCTTGCTCAGGTTTGGTATTTTAACTCATAAAAAGAGCCTTTTTTAAGATACAGTAGGGGGGGCATAAAATATTCCTATGAATTCTGAGAGTGTTATTACATACTCCTACTGTACATACTCCTGCAATGCCAGGTCTGTGGTAAAGAAAGCCCCCCTCATTTATGATCTTGTGCAGGAGGGGGGAGTGGACCTGGCAGGTATTATGGAGACCTGGTTGGGCCAGGAGGGGGGTTCCCCTCATGGAATTGTCACCACCAGGCTTCTGCCCGTTTCATCAGCCGAGGGCTCAGGGTAGGGATGGTGGTCATTATAAAGGAGGGTTTGTGCCCGAGGGAGGCCACTGTACCTCAGACAGTAGGATGTGAGTCCCTCCTTGTGAAGTGGGGTCATGGGGTACAGATGGGCTTGCTGACCCACGTACCTGGCTCCTGGCTGCGTGGCAGGGGCCCTGCCCGAGCTGCTCGATGTGATTACCGGGGTGATGGTTAGTACCCCTAGGCTTATTGTCATGGGGGATTTCAACCTGCCATCTGCTGGCAAAGCGTCGAAGGCAGCTCAGGAGTTCATGGCCTCCATGACAGCCTTGGACCTGACCCAATTAGTTCAAGGCCCCACGCACATCGGGGGACACACCCTGGATTTGATTTTTGTCTCTGGTCAGTGGTTGAAGGATCTGGGAAGAGGGGATATAGCCATTGAACCCTTATCATGGTCAGATCACTCGCTCCTTTGGGTGGACTTCCAATCCGCTACGCCCCCTGCAGGGAGGTGGAACCGACTAGGTGGTTCTGCCACAGGTGCCTGATGGATCCTGATAGGTTCCTGACGGAGCTTGGGCCACTTCCTGAGGCTATGGCTCACGACTCGGCTGGAGAACTGGTGGTCGCATGGGACAGGGCAGCTGCTGGGGCTCTGGACCGCGTCGTACCTTTGCGGCCTCTGATCCAGTGCCGAACCCGGTTGGCTCCTTGGTTCTCTGAGGAGCTGAGGGAGATGAAGCGCTGGAAAAGACGCCTAGAGAGCAGTTGGAGGGCCAGCCGTTCCGAATCTGATCTGACACTGGTGAGGTCTTATATCAGGACTTACCTAGTGGCGATAAAAGCAGCAAAGTTTAATCATTTTTCCGCTCTTATTGCATCTGCAGAAAATAATCCAGCCGCCCTGTTTAGGGTGACCCGCTCCCTCTTACATATGGAAGCGTGGGAGGACCCCTTGCAGGGTAAAGCTGAGGATTTTGTACAATATCTGCAAGACAAAATCGGGAAGGGCTGGACTCTGACTGGGTAGGGCTAGATGGGGTGATGGAGGCGGGTCTTGAGACTGTTATATGGGAGGAGTTTGACCCTGTGACTCCCGAGGACGTCGACAGGATTTTGGGTAAGCTTAGTGCTGCTACATGTTTATTGGACCCGTGTCCCTCCTGGTTGGTGCTGGCCACCCGGGAGGTTACGAGGCTGGCTCCAGGGTATTATCAATGCTTCTTTGAGAGAGGGTTTCTTCCCCACCACTTTGAAAGAGGTGGTGGTGAGGCCCCTCCTCAAGAAGCCTTCCCTGGACCCGGCACTTTTGGCAAACTATCGTCCAGTCTCCAAACTTTGGTTTGTGGCAAAGGTTGTTGAGAGTGTGGTGGCACAACAGCTTCCCAGGTACATGGATGAAGCTGTCTATCTTGATCCGTACCAGTCGGGTTTCAGGCCTGGGTACAGCATGGAAACAGCATTGGTCACATTGGTCGATGATCTCTGGAGGGCTCAGGACAGGGGTTCTTCCTCTGTCCTGGTCCTATTAGACCTCTCAAAGGCTTTTGATACCATTGACCATGGTATCATGCTGCTGAGGTTGGAGGGGTTAGGGGTGGGGGACACTGTACTTTGGTGGTTCTCCTCTTTCCTCTCTGACCGTTTGCAGTTTGTGTTGACGGGGGGCAGAGGTCATCCTTAAGGTGCCTCACTTGTGGAGTGCCCCAGGGGTCGGTCCTCTCGCCCCTTCTGTTCAACACTTATGTGAAGCCGCTGGGCGAGATCATCCGGGGTTTTGGGGTAAAGTTCCATCAGTACGCTGATGATATGCAGCTGTACATTTTGTCCCCAGACCACCCCAATGTTGCCCTTGACATGATGTCCCAGTGCCTGGAAGCCGTGTGGATCTGGATGGGGAGGAACATGCTCAGGCTCAACCCCTCCAAGACCGAATGGCTGTGGTTCCCGGCATCCCATTACAGTCAGCTGGTTCCATCGCTGGCTATGGGGGGTGAGACCTTAGCCCTCACAGGCAGGGTTCGCAACTTGGGTGTCCTCCTGGATGCATGGCTGTTCTTGGAAGATTATATGACGGCTGTCGCCATGGGGGCTTATCAGGTTCGCCTGATTTACCAGTTGCATCCCTTCCTAGATCGGGATGCCCTACACACAGTCACTCACGCCTTTGTTTCTTCCCATCTGGACTACTGCAATGCTCTCTATATGGGGCTTCCCTTGAAGAGCACCCAGAGGCTTCAACTGGTCCAGAATGCGGCCGCACGGGTAATTATGGGAGCGACGCGACATTCCCATGTAACACCTCTCCTGCGTGAGCTGCACTGGCTTCCGGTGGTTTTCCGGGTGCGATTCAAGGTGTTGGTTACTATCTTTAAAGCATTCCATGGCTTAGGACCGGGGTACTTACGAGATCGCCTTCTGCCACCGAGAGCCTCCCACCAGCCAGTACGCTCCCATACTGGTGCCGTCGGCTAGACAATGTCGACTGGCGACACCCAGCAGGAGAGCCTTCTCTGTGGGAGCACCTGTACTCTGGAACGAATTGCCCCCGGAAATTAAGAACTATCCCTGACTTACGCACCTTCCGCCGTGCGTAAACCTTTTTCTTCCAACAAGCCGGGCTGGCATAAAACATGATTTTTAAACTCAAAATTTTATTAATTTTAATCTGGGTTAGTTTGGGGTTTTTTTCCACGTTTCAGCCAAGGTTTAATATGTTTTTTAAAAGCTTTTTTAACTTTTGTATATTTGTTTTTATTCTGTCTGTACACCACCCTGAGTCCTTCAGGAGTAGGGTGGTATAAAAAACCAATAAACTAAACTAAACTAAACTAAACTAAACTAAACTAAACTAAACTAAACTAAACTAAACTAAACTAAACTAAACTAAACTAAACTAAACTAAACTACTTTCCCATATTTATAAAATCATTGCTTCAAAGAATTTGAATTTTTGACCAAGAGCAATGTTTATTTTGATATTTATATTGATATTGATACTCACTGTACATAGTAAAACATTGATTATTTCTTTGGGACAATCAAAACTTTGGCCAACCCATTCATTTCATTTCATTTCATTTATTAAATTTATAAACTGCACCACTCTCCCCAAAAGGACTCAGGGCGGTGACCCTATACCACCACTGGCAAAAAAAAATTATTCAATACTGGATTGCTTCCTTAAAATGCACATTAAAAGAAAAAAAGAGCTGGCAGCTGAGAACAAAGCAGAGATGTCAGATCCCCTGTTTATTTCTCCCCATCACAACCACCTTGAATGTTTTGCTTCCCAGAGGACAACTGCCTCCAATTCATATGGCAGCAGCTGCCACTGGAAGAAAAACATGACAAGTTTCAAAACATTTCTCTTCCTTCAGAGTTTACAAATTATGAAGGACTATCTGAAATTGAAAGTCATCTTCATTCAGCTAAACACGGGGGGGGGGGAGGAAAATGGTGGTGTGCTAGAAACAGACTGGTCAATATTGCACAATAACTTATATACACAGAATCTTTCAAAGATGCAGAAAAGACCATCCTCATGTATTTAAAAAGTTGTTTATCTTGCGCCAAACAGCCTTAATTGCATAGGGCTTTCCAATTATTTGGGAAAAGTCTAAGTTTCAAAGGAATTGAGTTTGGAAATGTATAGTTACACAATATCCACAGATACATACTAATATCTAGATTGGATTCAATCTCATCATGTTTTTCCTCTTCAACCTTTCCAGATTCATAGTTCTGGAAGAGATTTTAGATTAAGCCACCAGAACAATATCCAACAAATGACATATATCACGACTGAATTATGTTTTGTGACTGATGAACCTGCAAACTAGAAATCTCAGCACTAAGCTTTGGGGAACAACGCTGAAAACCATAGAGATTGCTGGACTGAGATGATCAGAGCTTCCAAGAAACTCATAGGCATGGCAAAACTGGAAGAAAGAAGTGCTCAGTGAAATTCATGATGTTCTCAGTGTATTTCAACTAATATTGCTCTGGAAGAAGGTTTGAAAAAAAGGTTTCCTAGAACATTATTTTTGTTGTGACCAGAGGGGCAAGATTTCACCAGACAGACAATTCGGGTTCATGAAATTTTGAACACAACTAAATGACAAAAAAAACTCTGCTTCTTTTGATTCTGCTGTGCTTGGTTTGCAATGAAGGGAAAGGCATTTTATTGCAGATAAAAATGCCTATGAATAGTCCTGTCCAAAAAGCTAAATCTTATCTGAATTGGCAAGCACAGCTGTAGACGCCTCCAGAGCATGTAAAGCACTGTTTCTCAAACTTGGCATCATTAAGATGTGTGGACTTCAACTCCCAGAATTCCCTAGGCACACATCTTAAAGTTGCCAACTTTGAGAAACACTGATATAAAGTTTCCCTAAAGCAACTCCACCCTAGATTTCTCATTTCTCAGTGCCTTACTCTATCAGGCACAGATGGTGTTAGGGTCACCTTGGGAGTTTTCTCTTCCACAACAGTAGTCTAAACCACAGAAATTCTACTGTTAATTTTTTTTTCTTTACTATTCGGTCCAAAGAAAAAGAACACTTTGTATAATAAGGAGTAAGCTTTACTTTCATCTAGTTATAAGGTGGAACAGAATGAATATGATGACTATTCTTTTTAATTGCCCAATTCTATCTCCAGCAGTTTGCAACTTCCCTGGCTTCCAATAGTGCTATTAAATCCCAAGAGAAGACATAAAGAAGAAACACTTCTGTTTTGCTTTGCTTTTAACTAACTGTCCTACTGCCAGGGATAAAGAAGAATCCTTCCTTTGAGAAATTATTAAAGGTTTTTTCCTTTCTTTGGAAAATTTTAACACTTCATCCATTTGATTTTTTTTTCTGTCCATAAATGTTGTTAAGGGGTTTTTGTTTTTGTTTTTTTGCAAATGATCTTTAACCTTATTGTACGTTAAACTATCTTGAAATCATGGAGTCAAAGACTCTTAAAGAAAAGCTGATGTGGGAAAGACCACCTTTGAAAGAATGTGGAATAGGAGTCTTGCAGCAACTTATCTGCAAGTTGGAAAAATTATCATTTTGAGAAGGTGTTTGTGAATGATCACTGAAGGAAAGGAAGTGATGCATAGTATTTGACTTGATCTACATGTCTGCCCATCTCAGCAAGTGACTCTAGCTGGTGAACAGAGTTAAAATAAAATAAAAACAATTGCAAACATTACAGGGTGACCAAGCAACATAAACCCAAATTACTAGCCTAAATAGCTATATGACAGTTACAGTATGTCTGTTCCTTGGATGGCACACATTACATCTCTGTTTTGTGAGCTGATTTGGCTGCCAATTTGCTTTCAGGTAGAATTTAACAGGCTGATTTTCATCTTTCAAACCCTACATGGCATGGTCCAAGCTACACTTCCTGCTTTCATGTACTTGTTCCATTAGAGACAATCCTTCAAGTAAATTGGTTCTTTAAAGTGTCAACCAAAACCTTGAATTATGTTCAGAAGCACTTGGTACCCATGCTGCCATATTCTCCATCAGTTAAACCTTCTGAATGCTTTTCAGTTCATTGCAATAGTCCAGTTAAGTTCATTGCAAAGGTCACAGGGGCATATGTTAGGAGCAGCTAGCACACAACCAAATTGGAGACAGGCAGTCACACAAGTAATCCTGTTCTGGACCAGAAGCCATTCCATCATTATGGCCATTCTGCCACCAGAGCACATAGAATCATGGCTTTATAGCTTCACCTTCACCTTCCCAATCACCAAGCTGTAGGACCTCAGAACCACATGCCAGCAAATACACTAATTGGTGAATGAAATAAACTGATTGGTGGCATTACTACATTTGTAGCCTGCCACCCATGGGTCCAAGTCTGACCTGACAGGGAAAATGGAGAGGAACATGGTGTGGTTGACTTCTGATTGAGTGTTTGCTAAACTCAGCCACTGTGGTTGAAAAAATATGGTTTATGGGTTATTTGGGCAAATACATCCAATTGTGGGTTAACCAACAAACCATGTCAAATTGCTCAGTGAAATGTATTAATAAAGAATTTCATCTTTCTATACTCAAAACTTCAACCTCAACTATTTAAATAGTTGAAGTGTTCCTTCCCTACATTTGCAATTAATGAATGGGTCCACAAATATAGAGAGGGATATTTATATCCAATGTAAAATAATTATAGAGATTTCCTCATTGAGGCTCAGAATCTCAGCATTTTAATCCAATTTAGCCTTTCTTAATTGCATTACAAGAAAACAATTTTCTTTATTCTGCCTAAAATAGTAGTTCAATAGCCTGGAACAATGGCATTAAATAAAATATATTGAATGTATAAGTGCATGTATGCAAGTAAAAGACACAGAATGTATGTTTATGTAGATTTAATCCTACCATAATTTAATATTTTAGGATGTCCTTCAAGGAGTTTCAAACTCACACACCCCACCTCCCTTCCTTCCCCATTTCCATGTGTGGTACAGAGATATTCCCTTCATGCAGTGTACAATAAATAGCAGTATTCCCCTTAGTTCAAAGACAAGTAACTCTGGCTTGCTCAGACCACAGTTAGATGGAAGTTAGATAACATACTATATAGAGAACCTAGTTTGATGACCAACTTTGGAAACCAACTAAAATGTGAAATGTACTAGCTCCTATATGCAGATTGAATAGGTTTGTGTGTTTTATCATAATCCATGGACTGTAAACTTGGAAAAAAATATTTTATCCCAAAAAAAGGAAAAGAAACGTGTTTAAGATGGACGTTCACAAGATATTTTCTACAAAACAAAGAGATCTCCAGTTTACGTGATCTAACTTCTACTAACCTTTGTTATTGTTGTGACATTAATGTAACCAGATAGTCATTCCTCCTCCTCATATAGCAATAGCAATAGCACTTAGGCTTATATACCACTTCACTGTGCTTACAGCCCTCTCTAAGCAGATTAGAGTCAGCATATTGCCCCCAGTGATCTGGATCCTCATTTTACCAACCTCAAAAGGATGGAAGGCTGAGTCAACCTTGAGTCAGTGAGAAGTGAACTGCTGAACCGCTAGCAGCTGGTAGTCAGCCATTAGCAGAATTAGCCTGCAGTACTCCATTGTAACAACTGCACCACATAGTTCTGATGCAAAAATATGTAAAGTGGTATTAAAAGCAGAGGTGGTATTCTGCCATTTTGCCCCGGTTCAGGTGAACTGGTAGTGGCCACAGTGGGAGGCTCCGCCCACCCGCCCAGACACCATCACAGACTATCTGCACATGTGCAAAAGGTTCTGTGCATGCGTGAAGCACACGCACACACGCTCCCTTCCGGTTCCAAACTGGTAGCGAAGATGATAGCATTTCATGCCTGATTAAGAGGGATTTTGAAAATGGTTCCTAGGAATTTTCATGCGTCTTCCCTTAACTAATAAATACTCCAAATTTTGAAATAATAGTTTATTTGTTTTTTTCTTTTTTACTATCAGTTTATTACATGTCTTCTAACCTGTCCCCTTCCCATATAGCCCAGTTTCATTTCTTAGATCCATGGCTGTTTCCTTGAACTGATATGGATACTTTTAGTGTCTCTGCAGCATTTTGTGGGTAATTTCTTATTCAGTGGCTCAGGGTGACTCCAATCTACGCGAGCAGTTACTGAAGGGTTTTCACAATGTGACAGCCGAGGCAGCCAGCTGAATAACAAAAGCATAGCGATCAGCCTTGCATGATGTGGGATGCTGAAGGCTGTAAGAGAAAGCTGTTTTTTTTATTAAGCCATGGGTGATGAGGTGGTATGTACTAAAATAGGCTAGGTAGGATATTGCATTCTCTGAACACAGTAAGAAAATCCAAGTGTCTATATTCTAAGAAGTTGATATGCAGGCCTTCTGTGTAGGACTTAGAAATGATTGAGATACATTTGGGCTACCAGTAGGGATCAGCAAAGCTGTTTTTAGTCCATGTCATTTTATAGATATTTACCATAAATCCAAGGATGCTATTCCATTTCTGCATTCATCTGTATTTAAAAATTCTTCTGTATATATGTTGAAATGTATACTCCAATATCTATTTAAATGTGGGGAAGAAATGTGGAGGGTTTTCAATACCACTGAGAACTGTGTTATATTACCAAAAATATTAAATTTGTTTGTAGCTGACAAAGTTTCTGAACAATTCACATAGCAGCTTACAAGGACTGAACCCAGTAAGTAGCTTAGATAATAATTGATTTAATTAATATTCCGATTGATTGACTAGTAAATAACTATATTCTCTTCCCTAAAATGATGAATGGCCTTCCTATAAAGTATAGCCTTTTAATTACATTATATTTAAACCTATACCTTGAATTGGCCATGCTAGTGGTAATATTTCTATCAAATCTGTATAGTTCTTGAAAATTCTTTTTATATTGAAAAAGTTTTATTGGTTTTACATTTTTTAACAGGGTAGGGTAATGGTTACAAAGAAATTTTGAGAGCATTCACGTCAGAGTCGTCGGACCTTCCGAGACCTCAAAATACACATTAAAAAAGTTAACATAGAAAACATTTTCCATACCACTACAAGATGAAAGCAAGTACATTTACCTAAATTCTCCCTTCCATGCTGTCAGACATTTACAAAAAGTCCGGATAGAAATATTATGCAAAATTGTTCAAGAAAAATCAAGGCAAAGTTATTTTTTTGATCTAAGTCTTTTGGCTATTGTATCTTCTTTCTCTCCTCCCTGGCCCCCCGCGGGCGGGGCCGTGCCCCCCTCCGTCCCCCCTGGATCTTCCCCCAGGGCAGAGGAATGTTTTTTAAGAAAGGCTTCCGCCTCAGCAACTGTTTTAATCCTCACTCTTCCTCCTTCCCAGAACACCAGCATCCCTTCAGGTGTCATCCACTTGAACCAAATCCCGTGATCAAACAAGGTTTTAGACAAGAAGGAAAATTTCCTTCTTGAATCTCTAATTTTTCTAGGGATCTGCTTCAAGATAGTGACCGTTTCTCGTTGATAAGTTAAAGGTTTCTCTCTCTGCGCTTTCAGGATTTCCTCTCTGGTTGACCTTCTAACAAATTTCACATGTATCTCTCTAGGCACTTCATTTATCCTGGCATATGCTGAGTTAATTCTGTAGGCTAGGTCAATGTCCCCCCTGATCTCATCCTTAGGTTTTTGTAAATAGTCTGCTAAAATTGTGCTCATAAGATCAGGGAGGTATTCACCAGATTCCTCAGAAACATTTTGAAATCTCAAAAAGTATGTCATTCTTTCCATATCCATCCTAGACACATGCCCATTTATTTCCACAACCTCATTAGTAACATTTTTAATTTCCCCCTTAGCCCCCTCCAACCCCCCTTCCAGTTCTTTATTCTTCTGTGTGTTATCCAGCACTTGTCTTCTTGTATCCAACAACTCCTTCTTGAAGTTAATATTTTCAGCCCTCTGGGCCTTTATTTCTGATATCAAAGTTAGCATAGAGGTTTCAAGAGAAGCCATCCTTTGTTCCAAATTTACAAGTGCTGCTTCTTGTGCCATGGTTAAAAGTTAGAGTCACTGCCACCAAGATGGCGTTTTCCGGGTGGGGCTGGTGGGGCAAACCAGGAGCTCAGTTCAATTCAGGGCTGTGAAGTTGCAAACAATTCAGAAACCAAAAGAGACACAGTTTCCCAGGTCAGCAAATAGTAATAACGAAGGTATTCCAGAGAAGAAGTCACAAATCCATCAAAAGAAATTTTTTTTCAAAAATCCAGAGAGAGTCCTGCTTTCAAAGAGACGCTGGAAATTTTCCTTAGTTGAAATAGTCAGGCAGGGACAAAGAGAAGCCACTTCCACCGCCCATCTCAGAGCCAGAGGGAGAGAGTAGCAAAAAAAAGAATTTTTTTTACTCAGCCAGACCTAGAAACAATGTTGCAAAGAATCGCATTCCACTTTCCCTTGTTAAAGACCGTCCGGAGTGAAAGTTTCCGCTTTCTCTTTGCAGAGAAGCCATTTTAACGTGCCGCTTAAATCCGAGGTTTTTTTTTTTTAAAATAAACACCCCCCTCCCAGTCCGTTCAGCCTGGCTGGCAGCAGAAAAAAAGTTTTTTAAAAACTCACTCTCTCCTCGCAGCTGAAGCCTCGGGAGTCCTTCGACTGAGCCGATCAGCCCTCCTCATTGTTGTGAATGGCGCCGTCTTCCTTAGGCGAAGGGAGAACCCCCCGCTAGCATGTTCTCCCTCACCTGAGCCGCGCCGGGAGCCACTTCCTCCACCGCCGTGGGGGGGGGCGCCCCCCGACGAGCCGGCCCTACGGGAGACCCTCAAACAAGAGGAGTCTCGCCCCCGTTGGGGGGCAGAAGAAGAAACAAAGCGGCGAGCGAGCGCTAGGCTCGCCCGTCGCCGCAGGAGCCGGAACCGGAACCCTTGAAAATTCTTGAAACGTATCATTCTCTAAAACTTTCTAAACAATATGATTTTTCACATAAATTAATATTTTTAAATATTGGGCAAATATTTGATTATGTTTAATTATGTTTAATTGCTAACTTGACCAAACATGTGTTGTTCATCTGAAGAATTTGAAAAGCAGTTTATGAGCAAACCCAGTTCTCCTTGTTTGACAGGAAGAAAGTTGATACTGCACCAGTTTTATTTATATAATAATTTATTACATAAATAAGCATGTTTGCAGTATTTCATGTATTTATTTATTTATCTATTTACTTATTTATTTATGTATCCATTAATCAATACATTATGATACATAAAATATGTTTCAAAGCTGGCACCAAAAGTGGGGAAAACCAAGAGAAAAACTTCAGGGATAATTTTTGTACATGTACATAGATGAAGAACCATGATACTTATGCCTGGTTTTCATTTTGTGCTGCCAGAAACTTTTTTGACAATAGGTTTGGGGTAGCAGGCATTATAACCAATTATATATACATTGTGAGGATATCCTGTTGTAATTTACTTGCAAATCATAACATTTAAAAAAATATATAAACACACATTTGGGATGGAGGGGGCTGCTGCTGAGAAAAAAAATCAAGAAAAACCTAGAAGCAGTGAGTATATTTCACTGGATCAGGGGGGGCTGAATCAATCATCCTCACTTAGTTTAAGCAAAGGTATTCCCTTTGTGATATTTTGTGACTTAACTTACAATGCTAATGTAACTTTTAAAAAGGCATGGAAAATAGAAAATAAGAAAGTGGGAATAGCTTTTACATGATTATGTGCAGTTGTTAAATATTAATTATAATTTTTGCAGATAATATTAATAACAATGCCGTCTATCTCAATGTTCATGTAATACAAGCAAAGGGTGTTTCTACAATATAAATTGTAATTTCTATCAATTTTCCCATCTGATGAACTTGATCTCTTTTCCTCTTACAATTGACTTTGGCTTTCTTACCCTGCCACTAGCTGAATTGTCCTGATGTCATAGCATGCTGGAGCAGAGAGCTCATCTCAATATATCATCAGCTGCTAAAAGCATGCTGGAGTTATTCATATTTTATTAAACATATGTAATCCTTTTTAATTATCAGTACAGTTTAATATCTAACTCTGACATTCTTACATAATTCTACTCTAATATAACTCTTCATTTAGTACCAAACAAACAAAAATGGCAATGTACTGTTTATTTCATATCTCTCCATAGGTCCCTGCCTATTTGCATCTATTGGTACATTTTAAGAACTGTTATGGCACAGTGGTTAAAATATAGTACTACAGGACTAACTCACTCTTCACTCCAAGAGTTCAATTCTGAGCAGCTCAAGGTTGACTCAGCCTTCAGTCCTTCCAAGGTCCAAAGGAGGGCCCAGATTATTCAGGACAATATGCTGACTCTGCAAACTGCTTAGAGCACTGTGAAGCGGTGTACAAATCTAAGTGCTATTGATATTTATACCTATACCACAGTGGTGGGTTCCAAATTCTGTTGCAACCGGTATGGTGCAATGAGGCTGGGCGCCCACCACATGAACGTGTGCAGCACGCACATGTGTACTTATTGCCCACGATGCTCTGTGATGCCTCCAGCTACTCGGCGGAGCATTGCCCAGGTGCCATGAGCTCCATGCACCTGCGCGGAAGCCCCAAAAACTTCAAATACCAGTAAGGAGCACAGCCATACCGGGATGTACCAGTAACCCACCACTGCTATACTGCTAAAATAAGTAAAAACTTTAACATTTGGAGGTATTTATCAGACCAAAACAGGCTGAGGCTCACACAAAATCATTAAGGTAACCTCATAACATCAGACATTGTTCAGTATGATCTTCTCTTTTATTTTCATTTCACTATAACTGAAAAGAGCATAAAATCTCAAACTAAACTCTTATTATTACAATCTATGTAACATTGATTCAAGGAAACATTTCTGTCTCCTAATTGCTGATAGGTATTTAATAATGTTTACATTTCCAGGTTATTGGGGCAATATGTTAATTCAATAAACCACTTAGTGTTGTAAAATACTATGAAGTAATATACAAATCTAAGTGCTATTGTTATTGCTATTTATTCCAATACATTTGTTAGTGTTGTATATGTCTTAAAAAATCTTTCCATAATTGCAATATAAAATGTGAGTCTTTTGTATCTTTTTTTCTTTATTGTCCATAAACCATTATACTTAGGGCAACTAGATTATTTTCTAAATTTAGGTTATTACAGTAAACATTTAATATGTTTTTAAGAGTTTGTATTGTTTTGTAATGGTTTTAATGATGCCTGTGCGCCGCCCTGGGTCCTAACAAGGAGAAGGGCGGGGTATAAATTTGATAAAATAAAAAATTTAGTTCTCTTTACTTTTATACAAACACCATTTTTTTCAAGATAAAAATAAAGAATTGTTTACTTGCTTCTTTCCACATATTTGTATACAGAATATTTTTATCTATGCAATAGTGACATTCATGTGCATGGTACTTTTAAAAAAGGCTAAGTCCTTCCCTAAGGAGTTTACAATCTGAGGAATTATAAATTGTGGATAGAGATGGGTGTCTGCAGCAAGTGAGGTATCAAGTCAGTTACAATGCATATTTAAGGGGAAGAGCTTTGATTACATGATCATGGTCACCATCTTGATTTTTTTTGAGCCAACTATTGGCACTCCGGAGGAGGGACCATAGTTTTATGAAGTCTCAAGGCATTGCTTCTCTCAGCATTCTTTCCTATTCTCTTGCAGAAATAAGAATCAATAGTAGCTGTGGAGGGGAATGATTTATCATGCAGCAAGGACATGATATGCACCTGATTTCCCTGATCTTCATTGCTGCTTACCAAAACTCAAAGTGGAAGATTCTAATATTTAATTTTGCCGCCACAAGTATCTACTTGTGCTCTAAATAGCAATAGCACTTATATACTACTTCCTAGTGCTTTACAGCCCTCTCTAAGTGGTTTCCAGAGTCAGCATATTGATCCCAACAATCTGGAGCCTCATTTTACCGACCTCAGAAGCATAGAAGGTTGAATCAACCTTGAGCCATTCAGAATCAAACTCCTGGAGTGAGCAGTGAGTTATCCCGCCATACTGCATTCAAACCATTGCACCACCACAGCTCTAAAAAAATAAACTAAAATAAATTAAAAGAGAAAGAAGAGTTCTAAATCAGTGAACATTTGTGAATTGCTTGTTTCTTTTTTTTTTAAGCAGAAAATTAGATCAGGAATGATTATTTCCCAAGGTAATTGTAGATCAGGGAACTGGAGGAACATAGATGCCATCAGTGAGTAAATTTTGCAAAGTGATTTGAAGGAAGCAGCCAACTCTTGTTATAGGTATTTAATACATAGACATTCAGCACTAAAGAAAAAATACTAAATAAAGTCTAAAGTATATTAAAATTAATGTTGGGGAGCACTAGCAACATTAAAAGCTATAAAGAGATTTATCAGGAAGCTGAAATTGAACTATATGGATTCATCAATAGTACATTATAAGTTAGGATGGTACCTTCCCACCCTCATTTATCTGATACAATAAATCAAAGAATGCATAAAAGAACAGACTTCTTTAAAAAAAAATACCATTTACATAGTACAAAGGATGCAACTGGTTTTTTTTCTTCTTCGGAGGTGGTCTTTCTAATCAAAACTCTACTTTCACATTTTCTTCTGGGAAAGTAAATGAACCAGATTATCTACGTTTCCACAAATTCTGCAAACATTTTAGAAGTTATTAACTTGGCTTCTTAGATAAGTTAAACTATAGAAATTAATAAATGGAAAATTTTACATCTTCTCCATTTCAGTTAAAGTTTTTTTTTTAATATTCGAGATGTGTTATTTAAATAAAGATATGAAATCTTCAGAATTTAGGCAGGTGAACCCATGTGAAATTCCATTGAATGTTCTGATATTATTCCATTGAATGTGAGTCAGCAGTGAGATATGGCTATGGAAACAGCTGCATCAACAGAAGTATCATTTACAAATCATTAAAGGTGTTAGTTCCATTTTATTCTCCATAGGTTATATCCTATTATATGTATTGTGTCCAGTTTCTGAAATCCTTCTTAAATCCTCTAAATAGGTTCACAGCAGGGCAACAAGAATTATCAAGAAAGTAGAAACCAATGAATCCAATGAAGAAAAACTGAAAATGCTGGGTATCTTAAGCTTTCTAAAGATTAAGGGGAAGCAGGAACTGGGAGAAACATGAGAGCACTGTTTAAATCCTTGCAAATATGTCACAGCTGACCTTCTTTTCAAGATCTGTTTTCTATTCTTTCAGAGTACAGATCATGGAATAGTGTATGTAAGTCACAGCTGACTCTGCAATGACTTTCATTCCTAAATTAAATTAAAATGGGTAACCATAAAATACAATCAATTACTTCTGACACTGAGGAACAATCAGTAACCCCCAAACAACACTTCCACTGCAGAAAGAATCAATACAATTCCCTCAGATCCAAATCTCAGAAGAATGTTGTTCCAGAAAAAGGGGTTACTCTCCCTAATATTCCCTAGGAGCTGGGATCCAAAAGGTTATTTCATTGGATAGACAGAACCCATTGGTAGTAAGCAGTGATACAGAGACAACGATACAGCCAAATCCCAAGCTATGTAAGACTTTAAAGATGACAACATTGAATTGCATCTGAAGATCAGCTGGTAATCGGTGCGGCTCTCAAAATAGGAATGTTAAAAGAGCTGTTAAGTTAATGAGTTAAGTTTATGAACTATTTGTATTTATTAGTTTGTCAAACATGTACAAGATAGCAGGTATAAATATAAACATGGATGAATGAAATAAATAAATACAAATAGATGGGAACAGTAGGATTGGGATGTTAGGCATGCTGGTATGCTTATGCATGCCCCCTTGAGGAATGGGGTAAGATCCACCGTAGACAGTTTAAGGTTGAAGCTGTGATTTGAGGATGTAACAATAGAGCCAGGTAGAACATTCCAGGCGATGACCACTCTGTTGCTGAAGTCATATTTTCTGCAATCAGGTTTGGAGTGGTTTACCTTGAGTTTGTATCGATTGTTTGCCCATGTATTATTGAGGTTGAAGCTGAAGAAGTCATTGACAGGTAAGATGTTGTAGCAGACAATTTTGTGTACAGGCAGTGCAGTTCCAGCCCAAAATTTCAAATCTGGTGGCATAGGGAATTCTATTGTGAGTAGAGGAGTGGAGTACTCGTCTCGTGAAGTACCTTTGGACCCGCTCAATTGTATTAATGTATGATATGCAGTGTGTATTCCACCTATAGCTTATCTCTGATCTTATCATGTCTATTCCAAATAAAAATTATCTGCTCTGCTACAGTGTCTAAAGAAACAGCAGAGTAAAAGTTAATGAACACAAGACCTCTTTTTCCACATCCAATTATACCACCACTTAGTTTCCAGTGAAGTTCCTGTATTGCCATCTTTTAAATTACACCAACACCTAGATTTAATTCCTGTTTGGGGGTTATTCGGAACCTATTTTGCTAACTTGAGCTCTATGTAATTTTATGCAAGTGTGGTGGCTTAACAAAGAACTGTTTTGAACACTGATTGCTAAGCAAGCATCTGTCCTATTTTGCTGATCCTTGCAGTTCTGCAAAATCCTAACATAAGCCAAGCATGACAGACAAGCTCCTATGCTTACTTATATAATATTATACACCTTCATGGTGATAATTAATCTTATATAATAAGCTTAATTATCACCATGAAGTTGTATACTAGTGTGTTAATTTACACTGATTTATTAAATAGTGTATGTATTCAAGGTACTACAGATGTATATTTATCATGAAAAAGAGAGTGTTGATGTTCTCCCTCTCTCTCTTATTACATTGTATATGTAACAGGCATGAATATGTCAATGTATGACAAAAGCATTTGTACCTTCATCCCTGCGAAAGAAGATATAACCTTGATAAAACTTAGATATACATTTTGTCCTACCCTCACATTCTTTGGAGAATAGCTTGACTCCCTGTTCTTTGTGGGATATTGAGATATTGGAACACTGCTATTAAGTCTCCACTAGTCCTTCTTTTCATTAAACTAGACATACCCAGCTCCTCCAACCATTCTTCATATTTTTTAGCCTCCAATCCCCTAATCACCTTTGTTGCTCTTCTCTGCACTCTTTCTAGAGTCTCAACATCTTTTTTACATCATGGTGACCAAAACTGAATGCAGTATTCCAAGTGTGGCCTTACCAAAGCGTTATAAAGTGGTACTAACACTTCACGTGATCTTGATTCTGTTTATGTAGCCTAGAACTGTGTTGGACTTTTTTGGCAGCTGCTGCACACTGCTGGCTCATATTTAAATGGTTGTCCATTAGGACTCCAAGATCCTTCTCATAGTTAATACTATTGAGCAAGGTGCCACATACATTGTACCTGTGCATTTTGTTTTTCTTGCCTAAATGTAGAATCTTACTTTTTTCACCATTGAATATCATTTTGTTAGACAGCGCCCAATGTTCAAGTCTGCCAAGATCTTTCAGTATCTTAAGATTAGTTCTTTTACAGAACTAGACTCTTTTGCAGAGCTTTCCAGCTCTTTTTTTAAGTAGTAAATTAATGCCTATTGCCTTACCTATTGCCACATACAATAGGTAAGGCCACTTCTCATGCTAGGCACAAAGACTCATCTATAACTTTAGAATGTTTATTAATTAATCCTGTATTTATTCATGAGTCTGTAGATCTAAAATAGCAGTTGTGTTTAAAATAAATCAGTTTTCAATTCATAGGAAAATCAGCCTACTAATGTAGGTGAATTCATGGTAGTCCAGATTTTTTTGTTTTGTTTAGAGGAATAGTTTAGTAAATGGGGAAAGAAAGTCAAAATCTAGCAAACAGTGTAACATATGGAGTTAAAAGTTTGGAATCAGTAATGCTTATGGATTTCTTATTATCTGAAAAAAAAGACCCTGCATGTCTTTTTTTTCCAGGTATGTCCAGGTATTCAGTTTCATAAAAATAATATTACACGTAATGATTTATAACAATAAATATGCTTATGAGTTGTTAAGATGCAAGTATGTAATCATCATCATTCTTTATTTGGAAATAAAATAGCTGAAACCATATAGATAGTGGGAAAGAAACTCTAACATTGAGTTTGCAGAGGTACAGGTACACAGACAGAGAATTATTGAAATACACAGACTGGAACATTTTTCCAAATATATATTTTATCATCTCTGAAAGAAATGTTGAAATGTGTGCAGATAAGGGAATACATTGCAGAAAGATCTTTGGTACATAGATTACAAGCATATCTATACAATCTGGCAGGTCTGTCTACAGAGGTGTGTCATCACTATAGTGTATAGATTGCAAAATAATATGTGGCTAGTAAACAATATGCATCACAGAAATATGTTGCACACACGTGATAGAAATAAATTAGTTAAGGCATCAGAAACTAGCACATAACTCTTTTAGGAAAGGCAATATGTAAGAAAATGGTCAAAGTCTAGTCTAGAATTCAAGGCAAAGGATTTAAGTAAATATAGGAATGTTCAGACGGCTAAGCAGAAAATATTAGTATAAATTTATGGCAAAGATAATAGAATCACAAAATCAGAAAATATCATATAGGGAATTGAATCCAAATCTCTGAAGATTTGAATTCATTCATTGGCAATAGGTGATCCCTTGCCATATTTTTTTTTCAAACATACACTTCAAGTCCTACTTCTTCATCATGTTCATCAGAATTGCCTGGCAGAAATATATCTCTTTTCAGAGAAGATTGGATTAATGGAAGCACAATGTTTGGGGGAAATATTTCATTGTTCTTTCTTCTGCCACAGTTGAAAAGGTGAAGGTTCTCAAACAATAATCCTCATCACTTTATCAATATATAAACTATTTAAGCATGTATGCAGGACTTGCTAGGCTTTCTTGGGCATGAAACAAAGATCTTTCCTACTAACCTTCCAATTTTTTTGTGTGTATTTTTTTTATCACATCCTCCAAACTTCCTTTTTAAAAAGTGGGGGGGGAAATACTTTGACAGAGTGGTGTCGACTGTTTTATCTGCTGGGGACTTTCCAGATTTTAGTCTGAAGACTTTCATCTCATTCCTTTAAAAAATATGATAGAAACTGAACCTAGAATGTTCTCTTGGGGCTCCATCTTGTCAGTAAGTAGCAAAGACTCCCACCTCATTCTCCACTTCCCTTCTATTATATTATTTTATTTTATTTTATTACATTTATATCCCGCCCTTCTCCGCAAAGGACCCAGGGCGGCGCACAGGAGATTTAAAAACATACAAAAATAGAACATAAATAATTTAAAATATATATTAGATCCCAAACCTGTGCTAAAACCAATTATTAATTAAAACCCAATTTAAAACTTTTCTAAAGTCCCCATGGGAGGTTAGGCTAGGCCGGCTTGATGAAAAAAGTATGTCTTTAGACATTGGCGGAAGAGGCGGAGGTCGGTGATGGTCCAGAGTTCAGGGGGTAGGTCATTCCAAAGGGCAGGGCCCGCCACAGAGAAGGCTCTTCCCCTGGGTGTCGCCAGTCAGCATTGTCCGGCCGACGGCACCCTGAGAAGGCCCTCTCTGTGGGACCGAATCGGCCGCAGGGATGTATGAGGCAGGATCCGATCCCGCAGATAACTAGGCCCCGAGCCATGGAGCGCTTTAAAGATGGTCGTCAAGACCTTGAAGCGCACCCGAAAGACCACAGGAAGCCAATGCAGCTCGCGCAGGATTGGTGTTATATGGGAGGTTCTGGTAGCTCTACATTTCCCTTCTTTTTATAATCTATCCATCCATCTCTACCTGTACCTTTCTTTCCTTCATTTCTTTCTTCATTCTTTCTTTCTTATCCAGAATACATACACTATTGAAAAAAATTCAAATTAACAAAAACATATTTGTTATCCCACAGACCTTTGTGTCTCAACATTTCCTGAGACTTTCAGCAAAAGTATAAGTTGTAAATTATATTTTGTCTCCTTATTCATTTATGTAGCTCACAAAAATTAGTGTTTTTGCTTGTATGGAACTATAATCTTCTTACATAAAATCTCATGAGCAACACATATATTTTATTCAAAGCTAAGAATTCAAATTTATGTTCTATTTCTTTATAGTTTTCATTACTATGCCATGTCCTCACAACAACAGATAGGCCTATTAGACACCTTATTTCCAAAGAGGCAAAAACAACACCCAGTTTGGTCTAATAGTAAGGAAGCAGGCTAGAAAGCAGGAGACCATGAATGAGCCAGCTGGGTGACCTTGGACCAATCATTCTGTTTCAGCCCAACTCACCTCACAGGGCTGTTGTCATGGGGAAAATAGGAAGAGGAATGTTGTGTTGAGATGTTTGCCACCTTGAATTATTTATACAAATAATAAAGGCAAGATACAAATCAACCATCCAATAATTCCAGATACAATAACCCTGAAAAGGGATCTGTATATGTAATTTGATCTCCTCATTTTTCAGCTATTAGCTAAAATGTTTTCAGATGGAATTTTGCACATCCCATACTATTCATTTTGCACAATATGATGCTTTTATTATACAACTGCTTTATCAGTTGAAAAGACATATTTTAAAGTTGAGCACCATCTCATGTAATTTAGATTGTCTTGGCAGAGAAAATTGTATTGTGGGAACATTACTTAATCCAAGGTGAGTAAAGGAAATGGAAGGCATACTTCTATTGAGAGTAGTTAATGATCAATACTGACAGGCAACTATAAACATAGTAATAACAGTCACCCTCATTTTCCTCTTTGTTTCTGCCTGCTATATAGCCCTATCATAGCTATCTTTGTAGAAAATTAATTTGCCTGACTTTCACTTTGGTAAACTATTGTAAATGCAAGACAATAGAAAAAATGATTCAAGGCAACAAACCAGTTGTAGATTAAACAAGTCATAAATCTACCTTAGGGGGAGGGGATGAAGACACGCCAGCATATTTACCTTTGTGGAGTAATTGGAGTTCTCTGAGTTTGGTTGTTGGTTAGTAACAACAACAACAACCAGTTGTTACCAGACTATCTTCAATGGTAAAAGAATAACATTTGCTCTCTTCTAGTACTGAAGATGTCTGGTCTGGCAATTAAATGTCTGCAAGCCTTCAACCAAGCTCATAAAGTATCAAGGACACCACAGTTGAGCTCTGAGCTACCAACTGAGAAGTCAGTTAAGCAAAGTGATGTCTGCAGCAGTCTTGTTCTTTGTCCAGGTAGAAGCAATAGCAATAGTGCCTAGGTGGTCATTCCAAATTGGCTGTGAAAGAACTGTGGAATAAAGCAATCAGAGGACCCCCAGAGGACACAGATGCTCAGAAATGTCAAAAAGGGAGAGCAGAACTGAACTGAGTGATGAAGGCGTGATTGATCATTGTCCTGAAGCTGCCATAGGATTAACTATGCTTCATAGTGGCCATTTTTCTTGCTCTTTACATTTTGCCTAACTGATGGAATTCCAGGTGATGAAAAGACATAAGAGATACCTGGAGTACCACTGGAGGAAAGCTAAGAGTAAACCCATGTGAGCATGGATAAAAATCTTAATGATTACTTTCTGGTGATAAGGACAGCAAAATTTAAATATCTTCGTGTTTTTACATCCATTGAGAACTAGCTAGAGGTCATGTTAAAAATGACCAATCCCTCCTAGGTAAAGAGGAACTGGGTGGATATTTACACAGGTATTATGTCCGATAAAATCATTCAGACTCCAACTGTTGAAATTCTGTGAAGTTCACTGAGGCATGATCTAGCTTACTTGTCTGGAAACAGATAAGATTGTTAGTCCTGCTGAAGTGGACATGGTCCTCCAGATTGTGAGTTCAGCCAACTGTGTCTTAGATTCAATGTTTCTTTGAGGGAAGGGCTGGTTTCTCTAGCTCTGTGCCCCATCTTCATGAAGACATCTAGTAGACTGGCATAATTTTTATTTTGTGTCCAAACTTCTCTTTTTAGGGAAGGTTGTTGAAAGTGGTTAGCCTGAAGCTAACCTCAGAGGTCCCTAAAAGAAACTGAATATTTAAGCTTGGTTATAGAACCGAGATAACATTGATCACACTTACAGTATAAATGTTTTTTGTGGGACTAGGTAGGGGTTGATACATCCAATTTGATCCTCCTGAGTCTCACAGCAGCTATAAAAGAATTTAGAACCATAGGGCTGGAAAGACCTTGTAGGTCTTCTACTCCAAACTCTCCCCATGTTAGGAGACCTTATAGCATCCTAGACAAATGGTTGTCCAATCTTTTCTTGAAGACCTCCAGTGGTGGAGAGATTACCTTAATATGAATGAACCATTAAGGCTTGGAGTAGTGATTAAATAATCCAAAAGTCGAAAGAAGTGTAAGAAGAAAACTCAGAATAACCTTGTCTTTATTTTGTTAAAACAAAAGACAGGCAGAGAGAAACCTGGAGAGATTTTCAAGACTGATATTAGTCCTTCAAGACAAGCCAGTTCAAGCCAGAGACAATGCGATTACAGAAATGCTGCTTTATTATAGTAATATATAATAGCAGGAGCTTGAAAGCCTGTTGATGAAAGTATGATCCTATCCACTCCTTGTCATTGATTCAATGTATTTTAAAGTAAAATGTGGTAAGTAATATGCACAGATGTCCTTCATAATTGATATGATGTACAAGGATTTGTGCTCAGGTGCCCCATTTGCAAGCAAAGACACCACCTGTCAAATCATTACAGATTTGCGTATTGCCAAACTCCTTTTCAGCTCTAGCAGGCTGTGATCACAAGAACACTTAAAGATGACAGTTTAGAAAATGACCTTCTCTTGGGAATAGGAATGTCTCCTGAACTGCTGAGACAATTCAAAAACAGATTGAAATTGAGTAAGAAGCACACAGGTTTCTAGCAAAGTTAGCTGAAATAGATACTTCATTTGCTCAGGAAATTAAATATTTTCTTGGTCTCATTTGGACTCAAACCAAAATGGCTGGGTGTGGGAGTAAAAGAATGTCTTCTTGATTTTTATCACTACTACTATTACTGTTATTATTCAAAGAAGGGAGGGAAGGACAAAGACACAGACTGAATGGCTATTTTTTTCACAATACTCCCTTCACAATTTGGCCAAACCTGGTTTCTTACAGCCAGGTTTTACTTCTAAATACAGTTGCACACCGGAATTCTGGCAAGGCTCCACCTCTGTGGAATGAAAATGGCCAAGCCCAGCCAATCAATTACTGTTTTTGGAAGTGTCTTCTACA
The DNA here is from genome assembly GCA_039707465.1 of Rhabdophis nuchalis. NCBI lineage: Eukaryota > Metazoa > Chordata > Lepidosauria > Squamata > Natricidae > Rhabdophis > Rhabdophis nuchalis. The sequence goes on from CM077643.1 coordinate 365,674,196, forward strand.
AACTGGGTTCCTTAGGGTAAATGTACCTGTTGTATCTCCTAATGTCCAGAAGTGGGCTGCACTTATGTTTACAAGTGATTCTCTAGTTGTAAGCACACACACAACACACATGCTAGCTTCGTTCACACACACACCTTTGAGAGTGAAACGGAGCTTCAAAGAAGTAGGTAATCAACTCAAGCAGCTCCGGTAAGAAAAGCAGGACTGGCGTGAAACTCAGCTGGGCAGCGAGGGCAGAGGGAACAACCAGAAAGTTAGTTATAAATGGATAGCTTACCATAAGGGCAGGTGGGCGTGCCCAGCTAGTGATCAAAGCTAAGGGTTCACCTGAACCCACATGACCACGCAGCAGCCCACCACTCCTAATGCCCATTAGACAAAGGAAATGGGCAATAGTCAACAGACATGGAATGAAACATCTGAGCATCCTCAAGTTCATTTCTTATATCAATCATCACCAGATGGGTAACCTTCAAACATTATGGGCTACAACTCACCTTCTTCATTACACAGAAGATGATGGTAGTTATAGTCTAAGTGTTAAGAGGATCCTAGGTTGGAGAAGCTACCTGAAGATATCCATGCAAATAATTCTTTAGACTCATAGAAACCTTCCTATTTGGAACTATGTATACCAGGAATTGTATTAGTGTATACTAGAGCAGACAAAAAGTAGGAAATACTAGATAACCTACTTTGGGAAAACAGCCACACAGAAAGTTCTTTAATGGCTGTTCTGTCTGGTGGAAATTCATATCCAAAGTCAATCCCTAAGGAGAGTGACTTAGACAAAAAGCAATCTAACTGACCCAGTAGCAAAGGGAGTACCATTCCTTGGACGCTCATATTTCCTAGTAGTTGGCTAAAAATAGTCAAAAGTTTACAAAGGCCAGGAAAGTAGAAGTTCATAATAACTCAGGCAGTTGGTGGACTTTGACATTCCACCACAGTGCAAAACTGCCATTTACCCCAGCAGTCCCATCAAAACAAGCTAAAGCAGATAACATTGAGATGAACTTGGTTTATCTCAAAAAGACTAATCAGGGTCAGACCTGGTTAGTACTTGTAAAACAAATGCTCTCAGAACATCCCAGAGCCATAGACTAAATTTAAGCAAGTTAAGCAAAGCAAGCAGAGTGTAGATTCTGGAATTCTTTCTAATGCCCTTATCAGGAAAGGCTATAGTGGTGGTTAAAAGAGACAGTTGCAATTTCTTATGCACTGAAAAGTGCAATGCAGATTGTACTTTGTTCTGCTCTGCTCTGCTCTGCTCTGCTCTGCTCTGCTTTGCCATCGGTCATGTGACCAGGAGGGAGAAAAAAGGGGAGCTTAAAATGAAAGAGTTGACAGCATGTTGCTGTTCTGACCTAGGCTTCCTGATACAGTAAAACGCACACGATTAAGTCCAAAAACCCTCTTTTATTTCAAAGGCTGTGAATTGCATTCATTCACAGCCCGCAATGAATCCCAAATAGTTGTAAAAGTTCTACAACAGGCTGCCAAAGTCCTTCGGGATGAGGCTGATAAGCACCCACCTTTATCTTCTTTGAAAACACTGCCAAAGACTCAATTGGCAATTAGCTTGGCAAGGCGACATGCAGCAAAGAGTCCAAATATATTTTCAGAAGGTAAACTGATTGCTCCTCCCATAGGACTTAAAAGAGGAGCAAAGGCACATGAACCAAGTTGCTTCCTGCAAGGCTCATGTGCCCTTGCTCCTCCTTTAAGTCCTATGGGAGGAGCAATCACCTCCAAACCTTACTCCCAAGTCATCACTTCTGTTTTAACTGTTCTTGCCTTCTGGCAGCTCTGCGCATGTACGCACTGGGAACAGGGGAAGTCTGTTCCTCTGCCTTGCTGCCATCTAACTCTGAAGGCTTCAGAGGCAGCACATAACTCCCAGATGGCTCCGACATAGAGCCCTCATCTGAGCCTTCCCCAGACTACAGGACTGGCCCATGTTCCTCCCCAACCTCTTCGCTGTCCAACTCTGCTGTGAGCTCTGCAGGCTGCTGGTGGACCACAACAGTTGCACCATTCCACACTTTCCTCTCCCAACTGTTTTTTACCCCTCCCCCAAATGTTGTTCCTTAGAGCAGGGATCTCCAACCTTTGCAACTTTAAGTGTGAAGGACTTCAGCTTCCAGCAAAGCTGGCTGGAGAAGTCTGGGAGCTGAAGTCCTTCAGACTTAAAGTTGCAAAGGTTGGAGACCCCTGCCTTAGAGCTCCAAACTAGATCTATCCCATTTTCATACTTGATGTTCTCCTTTTGAAGTTTCTCTCATCGTTTCAAATCTTTATTTGAAGAGTTATGCTGCTGATTGACAAGCAATCCCTCTATATAATTTCTTCTGTTTTGTTCTTTAAAAAGAGGGGGGAAAACTTCCCAGTAAGTCTACAAGAAACTACATGCACACAATGTCACCAGGAGTCAAACTCAACACAAGGGAAATTTTTCCCACTCAGTATGGCTATGACTAGTATGCCATAGAGCACGGGTTGAAACTCAATCCAGCTAAAATAAATTGTGCGTCACAGCTGATCATCCGAAATAGTGATTTGCCTGAACCGTAGCATTTTTTTTACTATGGGTTTGGGTGAGTCTGAAGTGATTTCAATTCTGCGCAAAACAGTGTCATGTTGAGAGCAGGACAGAAAATTAAAATGACCATCACAGAATTGCTCAACATATCTTACTGCTACTGTCCACCATCCATAGGTCAAAGCAGGAGGCCACTTTCAGTGGCCCTTCTCTGTCTGAAGGGTTCAAATATAAAGGCCCTTCAATCAGGGGTGGGTTCCATCAGGTATTTACTGCCATAGGCCTGATGCGCGCTGCATGGATATGTACAATGTAATAAAAATTGTTCTGTGCATGCGTGGAAAAAAAACCAAGGTGGCGGCATCTACAGCGCCACCTAGAGAACAAGTTCAGGGGTGTGGCAGGCCTGGGTCACTGCCAGTTCCAGCGACCCAGGCCGCCAAACCACTACCGGTTCAGCCGAACCAGTCCGAACTGGTAGGAACCCACCATTGCCTTCAATGTATTTCTGACTTTAAAGTTAATAAGCTCTTTCCCAGGTGGGAGAAATTGTTAAAACTACTGAAAGTCAGAAATATTGAATTGTCCTTAAATCTTTTCTAGTTTTACCCAAAGAAAAGAATATAACCGTAACTATTTCTTTGGTACATTTCCTCTTTGGGCTCATCCTAGAATAGCTTGTTATTTTCCAACAAAAGCATTACAAGACAGAAACTGATCAAACTATGGACAGTTCCTGGCAAGAATGCAGATTTATTTTTATTTTATTTATTTTTTTATTTTTTTAAATTTATACCCCGCCCTTCTCTTTGTTAGGACCCAGGGCGGCGCACAGGCATCTTAAAAACACAAAATACAATAAATATCAAGTAAAATGTAATTAAATTCATTAACCCGTGCTAAAAACCCAATATTGGGTTACACAGTGCGAAAAAGAAAGTACAGAGCAGGTTTCCCTCACTCCTGTTTCATTACCAGTTTGCCCAGGGGATAGCGATCCAAAAGGTTACTGCAGTGGAAGGAAAAGGTTCACTCATTCAGTTCAGACTAAGCATATAGCTCAGCCATTAAAAAATTAATTAAAAAAAGCTTAAGGCAAGCGTGCAGACTAATCCCTCAGGCACTAGAGTTGTTGGGTTTTTTTTAACCCTTCATCTTATTTTTAAAATATCAGCAACAAAGTTAGAGTGAGGGGCCAAGTCAGCATCCAATAGGACCAGAAGGAACTGGGTTCAAATGACCACTCAGCCATGAAGTTCTCTGTAGTGTTAGTGTATAGTAGTGCTTCACTTCACACATTTCACAAGGTTGCAATGAGGGGAAAAGGGAGAGTCTTTAGCACTGATAGCCGCTCTGTCTATGCTGCAGGGCATGTATTAAAAATTTAGTTCCTTTCAAGGCAATTTCTGTTCAAGATGACTGGAATTCTGCACAGAGATGCCCGGAAGCAAGGCCTGTTTAACATGCAACATGCTAAATTTCAAAACTCAAGTTAGCAAAATATAACTAGTGTGCTCATATGGTGTTCCAGTCTCCAACAAACTAACCATATTATGATTTAATTCAATGGTTTAGTTCACACAAAGCCTTCAGATTATAATTTGGTTTCTACAATGTGCAGGCCAGATTTCAAATAATGCAATTCCTTTTTAGCCTAATCTTATAGGCAGCGCATACAAAGCAAGATGGGTTTGAGGGTAGAGATATAGATTTTTCATTTTACTGAGGAAAATGATGGTGGTGATGATGGTGATGATGCAAGAAAGTTAGTATTGAGTTTCCTTTAGCTTGGATCATAATTATTTTACAAAATACATATACCTCATTAGCAAGAATGTGTTAAAAGGTCACTCCCACTTCTTATTCCAAGAATTGTAAATTGGCTTCTAATACTTTTAAATCGTATGTTTTCAGAGAAATTTTAATCAGAATGAAAGAAAAGGAGAAAAGCATGTTTCCTACACCACAATCAGGCTGTTTGCATTTTGTAGAGATCTACTGCAGAAAATCAAAATTCTACGTCAGCATATATTTTGGTAAAAGTCTAAGAACTGCAGTCCGACAGATCTCAGACATTAGATCAGTAAGGCTGCCTGAAGCCATGCATGGTGTTTGCCTGAACCCTTGAACTGCAGGAATTATTTTCTCAATGAATTACCCTAAGATCCAAGACTAAGACACTGATAGCTCAGTTACTTTAGAAATGAGAGAGAGGGAGGGGGGAGGGAGGGAGGGAGAGAGGGAGAGATTAGTTTATAAGCCCTATTAACATATAGGTTCAAACACATATTATCAATAAAATTCTATACAAACAATTTAAAAGGAAAGTTGGGTAAAATACAATTGTTATAGAATAAAATACAATAATTTAATACATAAACATATAAAATAGAATAAAATGGCATAAAATTATATTTCTGTATCGCCCCTGCAATCTAGCCCAGTCAGGCCCGCATATGCCAATCTCAGTTGGACCATTTTAGTTAGAAATTGTGCAGTGTTAAATGTCATGTTCAGATTCTGGCCATAGACGAAGTATGTTGTTTTAATATGGGCCTCCCACTGGGCCATATGTTTAATGTGTGGATCAAGGTACTTATCTCTCACCCACTTATACAAATAGCAATCAAATAATATGAGTCAGATCTTCTACCTCTTCAGTTCCACAGATACATGTACGAATATAAGTTATAACTTCCAACACAGAAAGATGTAATGGCCAGCTTTCAAAGATCTTGTGGCCAGCTACCTTTTTAAAGCAAACCCACAAAGTGTAGCCCTATTTTAATCTCATAAACAATCTAAATGAAGCTTTAACACTGTGTCTCCCTCTGCTGGCCCAATCTGAGCAGGACCCCTTTGTCGGTAATTTACATTCCAAAAAAGTTCAGTGTATTGGAGTCAGATTTTGTGTGAACATCCAAGACTTCAGAACTCTGTTTATTATTATTATTATTATTATTATTATTATTATTATTATTATTATTATTATTATTATTATTATTATTATTATTATTATTATTATTATTATTATTATTATTATTATTATTATTCACTTTTGTATACAGTAGTCACCCATCTCACAGAACATGACCCTAGGTGACATACAATAAAAACATATCATTAAAAAAAAACTTAACAAATTACAAAAAGCAGTTTTCAATTAAGAACATCAGTCAAAGACTTGTTCTTGTCACCTAGTGAGAAGAGTGGTCATATGACAAGATCTGACATATAGTCTGAGGACTGTTAAATAAGCAAATGCAAACTCAATACAAAATCCATTTCAATTTAATTATATGACTGATTTTAATTTAAAAGTTTGTGGCATAATAAGATTGACTCATATTATAAATGAATCTTGCAAATGGGAGACATTTGCATTTATGTTACTGAGACTTCAGCAACATTTGCCAAGAACTGTAAGTGGTTGATGCAAGTTTAAGAGATATTGCCAGTTGAACATGTAAGAGGGGAAATGTGTTAAGTATCTGTATGCATCTCTTTGCAGTAATGCTGTTTCCATCCCCCCCATACATATTTCCTTTTAATCAAATGCATATAATTTGCTTAAATAACTGACTTATCTCATTCAGTTCACACTTTTTGAATGTGGCATTGATAAGCACTTCTTTTCCTACAGTGAAGTGGCATAGAAATATATAACAAACCAAGCAGTAGATTATTTTGGGGGGCATCCAGGAAGGTGGCTGAGGCACCAATTTATTTATCTTTGTTTTATTGTTTTTTAAATAGTTTTGTGGTTTGTTTGTTTTATTGTGAGTCACCTGGAGTTGTGCTCCAAAAGGGGGTGGAGGGAGGGAGGGAGGAAAGAAGTTTATGAATAAAGAAATAAGGAAATGTGCAAGCATTTCTCTCTTTTTTCTTTTAAAAAATGTTGCAATGATTGTGAACAGTAGAAAAGGGGTATTTTTCCCAGCCTTGAAAATGTTTTGGATGGTTGGGGACATATTATGCAGTGATGAGCATTTGACTGCCAAAAGGAATTATTTTATTTGTATATATTCCTATGAAATTTATTATTGTAAATGAAATGATCTGTAAATAAACAGGATCTCCATTCCTTATTTATGACTAAAAACTTTCTTTCAGCCCTGGGAAAAAAACCATAATCCTAACTGTTTTGGGTGGTCTTCGGAGTTAATGTAATTAGCAGTTTAGGAACAAATCACTTCTTGACAGATTAGCAATAGATGTTCATAATGAATACAGCTACTCTTCATTATTTATGAAATGCTTATGTAAACTTTTTATATGTGTACGTGAATGTATGTCCAATATGCTTGTAATTTTCTTCCTGGTGGATTTTTCCATTATTATGTTTTTGCTTTGTTTATTTTTCTTTCTCTTTTTTTTTTTGTACTCAAGTAATAAAAGGAAACAAAAATGATTGCTAGATTAAAGCATTTTAAAATGGAATAGGTTAGTTCAGTATATCTGCTTCTATTAACAACTATAATGCCTTGATGAATCCTCAAAGTAGAAATGCTCTGAAAACTAATAGCTAGAACAAAGAACAGAGAAGGAATTGTATCTTCAAATCTGCCTGGAATGCCTATAGATGAAGATGTTCTTTTGCATACCGGAAGGTTGGACTGCTGCCCTAATCTCACAATGTAATGATTAGATTTACAGCAGGGGTGTCAAACTCAAGGCCCATGAGCCAGGTCCAATCTGTGGGGTGCTTAGATCTGGCCCACAGGGCTGCCCTGGAAACAGCGAAGGATTGGCCGGCGGAGTCTCTGCCAGATAAAAAGGAACTCAGAGGGCTGCGTGCCTGAGCTCTGCTTTCATTGGATTTCAAGGATCATTTCACTGATTTTTCCTGCAATGCCTGGGAACTTACTCGCAATTACCAGTGACAACTAGGGGTATCCAAGGGGTTTTGTATATCAAGATGGTGGTCATGTGTATGCAAACAAAGCCTCACCTTTTTTTAATGTACCTTTAGATAAAAAGAAGCAGGCGGCCTCTTGACTTTTTTTTAATGTCTCTTCAGAATCATCCATAGGGGGAATGAGCAATGTCAAAATGGTAGATATAATTGCGGCAATCAAAGTTCCACCCCATTTTACAAGCCTGCAATGCATGTGATACAGATTATAAAGGGGTGAAACTCAAAGAGCCTAACTGAGACCGTAATTTTGGTGCTATTGATGCTCCATGAAGACACCTCTGATCCTTAAAAATCTAAACAGCTACACTAATCTAGTTATTACCATATATCTTGAGAAAAGCTATTTATTAGCTCAGCAAAGTTTTAAATGTAGTTCATCTCTTCACTTGGCATAATGCCACAGTGTCTCCAGGAATGACGTATAATTTACTTTAAAGTAATAGTAGTTTTGCTTATCCATTCTAGAGCATTGTTATATGCAAAGGAATATATTTTACACGTGTAAAAATTATACTGTAAATAAATAAAAATAAACTATTAATAAAATTATACTGTAAATAAATAAAAATAAACCTTAATGATTTGATAATTGAAGATGGTTAGTGAATGTCCTGAGTCCCTTTGGGGAGAGAGGCGTGGTATAAAAATTAAATAAAAATAAATGTATGTTTACCCAGTTGCCCTGTGTAGAATGAAATATTAATCGCTCTTACATGCAAGCTAAACCACCATGTACTATAGACTGTGACTAAAGCTAAGGCATTTAAAACCCTCCACAGCTCCTAGATTTAAATTAAACAAACATTATAAAACTTGTGTTTGACTTTCATGAAACTGTACCAGCATCATAAAAGAGAGAAATGCGCATTTTATTTTTAGCTTATAGGTCAAGATGCAAAGAGAATCACCTAAAAGTTACAGGTTTAGCCCCATCTTTAAAGCTAAACAACACTCTGCATGGATGAGCAATGTCTGGAAAGAATTTTTGGAAGGAAATATGGTACATAGACCCAATATAATGAGCCTTTAGAGGTGAGTGGAAATACCATAGAAAAACTTCAAAAACTTATTTTCCTTACTCCCCCCTTCCCCTGAATGTGATGAGGAACACACTGAAACTATTTCAAAACTTCCGTTTGTTTGTATGTGTGTGTGTGTGTGCGTGCATGCATGTATGAATGTGTGCGTGTTTCCCTCTGTACTCAAGTCCCAGCATGACTCTACATTTAGACCATTATGAACAAAAAAACAAATGGTGAGGAAAAGATGTTGTTCCTTCCTTCCTTTCTAAACTGTGTATTTCTTGACTTGGATGGAAGCAGTTTTTACAGGAGGAAGAAGACCAAATACCTGCATTTTGCAGTAGAGTGCTGCTGCATATTTGTTTGATTTGGTTGGAAAGACTAAAAACATTGCTTACTCAAATAGGTATGTTCACTGGCTATAGAACAGCAGGAGCAGAGATAGAATGTCTTAAGTATTCACTCAGTCATGTTCACATATAGTCCTATTGTTTTCCCCAGAGACCAAAGAGGAGCAAATACAGAGCGATTCATTAGGACAATTTTAAAAAATGAAAGAGTATAATTTTTCAACTAAATTTACCATTTAATAAATGACCTATGCTCTTGTTTTGAAGTAGAGTTTTGCTTAATGAGGTTATGAACTTTGTCTGTACAACTCTAGTTTGACAATGCTTTATTAGCATATTTATAAGTTATTCCCTAGCTTTGCCAATGAGGAATTAATGAGTATTGAAAGCATAGTTTTCACAAATGAAGAACTACATGGATAACCAACAGATCCCCATGGAATAGCTGAGTCTGATGCTTTTCTTGTTTCAGCAATCATTGCTTGATTTAAGTTTGATACCAAGATATTGCATGCTGTCATATCATTCCCCAGTAGCTGGGTCCTTTTTGGGGAAGGGCGGAATATAAATTGAATAAAATAAATAAAATAAATAAACTAATATATGAACCTCCTATCTGGATAACTCCCATCAGAATGAGGGACTATCTCCTCCACTCACAAAAAATTCCCCTTCACTTTAGAAGATGGCATATTTCTCTACTCATAAAACCACCCAATGAGTGGTTTCATGCTGAGAAGTGGCCAAGCCTGGTTGGTGACCCAATAAATCAAATCCAAGATTCACTCGTCCAAGTTTAATGCTAATCACCCAGATAAGTTTTTCTTGCTAGGATCTGTATAATCTTGCTCAAAACTTGTTCGAAGCAGAGGAATCATCTAGAACCCAAGTTGGTAATACTGTACTGAGGCAAAATGGATAGCAAATACATCCTGTTATATGTGACATTTTTTCCACATCTGTTAAAATCCTAAGCATGGAGATGCAATCTTTTTTTTTTTTAGCCTGAGGTTGGGTTTTAAATGGCTTAATGACAGCCATGCTCCAAGTTGTGATCAGGGTCAAAAAGGTGGGGCTAGGACAAAAATTAAATTAAATTTATCCTTCATCTAACAACTCATGTATCCTCTTCTACTGTCACAAATAAAAATTATATTAAGTGCCAACATTTGAAAAAGCTCTATCTTGTATTCAAAGATATCTGACACAAGCTCCATAAGTGAAAAGATGTCTGTTCTATCATGTATTGTCAGCTGTGTAAGATCTCATAAATGTTCAGAAAGAAATTAGTTGTCTGAACCCACAGGAAAGAATATTTTAGCAAGTGGCAAAAAGATGAAAAGAAAACTTCGATTGAGGATCTTCCAAAGCAAAAAGATGGTCAAAGAACAATTGGAACTTTTCACTCTCGCAGCCAGTTCCTTGAACATTTGTCTGCATGAGGCATGAAAAACCTGTGATCTTCCAGAATTTGCTGCATTCTCCCATTTTCACAAAAGAAGGGGGGAAATCACCTGATTTTGCCAGCTACTCTTCACTTATGCTTGAAATTTATTATTTTGTATTCAAAAAAGTGGCAGTCTGCAATCTGTAAGGCTCTGAAACCCAATGAAGGTCTTTTCCATGTGTCTCACTGTGTAACCTACCTCAAGGTGAATGCTGAAAGGTGATTCCAAATCTCTGTCCTTCTGAGTCTAGAGGGATTTATTGTGTAGTCAACCTGCTTAAGGCTGCAATCTTTGTTATTATTCTAGGCACAATATTCATGAAGTTGCTCGGAGGGTGATTCATTAATGAAGGTTTATGTTAAAAGTTGTGAATGTTGTATGTTATGCAGTATTTCTAAAACATGAGGGCAGGGATAGTATTCACTTACCTTCTCTACCGGGTTGCAAATGTGAGCACGTCTGCACATGTGCTCTTTCTTTCGCGCATGCACTTTGCCCAAGAAAGAAGCCTAAATGGGATGCCATAGAGCTGGGGCAGGTGGGCAGTACCACCTGCGATTTCCACTACCGGTTTGGGTGAACCAGTCAGAATCAGCAGGATACTACCTCTGCATGAGGGGATATTTCTTAAGATACATAAAAAAATATAAGGGTCTTTAAAAAGCTGTGCATTCCATAGACAGCCATCTTCAGAAATTAAATGCAAGGCCTCAGTTTTAAACTAGAGTTAAGTACAAATTATCTCTTGAATTCTCCATTCTGCACCAAAAAATTGAAATGATATTTTCACCAAGTTTTCCTAGAGTCTTTTTTAATACACCGACAGATTATCAGGGGCCACCATCAACAGTGGCAATGATGTGTTATCTATCTTTCCTAATATGTTAGCTATGAAGATACCGACCCATCTGCCATCTGCCAGCTATAATTGTTGAATGCAGCACTTTGTTGAGAAAATTGCTCATAGAGCCTTCATGAGCTAGGTCCTTATGGAGTAACTGGGAAATGTCGGGTCATGTTAACTGGGATTCCATATGGTTTCTAAATTCCAAGTGAATAGACTTCTTGCAAATATGTACCATTCCATCTGAGCTAAATCTTGCAGAGGACCTGGGAGTAATCAGATTTTATTGCAGGAGGGAGCATTTCCTATACTGTAGAAAAGACCTATTGCACACCTCCTCATGGGAGAAACCCTCCTTTGATCCAGTAGTATTGAACAAGTATTGATCTATACCAGGGGTTCCCAAACTTGGCAACTTGAAGACTTGTGGACTTCAACTCCCAGAATTCTCCAGCCAGCAGAGCTGGCTAGAGAATTCTGAGAGTTGAAGTCCACAAGTCTTCAAGTTGTCAAGTTTGGGAACCTCTGATCTATACCATCTCTCACTTTTCATTTTAGGGACTATTGTCAACTTCAGAGCATTCTAGAAGAAGTGTATTATCTAGGCTCCTTTATATTGAGATTCAGCCTTCAGCATGGGATAAAATTATTTTGGTCACACTATTAATGACTTCTCTCAGCATTTCTATTTCATTGTTTTGGCAATGTTTCAAATTATTGATCACATAAGATATCTTTTTATATGTGGAATGCATAAGGTTTCTTTGTTTACCTACACACACACACACACAACTTAATATCTACATGAAACCACAATGGGGTCAATTCCATTCACAATATGCTGATGACATGCTGATTATCGGTATGCTCATCATCACCCCAAACAGCAATGCTTGTGCAATAGTCCCACTGCTGGGCATAAATAGAATGAAGTTGAACCCACACAAGACATAGTTGATGTGTCTTGAATGAGGGTTCTCTGGCAGCTTCAGTAATCTCTCTCTAGATAATGTCACTGCCTCTGAGGGGGAAGGGCTATACCAAGGGTCAGCAACCCATGGCTCTGGAGCCACATGTAGCTCTTTTATCCCTCTGCTGTGGCTCCAGTTGTGAGTTCCTAGCAGTTCAGCCAAACCACACCCAGGAACTGGTTCTTCGGGTAGCACTGTAGGCACTGCCATCTTGTTTTTTGCTTCTGTGCATGGGCAGAACAATTTTTATTGTACTATGCATGCATGCAGATCAAGCACAATGTGCCCACGAGCAAACCAGCAGTAGTGCCTCCCAGAACCCACCCCATGTGGCCCCCTATCACCGGTCAGCTCCACAATTGATAGGGTTTTCAGTTAGGACAGGTAGAGGAAAAAGGATGCTATGCTAGAAGGAGACTGATGGGGGAACCAGATTTCCACTCAGCTCGAGAATTGAATGGGGAGAGGGGCTTCCATTTAGGACCTTTGTGGCTCTTTGTGTGTTTAAGGTTGCTGACCCCCTTGAGTCTTGCTGTACTCATAGCTACTGCCAGTGGACAAGAAGAGGCGACGTGCAGAGGACCTTTGGCTAGCTTTGGCCTCTATATCAGTTAAATGAACATACAATAGAATAACAGAGCTGGAAGGGACCTTGTCATCTAGTCCAGCCCCCTGCATGAGCAGGAGATCCATTTCAAACAAATGACTATTCAGTCTCTTCTTAAAAACGTCCAGTGATCAGACACCCAAACTTCTGAAGACAAGCCATTGCACTTGTTGATTGTTCTCACCATTAGGAAATTTTTCCTTAGTTCTAGGTTGCTTCTGTCCCTGGTTAGTTTTGGTTCTTGTCTTACCTTCTGGTGCTTTGGAAAATAATTTGTTCCCTCGTCTTTGTGGCCGCACCTCAAATATTGGAGCGCTGCTGTCATGTCTCTCCTAGTTCTTCTTTTCACTAGAGTAGAGAGGATTGTAAAGCACTATGAAGTGGTATATAAGTCTAAGTACTATTGCTATTTAGAGCATGACTAGATACTGTGTGGGAGCAAAAATAAATATTAGAATATTCCACTTTGAGTTTTGGCAATGAAGATCAGGGAAATATTGTTCAGGTGCATATCATGTCATTTCTGTATCATAAAGCTTTCCCCTCCAGAGCTACTAATAATTCTTAATTATGCAAGAGAATGGGGAAGAATGCTGGTCTGAGAGAACCAACACCTTGAGACTTCATGAAAATAATGGTTCCCTCCTCTAAGGTCAAAAAAATCAAGAGGGCTATAAAGCACTATGAAACAGTATATGAGTCTAAGAGGAATTGCTATTAGTTGTTTTGTGAAAGAATGAAGTAAGATTTGTTTGGCATGAATTGTTTTTGACAGTTGCAGTCCAACTGAATCAGAAATACATTGTGACTGTAAATCATACCATTGTCACCTCGTGATTGGAAGACTGCAAGGTAAAACTGCATTAATGGCCATTCACAAACTGCAATTCATTCAAAATGCAGCAGCTTGTATTTAACTAGAACTTAGATGGCATCAGCAGATTATGTATGTGCTGCAAACCTGGCATTGACTGTTAGTAGGGTACCAGATGCAATTTAAAAGTACTGTTTTTGACCTATAAATCCATATGGGATTTGATGCTAAAGTCTGCTCAGCTTAATTGTTTCAAGTACAATTGATTTGCTCAATAGTAGCATCTCAAGAAAAATTTCTTGTAACTCACCAAATCAGAGGGACTGAAGCCAGATGAAAGTTGACTGAGATTTCTCTGTGATGAATTCTCAGAACTGAGGAACAACTTTCCTAGGAAGCTAGATTAACTATTGGTCTTCTGACAATAAATTAAGGTAGTGCTATTCCACAGGATCTTTTGTGTTTGTTGACAAAATGTCATGTTATGGGAATATTTATGGTATATTGCTGTAATTATGCTGTTGGATTTTTATTATATTTGTTACTATTACAGCATGGATAATTTATGTTTATATGTTTATAATTATGTTTCCATACACGAGCAAGTGTTATCTGTTTCAGCAGCTTCAAAATCTAATCAATGACAATAACAATTGTTTTGGTTATTTGGCAAAGTATATGGTATAGGCTCTTGATTAAAAGAGGTAATTTTACCTCTTTTGCTGGTCTAACTTTGTGCTTTTCTATGAATAATTTAAAACTTCCAGCCTTCTGAAGACTGAACCCTCTGAGACTTTTAACCTGCAGCATTTTATGGGAAATCAGCTGTATAGTATCAGAGGAAATGATGGCAAATGACAATATCTCTTACTATATTTTCTGTGTCTGGTCCTCCTTCTCATTCTACTTACTTTCAAAGACCTGCCACAGGAGGAAGCAGTATGATCCATCCATCCATCCATCCATCCATTATCCAGCCAGCCATCCAGTCAACCAGCCCAATAGCCACTGAAGAAATTAAGAATTCTATGAAGCTTTTCAAGGGTCTTCTGCCAATTCAGGTGCCCACAACAACAAACATGTTTGTGTAACCTGTACTACTCATCTCTCTGCAAAACATCTCTTGGTAAAACATTTCCAGGCTGAATAAAAAGAATCTGAAAGAGGTCTATATTCCTGGCCTACAACTCCAAATATTAAGTTACTTTCAAGCTTTTTCTTTCCAGCTATTCAAGGGTCATGGAAAACAACGTGATTTCTGGCATTTCTTCCAAAAATGTCATCATCAATTGTTATGAGGTGGGTGAAAATAGTGTGCCACCTTTTATTTTCCCAGGTTGCTACTTGAGATTGGTAGAGGGGGGAAAATAGGCCATCGCTGTGGGGGTGACTTTAAACATCAAGCAGAGCTGTGATACTGCCATGGATTATTGTTTGATGTGTTCACCTTCCTGCCATGAGAATTACTCCATTTATACAGTAGCCTGCCACCTGAGATGGGGAGTTATCTCTTCTATTACCTTTGCCTTTTGCCTGTAATGTTTCTCCATCAGCTAAGAAGTTGCTCTAGACAGCAGCAAATAGAAACCTGTGAATCATGAGACAGAGGAAAGAGATGCTGGAATCTCTGCTGCATTTTGCAAAGAAAGCATTAAGATGATCAGAGGAAAGTTAGAGTCAAGGCAGACATAAATTAGAAAAGATACAACTTTACTCATTACCGAAGTTGGCATTTTAAATTTTAAATTTAAAAAACATGGTGGTGTAACATCACTAGAATGGAGCAGTCAGAACCATGAATTTTGCTTCCATCCACATTTCTTTCTTTCTTTTTTAACATAAACTAGCTGGAGTTACTTACTACTTCCAGAGTAACAGTAATATACTATATGTGGCTGCCATGCAGCTATAAAGATACTGAATGTGCCATGAAGGAGTAAGTAAGAGTTTAATTCATTGCCACAAGCATGGCTAAATGTCCAGAGATTAAAAATCAGAGTTGTGAAACCCAGTACTCAGAGTCATCTAACTAAATTGGTAAATCTTTCCATATTTTTTTCTTCCAGATCTGATTTTTAAATTTTAAAATACTTTGCCATCTTACTTACAAAGATATGAATTTGGTAAGTGCTTACAACAATAACGAGGAGGACACATCCATTTGCTCCTACCAGTACTAGCTAAAGATGACTTGTTAGCTAAATTAGATTCCAAGTGATTCCTATTTCAACTAAGGCAAACGTGAAGAAAATGCTAGTTTTTCCCTATTGCCTTCCCCTGTGATGCACATTAGACTGTTTGCTTCGTCTTCCTTTAAGAGAGAGCTGGCCCTGAAAATTGTTTTGCCAGCTAGACAAGTCTTTGTTTATTCATTAAATGCCCCAGCCTCCATATTTCAGGAGAGATAGACCTACCCCAATTACACAGGAACAAAACGTCTCTGGCCACCTTAAATACTGATGTATTTGTAGTTGTCATATTTCCATTGAGCAGCAACCTGAACACTGATATATAAAGATCAGAGAATACAGAGAATGAGGAATACTGAGATTAGAAGCAGTGAAACATAGCAACATAAAATACTGTTGGCAGAAAAAGATCTAGTGATCTATCAAGTCTGCCCTTTGAGGGTTTTTTTCTTTATTATTGTTTTTATTAATTTTTAATTATTTTATAGATAGATAGATAGATAGATAGATAGATAGATAGATAGATAGATAGATAGATAGATAGATAGATAGATAGATAGATAGATAGTTGTTTTCACAACTTCCTGTTAGGGCCCCACTAAGGGAGGAGACATACTGTTTCCTTCTCTGCCTTTCGGCTCATCACCAGATACCATCTAGACAGAAAGCCATGAGTTCCGTTGTGTTAATTATTAATCAGCTCATAAAAACTAACACACATATTAAAAAATTAACACAATGGAACTCATGGCTTTCTGTCTAGATGGTCTCTGGTGATGAGCCGAAAGGCAGAAAAGGAAACAGTATGTCTCCTCCCTTAATGGGGCTCTAACAGGGTGTTGTGAAACAATTATAGATATTAACCCTCCTGTCTCAGCTGATGCAATTGGGAGAGTCAGGCTGGCTGAATGGTTTAAAGGCACCTGCCTGATATGCAATACAGCCCCGGTTCGAATCCCAGTAAGAGTATGACTAGCTGATGAGAGCTAAAAAGTTCGAAATAGATTTATCCTAGTCTCTCTGATTTATTTATTGATCAGCTCATAAAAACTAACAATATATATATTGTTCGATAGCACTTAGCAATAGTAATTACACTTGTATACTGCTTTACAATGCTTTATATCCATCTCTAAGCGGTTTACAGAATCAGCCTATTGCCCCCAACAATTTGGGTCCTCATTTTACCCACCTTGGAAGGATGGAAGGCAGAGTCAACCTTGAGCCTAGTGAGATTTGAACTGCCAAATTGCAGGCATCCAGCAGTCAGCAGAAGTAGCCTGCAATATTGCACTCTAACCACTATGCCACCACAGCTCCTGGATGATGGACATGCGTTTATCCCAAGCCTGTTTAAACTCAGTTACTGATTATTGTCCCACTACCTCCACTAGAAGTTGGCTCCAACCTTCCACTACTCTTTCTGTGAAGTAATATTTTTTTACATTAACTTTTGAACTTCCCTCTTGTTTGAGGTTATGCCCCCAGGTTCTTGATGTTTGCTTAATATTAAAAATACTGCCTTCTAGAAACTGTGTATGTTTTACCAAAAACCCAAGCAAGGGGACTTTGCATCATAAACAAAAGCTGGATTAAAACCATGGTAGCTCTGAAATCCACTTGCAACAGAGATATGAGCATTTTCACATTCTAGGATTTCATGCAGGACCTAGAATAGTTGCCAATACAAACAGGATGCATCATAAGAAATGGTGGGGGAACCCACAGATTTTGTGCCAGACTGGTAAAATGTCTCTTTAAAGCAGAAATAGGTAATATTTGCATCCAAAGGACCACAATTTGTGGTGAAGGGAACAGGATGAAATAGTGTCACATCATGCCAGTAAATGGAATAATTTTCAGAGTTTCTTTTTATTTGGTAAAGGAGATGGGTTAAGTTCACCAAACTTATCTGAAGGTTTGATGCACCTTCTTTATCTTCTTAACTTGACATTGGAAATATTTCAGCCTTTTCAAACCTCAGTTCTCTTTCCCAATCCTCTACATCAAAGTGTACAACCTTACAGCCTGCAAGCCAGATATGTCACACACTGGTCATGCCTATCTCCAGTTTAGAAAAGGAGAAAAAAATGTGATACATCACATGACGATGTGTATTCACGAGTTTGACACCCCTGCTCTACATCTATTGGCTCACTACGGTAGCTGGAATTATTATAGTTCTATTTATTTGGAACAATGTGTTCCAAGACCTTGTCCAGGGTGCTGGACAATTCTGTTGGAAAATTCTGTGGCTTGAAGTCCACACATCTTGAAATTGTCAAGGTTGATGAACACTACTCTGGAATCTTGGCACTGCTTCTTTGTTCTAGTTCTAGCAGATTAGACTACAGAGTGGACAGCAGTCTCTAACCACAGAGAGATACTACATTGGATTTTTTTTTATGTTATCCATTCTTCAGAAAAGATTTTTTTTCCACTAAAAAATCATTTGCTCACTCAGCAAGGTAGGAAACTTTTCATTCCTAGGCTATAATTGTGGAAATCACAGAGAAGCCAGTAAGTAAAACATAAACAACAGGTTTAATGTCCCAAAAATGGAACATTACCTTCTTCCCTGGTGTCTTTTTAATTGTTAAATTTAAAGTCTTTTAGAGTAAGTCTCCATAAAATTTAATGAGCTCCTCAGCTGGGCTTCAGTAATGTTCCAGGCCATCTAAAGGAATGTGTATATATCTATATCTGTATTAAAAAGAACTACTTTTGTTTGCTTGTTTGTTTTTCTTACCTCCTGAGTTTCAAGTCACTAAGTTCTTGTTATGTTATTGTTACACTTATTTAGGCAGAGGGGAAAAATGGCTTGCAGAAATACTCAAACTTGCTCTTACTTCTGAGATACCATTAGCAAATTGCAGATAGCTTCATTTAATTATTGCTTCTGCCCAAATTCATTATTGCCATTTAACAAAGGCCAGTTCTTTCAAAGCTTGCTAACTCCATTGCTGTTGTGCAATGTGAGTAGAGGAGAAAATTGGCTTGAGAAATCAGATATTGTCTTAGCATATTCTATGAGCCAGACTGTCAGGTTAAGCTATACTAAACGTATTTGTTTAATCACAGTTAGGTACTTGTGTTTTCTTATCCTAGGTTTAGCATGTTGGGCAATCCAGCCAAAATTTAGGAGGCACTAAAGAGAAACCTATATATTCACAAAAGCAATCAAAGCAGATAGAGAGATAGAGATAGAGATACATACCTATTTCTGTTTGAAGTTACGCTTCTTTAATGTGCCTTTAATGTACATACTTCATAAATGAAATATTTGTCAAATACATGATTGACATGGCCACGTCATTAAAGTTCCTTGGCAACAATATTCACATATTTAATTTTATTGTAGTCATTAGCCAGTACACTTGGCAACAATATGAAAGCAGTTTGGCACTGCTTTCTTCCCAAATGTCAAGCTTGGCCTTCTGTAACTCAAAGTATATCGGAAATATTATTATTTTACCAAAATGTATAATTGCACCTAGACAAAATTCCATGTGACTGATTCCTGCTATCTATGTACTACTCCAAATCCTTGGCTATGTCCCTGTAGAAAAAAATAAAATGCTCTTTAACAAAGTGACTAAATTAATGGATAAGGGAAACTGTGGACATACCGTAGTTTACTTTGATTTCAGTAAGGTTTTTGACAAAGTAAACTCAGCCTACTTCTTGGTAAGATAGAGCAATGTGGGATAGATAGTACACCACCAGATGGATTCACAACTGGCTGACTAACCACATTCAGTGGTAGTCCTCAATGGAACTATATCTAGTGGCATGTCCTGTCAATGTTAATGGGAGTGGTCTTGGAGATTCTACATCTACACTACAACTATGTCTACATGGAGAGAATGCAGTGGAGTATTTCAACATTCTGTCCCAATACTCTTTGACATCTTCATAAATGATCTAGAGTTGGGATTAGAAAATATTAAGATGAAACCAAGCTGGGATGAATCAGAAGTGCGTTCCTACATGTTCAGATTGGTTTGACTGAACCGGTAAGTAACTTGGTGGCCTGGGTTGCTGGAACCGGCAGCAACCGAGGCCTGCCACACCCCCTAACCAGTTTGCCTTCAGTGGCACCATCTTGATTTTCTGTGCATGTGCAGAACAATCTTCATTGCCAATTTTTTTTAAGGTTTTGCGCATGCGCAGAACTTTTTAGTTGCAAATGTGCAACAGTAAAAAAAAAGTGCAATGAAGCAGCAGTAATGCTGACAGCAACCCATACCTGTGATGAATAGCTAACACCTTAGAAGATAGATTCAAGATTCTTGAACACTGGATCGTATCCAACAAAGTTGTGAGAAAAGTAGCATCTTACACTTAGGCAAGAAAAACCAAATGCACAAATATAGAATAAATGATACCTGGCTCAACCCTAAGAGATATAGGTGGTCCTAGTAGACCACTTCTAAAGTATCAATAAGCAATGTGCTGTAGCTGCCAAAAAAATTAATGCAGTCCCTAGGTTGCATCCACAGATGGATAATTTCAAGATCACACAAAGTGGCAGTACTGCTTTATACAGCATTTATGAAACCACACTGGGAATACTGCAACCAATTCTGGTCACCATAATGCAAAAAAATATGTTGCAACCTTAGTAAGAGTAACAAAGATGCTAAGGGATCTGGATGCTGAACTATATGATGAACAAAGTGTCTATACTAACAAAGAAAAGGACTAAGAATGATATTTTAGCTGTCTTCCAGTACTTGAGGAGCTGTCATAAAGAAGAGCAAATCTACTTATTCTCCACAGCGCCTGGGGGCAGGACAAGAAGTTGTGGGTGGAGATCATTAAAGTGAGATCCAACCTACCACTAAAGAGAAATTTCCTTCAGTGGTAAAGTCTGTGGACAAAATTAATCAGTGGAATAAAGACAAAATTAATCAGTGGAATAGGTTGCCTCCAGAAATTGTGGGTGCTCCATCACTGGAAGTTTTTAAGAATAGATTAGACAGCTACTTGTCCAAAATGGTATATGATGTCCTGCCATGTGTAGGGGTTTGAATAGATCTCTAAGGTCTCTTCCAACCTTATTTTTCTATGTTCTATGCTCTATCCCTGTGCTGGAGAATCTAAGGTACATGTGGAGCCCTGTCTGCGGGCACGCAAGCTGTTGCTCAGCTCCACCACGCATTTGCATGTGCCTCCCACTGGCCAGCTGATTTTCTGGCCTCTGCCACGTATGCCGGTGATGCATGTGTGGGGGGTCATGAGCACTTGCACAGGGGATGGGGGAAGTATGGGGCTCACCCCCAGCCCACATTTTGTCCCAGGAGATTTCAAGGAGGCCTGTTAGCCCGAAAACCAGGCGTGGGGGGTCATGTGGATACATGAGGAGGTCATGTGCATGCGTGGGGAGTGCGAATACACAGCAGGTCATGCACGCATGTGCAGGGGGCAGGGCACATTGCATTATGAGTGTGGGCACCAGTGCATGCATTATGAGTGTGGGCACCAGTGCATGCAATTTCAGCACCCAAGGAGAAAAATGTTAGCCATCACTGCTCTATCCTATTACAACAGAGCAGAATACTGTGTTAGTTGCCTTCCCCACCCCTCCTCTTGCCTACCTCACTGCTACCATGCTTAGATGGAGGACCTACATAGAAGCCTCTTGATCCCTATATAAGAGGGTGATAAGGACTCTTTCACTGTATAACCTGAGTTTCACAACCTGCCAGTCAATTGATTCATTTTAAAAGGCATGAGTATTTTGTTGAGGAATGTGAATCAAAAATGAGAAGTCAAAACATATTCAGTAGTTAAAGTATTATAAAATCAGCTTCAACTCATTTATTGTGTTTATCTTTTTATTTGCAGTTTAGATTAATATCCTAAATCTTTTGATTTTTCTCTTCTACAACCTTATATCTAAAGTTACTGCAATTGACAATTTGTATATGTAAATAAATTTAACTTCACAAGCTGCTACCATCTGGTGCGTATAGAAGAGACTCATATTTTTTCCAGATAGGAATAGAAAAGCATTTTTAAAAAGGCAAGGCTTGACTCACGCATCAATGTACATTAGTTATTATCAAAACTTACTCAGTTGATGATAAATAGCTGACAAGAACTGCCTCTCCTGGAAAGTATTTTGCCTCTCTTGCTGATATCACGGATTATAAAACACTGTTCTATAGGATTTGACCTGGAAAAGGCTGTTTTTACAAGCCTGGTGTCCAGGAGGTACTGTATGTGTTCACGGAGCACATCCATGAGTCAGGTGTCTGTGTTTCTTGGCCAAGCCTCAAGATAACCAGCAGCCACTGTACCCAACTACCATGACCGTATCTTCCAAAACGACTGGACATGCATACATAATGCACACTACATCAATTTTATTAACATTTATCATCAATTGCTTGAATTCACTTTTTATTAGAATAAAATGCAGCGATCCTAGATAAATGGGATTAGGTCTGGTGTTTAATTATTAAATTTATATGCTGTTCATTTCACAATTGAGCAACTTTTAAATAGACTATAAACCTTTTAAAAGGACACAGTGGCTCAGTTGCTAAGACACTGAGCTTATTGATCAGAAAGGTCAACAGTTCTGCAGTTCAAATCCCTAGTGCCACAAAACGGAGTGAGCTCCCGTTACTTGTCCAGGTTTCTGCCAACCTAGCAGTTCGAAAGCATATAAAAATGCAAGTAGAAAAATAGGCACCACATTTGGTCGGACGGTAGCAGTGTTCCATGCGCTTTCGGCATTTAGTCATGCCGGCCACATGACCACGGAGACGTTTTTGGACAGCTCTGGCTCTTCGGCTTTGAAACGGATATGAGCACTGCCCCTAGAGTCAGGAATGACTAGCACATACATGCAAGGGGAACCTTTACCTTTACCTTTAAGCCTTTTAAAAATCATGTGCCACCTATTTCACAAAACTTATTAGAGCATATGAAGCACCCTTTCTTGAAGTCAAGTTCTCTTCAAAGTTTGGCATGGTGTCTTTGGTTTTTCTCCAGTTGCCTGCATCATTGTGTGTATGCACAGATGCTTCATATCACTAACCATCCAAGCAGAAGTGTATGCTTATTGATGGGCATGCACACGCATACAGTTGATAAGGAAAGCCTGAAAAGCAGCTTCAACAAGATGTCCAGACACTTCATGGGGATGCTTTGCTTGTAGTAAAACAATTTCCAAAGAACTCTTTGGAATATTTTTACAATTGCATTTACAATCTTCAAGAGTAAACAAACTTTTGAGTATCTCCTCAAATCAGAAAGTTATATTTGGAATATTGCATGTAATTCCTTTTGCTTCAACACAAGGAGGTTATGGAATATGCAGCCGCCCGGGTGATTATGCAGCCGCGCGGGTGATTACGGGAGCTTCGGGGCACTTCCATATAACACCGATCCTGCGCGAGCTGCACTGGCTTCCTGTGGTCTTTCGGGTGCGCTTCAAGGTTTTGACGACCATCTTCAAAGCGCTCCATGGCTCGGGACCTAGTTATATGCGAGACTGTCTACTGCCTCATACATCCCTTAGATAGATACTCTCCCACAGAGAGGGCCTTCTCAGGGTGCCGTCGGCTGGACAATGCCGACTGGTGACACCCAGGGGAAGGGCCTTCTCGGTGGCGGGCCCTGCCCTGTGGAACCCTGTGGAAGTGCCCCAGAACTTCGTACCATCACCGACCTCCGCCTCTTCCGCCAGTGTTTAAAAACACACCTCTTTCATCAAGCCGGCCTAACATAACCTCTGCTGGGATTTTAATTGGTTTTTAGCGCAGGACTGACATTTAATAGGTTTTTTAAATTTTGTATTATGATTTTGTATGTATTTTAAATTCCTGTGCGCAGCTCTGGGTCCTTTTGGAGAAAGGCGGGATATAAATCTAATAAAAATAAAAATAAAATAAAAAATAAATAAATAATTGAAAAAACCAGTTGGGAAGCAAACACTATAGGGCTCTGAAATACCATCACTATGCAGAAAGGATACCAGGATTAAATCTGAGGGGGAGTGGAAGACATGGTAAGAGTTGTTGTGGCAGTATGTGGGGGAGGGGGTTGGAAATGACACAAGAATATTTTTTCTATCTCTCTTAAGGCTAAAATGCTCCAATTATGATTAACAGAGGGCAGACAAAGCGGGGAGGGGAAGGGATCCAAATCTGGAAACACAAACTGCAGAAAAGGAATTACTTCCAGCCTAGATGGTTTTAAAAGGGCATTTGACACATCCAGGGATGAGAAATCTGCCAATACAAGACATGCTGGCAATATTTATTTATCCATTCATGTGTTTTAATAATTTCTACATTGGTCATAATTCAAATATGGACAAGGGCAAAATATCAACAATTGATTATGTTAAATGCAATATAAAATTACAAGAAATTCAAACAGTAAAATACACCATAAAACTTTGAATCAAGCAGAAGAAAATGAAAATTTATTAACTCGGTGCTGAAAAAATTGTAACCCAGATTTCCTTAAATACTTTTTTTCATAATTAAATAGTTCATATTTAAAGGGTCTCATCCTAAGGATAATGTACATTACAAATTGATGTTAGAAGAAATAAATATTTTTTACTGGCCAACTTTTGGTAAACTGCTAATTAGTGTCTCTTGCGTTCTCTTCCTACCCTTCCCATTTGCTTTGTGCTATTTCCTATTTCATCCTGTCTCTATTATGAGCTCCAGCCCACAAAATCTTTTAATCCTCAACTGGATTGCAACTAGGCATAAAACAGACTCTTCCCTATAGGAATTGCTGCTGGGTGCATTTTAAAACTTATCTTTTAAAAATAGTCTATTTTATCAGTAAGGAAAAGAAGTGTGTTAAGATGGAAGAGAATCATTCAGCATGCCATCTGCAGAGTGCTAATTATACATACTGTTGTTATTTGTCAGGATAAGATATTTCAGAATAATATCTCGAAGCCATCTGCCGACAGCCTTATTCTCATTCTGCAGATCATCGGCAAATATACTGCCCCTCCCCCTCCCCCCCCCCCCCCCCATCACCAGCACCACCTTAAGCAACCATCTGCATTTTGTGGAAGTGGCTAAATAGAAAGCAGCTTTCTCAGAGTGCATTATGGATGCACAATGCAACAAGGTTCCCTCTTAATGAGTTATTTTGAAATGTTTATATCTATCACTTTTTAAACAAGCCTTTAAATAGTTGAATATTGGGTATTACTTAGCTAAAATTCTCCCCAGATCCCCACCTCACCTCTCTTACACAGTTTTTCCAGGCTTTGAAGAAACAGAACTCCAAAGGATCTACATGTGGAAAATTTCTGTTGATTAAAAAACACGCTGTCAATCCACAGAGATCCTGAAAGTATTTTTTAAAGGAGGAGGAGGAGGGGTGCTCCAGGCAATGGAATATTAAATTAAAAGTTAAATTCCAGAGGAATCCCAACTGTACACAAAAGACACAGTTCATAAATATTATAGAATGGCAGAAGAATTAGAGTTCTCAAGGTATAATTGCCAAATTTTCAGTTCTGTTGCCTTTGCTCTTCTCCACCAACAGCAGAGATGGGTAGATTTTTGTCTGGAGAGGAATATCTTATAACAGAATGGGCAAATCTGTACTTCCTTTTTTATCTTTTTTTTTTTTTTTGCAGCCCAAGATGATCTATGTAACTACCACTGCTGAAAATGAACAAAATAGTTTCCTGCAAGAAATGCATAAACATAATAACATAAGCCTTAGAAATAGGCTAACCTTTAAAAGAAACAAACAGCTTCTAAAACTATATGCTGCTTAAAGTTAATCTTGACTAAATATATAAATATAATATAGTAAATTGATATCTCTTAATTTTTCTTTTGTTTGCTAAGGCAGGGGGGTCAAACTCAAGGCCTAGGGGCCAGATCCGCCCTGTGAGGTGCTTAGATCTTGCCCATGGGGCTGCCCTGGAAGCAGCAATGTTCCAGCCTGCAGTGCCTATGCCAGCAAAAATGGAACTCAGGAGGGCTGCAGTGACCCTCCTGAACTCCATTTTTGCTGGCAGAGGGTAGCAGGAGGCTATTGCAATGAAAAACGGAGCTCAGGAACCCATTTTCTCTGACAGAGCTCTCAGACCACCTCAGGCACCCCCAACATGAGTGACATTGAGCTGGCCACACTCAGCCTGGCCACACCCACCATGTCCCCAGAGGTCAAACACAATCCCGATGCAGCCCTCAATGAAATCGAGTTTGACACCCCTGTGCTAAGGATTCTTGCATTCCTTTGCCACTATTGTCTCACTTTCCTCTACATACAGTAGGTGCACAGAAATGCAGCATACCCTGATTAGGGTTCTCAAGCAACGTACATATTGCATTATTCAGAAAATTCCAACAGTGACTTTCTAATATCACTGTTAATAAAAGTGTTAGAAAGCAACCTTTCTCAATCTTTTTATCAGTTATGTATGATTGTAACCTTAATTACCACAGTAGTCCCTTTTCAATTATTCTCAGGAATATATTAATTCCTTCTTGCCAATAATAGGGAGAGAAAGAGAACCACATACTAGCAAAAAGGCAAATCTCCTTAGCAAATTACAAAGATTTGAAGAGATGAAATAATCTAAAGAATCATCCTTAGAATTTTAAGGAAAACAAAGCATAAAAGTATTGTCAATTGCATTATACTTTTTAACATGATACTGGTCAAGAAATTCAAGATGATTAACTAGTTACAAAAAAGCCTGCTCTATTTTAGTAAATGTTAGGGTCCTGAAGAAATATGTTATCGAAAAGTGTGTGTTGATTATTTGAATGCAAATCTAAACTCAAGGAATTAAGACAAAGATGGGAAATATCTTTCGCATTGGTGTTCTGTTCCAGCCCTCAAGACCAGGAGCGAAATTCAGCAGGTTCCTGAGAACCACTAGCGGAAATGTTGAGTAATTCAGAGAACCGGCAAATACCATCTCTGGCTGGCCCCAGAGTGGGCTGAGAATGGAAATTTTGCAATATCCTTCCCCTGCCACGCCCACCAAGCCACACTACAGAACTGGTAGTAAAAAAAAAAAGAAATTCACCACTGCTCAAGATCCCTAACCTCTGCTCCAAAATTCTACTTGCCTTCAATGTCCACACTTGCCCTTTCCCTACAAATGGGGACAGAAGAATGCAGTCGCATCAAATTAAATCACTCTTAATGGCATTTCTGCCATTTTGAGCACTTCATCTCTTTGTCAGGCTTGGAAGCCATCGTGGTATAGGGCCTCAAGCTTGCCACAGTTTTCCATAGTAGACTATGTTTGAAAATGTGGCAAGCTTGAAGCCCTATACCACAATATATTGAGGATGCTATTTGGAACCCTGACACTGCTTTTTCCAGAGGTTACTTTCCCTCTTAATGGAGGGGGGGTGGGGGAAGAGTGCTAATGAATTTCCACCTGGAAGAGCAGATAGGATGTGATGGCTTCTCATTCAAAAAAAAAAGGGTGTCAAGAAGCAGGACTTCTCTCTCTGCACTTCATCTGATCTATCAGGAGAAGGGGCTGAAGTGAACTCCTGACCAAAGTACCTCCTGACCTCAGTTGCCTATCCTGTCTTAAACATTAATGAAATAATATTTCTTCCTACTTTTTTTACCTCTCCTTATCTTCTTTGGATAATGTAGAATTTTATGTGAGTTTTGTGTGCACGTCTGTCTGCCTCTGTGCGTCTTTGTTTCCCATGCATTTTTAATTAGTCTGTTAGTCTCATTTGCAGCATGAGGAAAATTAAGCAAACATTTCCAGCACTTTACTTTGAGTACCTCATTTTGAGCAATGTTTATTTAATCTCTTTGTATCCGATGAAGAATAGTATGGTTACAGTATAACAGGGGTGTCCAAACTTGGGAACTTTAAGACTTGTGGACTTCAACTCCCAGAATTCCCCAGCCAGAATGCTGGCTGGGGAATTCTGGGAGTTGAAGTCCACAAGTCTTAAAGTTCCCAAGTTTGGACACCCCTGCAGTATAATGACAATAGTCCAATAGTTAAAAAATGGGTGTGAATGACTGACATATATTGAATTTGTATTTCAGCTGTTTTATTTTGTGCTGTATATTGGGAGGCAGAATTGGGAAGCAAGATTCACCGCATCCAAAGATTCTTTCCATTTAAAACTAATTTGTCACTTTCAGCTTTCTATATTATATCTCTTTCTTTCTCAATCTCAAGTCTTCATCCACTGCACTTAAAAAAGAAAAAAGAATGCAGCTGTATCACAATGCATGCAATTTGTCCTGAATGTACAGTTTCGTGCACAAGCTTGCTAAAACACATTTTATAAGCAGTTTTCTGTAATAGGAAGACAGTTTTCTCCCTAATTCTGACTAGCATACCAATTTCTCCCATTTTGTTCAGGGAACCATACTACAAAAATCTAAGAAGTGCAGATATTGAAGAAAAATGCATTCCAGTTCATGCATGAATTTGGAAAATGTGAATTGGGTTTACTTTTATTGAAATGTAAATTGACTGGACTTGTCTGCACACTGGAGAGCACATTCTTTATATTGTATTTCAGTACAATAAAATAACCCTTCTATTATTCTTGCATAAGGAACATTTTATTCATTTAAAGATGGAGATATAATGGCACACTGTAGTTTCTTCTTCTAATGTATTTGGACATTTCATAACATCCCTTTGTATTGCTGAGAATTTCATTGGATAAACAAAATGTACTTTTCCAAATTGTGCACTGGAAAAATTAAATTGAGCACTTAATATAACAAATAAACCAAATAACCTCTATGCCAAAATGCTGCTGATATGAAGAATAAGAAGACTGGAGATGAGAGATTCCATTATTTTAGTGGTAAGGACATTTTTTTCCTTTACCTGTGATGCAGCAGAAAGAAAGGGCTGCTGCAAATGGGTTCATTTGTCTTTGTATATAAAAAGGCTGTAGCCAGAATGAAAACAAAGAGGAGCTAAAGACTCAGAACTTGAAGTTTGCTTGGAAAAATGCAACATTCAGTCTCTGCAATTTCCAAAAAAGCATCTTAGGCAGAAGGAAAAAGCTTGCAATTCCTGATTATTGCCCTGTATGGACAATATCAAAATATGAATGAAGACAAATGCAAAGACTACTTAGAAGTGACAGAAACATCTAATGTAATTTACCAGATTCCCTAAATAGATTGCCCTTGTGACTATGTAGGACAGATGGGGAGGAAGCTAACCATCAGATTGCAAAAAAAACCCAACGCAAGTGCTTAGATGAGAAGACCCAAACTTATTGGTAGTCTCACACTGCAATGAAGTACTAAGATTGTTGTCCAAGCAGGGACAAAAACAGCTCATCAACCAGTTCTCCAACATCCAGTCTCATGGACATGAACTTTTTTCATGTCAGAAAATCTAGAATTTCATCAGAAATCCAGGAGGGAGGACACTTTAAAGATACCTGTAGTAGTTACATCATTCTATATAAGGTGCTTAAGTTTCACCCCTAGGATGAAATACATTTCTTTTACATGTATATTTACTGCTATAACATTGCAAAACCTGGATAGGTAAATTCTCAACTTTAGCAACCAACCCGTAAAAAAGCTGTAGTGAAAGTTTAAACTGCTAACCTGATGGTGAAGTCGAACAAATTAGTCAAACTTAAGCATTCTTACCCATATCTTCAAAGTAAAAAGGTAAAAAATAATGGGGAAACTTGAAAAAGAAAAATAAATAATAAATTTCAAACAAACCATAGAGGGAGACCTTCTCTATATATATTCTCAGTGGCAGTGGCTTTAAAGCAGAATGTATTTGATGGATGCAGTCACAGCATGGGCTCTGCCTTGAAGAGGAGCTGCAGTGATTCACTAGGCAAATGAAATCACAAACATTTTCAGACGGCCCCCATGTTGATGCTGTGTTCAGGGAAAAGAGGTGCACATGTTGGGAAATTCACATCTATACATGCACAGAACTGATCACGCCTAATCCCTTCCCTATCCCCTGAAAATGGCTTAAAAACATTTAAAGCTGAGGTGATTCTTTTCCTCTCTCACCAGAAGTGTTAAGTACTTCTTTGGTAGCATTTATTTTTCTTACAGAAGAAAATTTCCTGTATAACAAAGAGCTAGGGTTTTGTTGTTTCAAATATTCCTGATTTAACTTTATAGTAATTTTTTCCAGTTTCCCCCCTTTGAGACAGAAGCAGTGAAGGCAAATATAACATTGCCATAGTTGTAATGACTGCGGTAAAATGGTGATAGACAAGAGGAACAGGAGAGAGAAACATGTTGGCAAGTCTTCTCAATAAGAGAATGGCAGTCAATAGAGGATAAAGATGCAAGGTTAAAATATGACAGTATTACTAAAATCTCCCCACAAGGCTAGTCGGGCCTAATATAAATGTGCAAGAAAAAGAGGTTGGAGATTTCTCAAAGTGAAGTATACTACTTCACATCCAGTTGAGTAGTGTCACACTAATGTTCTTCTCAATTTGAAAAAGATTCTTGCAACCCACTCCTCCAAATCAGCCTAAACTGATACTATGTACAGAAACAATCTTTACGCCTTAGTAGGCAACTGAAATATTTTCCTGCCGTATCAGTTTCTTGGGGTCATAGGTGAGACTCAGTGATATCCAGTTTAGTTAGAGGAAATTTCCAAAAAAGGCTTATTTACATTATGAATTAATTTGGTTATGCAACTAAGCTTCTCAAGCATTTATTTGGCAGGTATAAATTACTACTACTGTGGAAATCTGGACATGTTTATGTCCACTTTAGTTGTAGGTCATCAAGGTAAGATGACTATTGTGGACAATGTTGAATTACCCCTTAGTGTGTGATGCCCAGAGCTATAAACTGTGATTTAAAGTTAGATAAAGCATGAAAAATCAACTGGATGTCTTTGGGCCAGTCTCTCTCTCTTGGTCCAATCTACCTCACAGGATTGCTGTTGAGGAAAAAGTAGGAAGAGATATATTAAATATGTTCACTGCCTTTGGTTACTTATGAAATAATAAAGGCAGGCTTAAAATCTAATGCATAAATAAATAATATATTTCTGTATGGATTCCCACTGCAAGCAATGCTATATCAACTAAATCAATAAACAGCCTACAGTAAATGAGAATATGGTCAACAGTTCACACATCTGGATAGGTTATTTTATATTCAACCCTACTGATTTATTCTTGCACAACAAATATTTTGTAATCAACCCTACCAGAGTTCAAATTATCCCCATTTCAGAATAATGTATTATTCCACAGAAATCTAATATCTGGTATACTGGAAACAGACTTGGGGGGGGGTTGCTTTTCTTGCTGCTAGAGGGGCTAAAGGCTAAGCATAAAACATGGCCTCTCTTTGCAACAGCACCAATAATCTGAATTGATGGGTATTCCACCAGCAGATGTGACTGAAGAATTATGTGCAGTAGTTCCTAAAGACATTAAAGGGAGGAATTTATCTGCCAATGTGACACAGGAAAAAAATGCTGGGTAGCCTGATGCACTCCCAAGATATTCCTAAGATTTTATGAGCTCCTGCCCCACTTCACCTGACCCCAAAATAAAGAATGTTTTTAACAGAAAAACTATACTTCTTGTTCTATTCAAAATATAAGCAACAAAATTGCAGTAACATAAATGTCAGACCACACATATGGAATTTCCTGTCATGGGGTTTGACCGCTGTATCTAACTTAGATAGATCTAACCCCAAAATTGGATGGAGAGTTTGCCTGTCAATGGCTCCTCACAATAAGAACTAAAAGGAAATATGTCTTCAAAGGTGGCAATATGAAATGGCTAGGTTTAAAACCCAGTGGGCAAACATTTTGCAGAACATTTGGTAGATGATCTATCAGCGTTCCTCCTTCCCTATAAAAGTATTCAAGGAAACACAAGGATCGCCACTAATTAAATGTCTCATCTAAGAGATAATTGGTCCAGAATCATCTAGTGAGCTTCACATTAAAGTTGGGATTGGAATCTTAATGTCTTTAGTCCAATTCAATATTCAGCCCTATGCCATGCTAATTAATCCACAGGATCATCCTTTAAATTGGTTATTGATAAACAAATGAATCTCAAAAGGAAATTAAAATGAGGAACTCTTGAGCAAAAATCACTAAGGTTCAGCTTTATCTGCTGTTATTTTTGTGGTGAAAGGTTTAAATGTTACACACACACACACTTGTGTTACAACACCCTGGTAAGCCCCAATTAAGGGAGGAAGCATACTGCTTTCCTTTTCTGTCTTTCAGCTCATCACCAGAGACCATGCAGACAGAAAGCTATTGGTTTCATTGTCTTTTGTTTACATGTTTTGAGCTGATAAATAAATAAACAAGGGAGACTAGGATAGATCTATTTCGAGCTATTTAGCTCTCATCAGCTAGCCATACCCTTACTGGGATTCAAACCAGGGAAGTATTACATGTGAGGCAGTTGTAATTGCCACTAGACCACTGGTTGTTATCCTGATCAGCTGAGACAGGAGGATAAGTATATACTTCTGTTACAACACCCTGTTAAGCCCCAATTAAGGGAGGAAGCATACTGCTTTCCTTTTCTGTCTTTCGGCTCATCACCCGAGACCTCACATGTAATACTTCCCTGGTGTGTGTGTGTGTGTGTGTGTGTGTGTGTGTGTGTGTGTGTGTGTAAAATCAGTGATGGGTTTCAATTTATTTTACTACTGGTATGCTCGTGTGTGCGTGCACATGCTCATATGCACAGAAGTGTTTGGGTGGATAGGTGGAGCCTCCTGCCATTGCCACTACCAGTTTGCCTGATCTGGGGCGAACCAGCAAAAACCCACCTCTGATATATTGACAACAACTGCAAGTTAACTCAAGTTTTTTGAGAATTTTAGATGGTTCATAGACTATAGATTCTTTTTCTATTATTCTCTTCCATGTTCTATTGTAGTAAAGTACAGCAATTTTCAGTTCATCCCACATGACTTCTATAATTCTGAATAAGATACATTTGGCCATTGGTTTCTTTCTGATTGCCAGTTTTTTTCAGGACAAAGTAATAAATCTGGAAACATATCCTGCACTCAGGAACTAATAGTGGATGAGTCAAGAAAAAGGCTCGAATAAGTAAGGCTCAAGGCCTTAAACAAGAAGGCCTACTTATAAGCATAATTCCAGAAAAACGTAATTATTAAGTCTGATACACTGTATGCAACAGTCCCAGATTTGATATTTATAACTTTTTCTCCTACCCTTACTTAGTATGTGGAGGGTGCCTGCATTCATGTCTGATCTCTGATTTTTTGCTTTCAGATTTGGTAGGTTCAGCCTTCACACTGATCCTACATTAATTGCATTGACCCTTGAAGCTTGAAAGGGATTATTTTAGGTAATTTTTCATTGCGCCCCTTTCTAGATCGAGATGCTCTACGCACGGTCACTCAAGCCCTCGTTATTTCCCGCCTAGACTACTGCAACGCCCTCTACATGGGGCTCCCCTTGAAGTGCACCGGGATGCTCCAGCTAGTGCAGAACACGGCCGCACGGGGGATTCTGGGAGTTTCTCGTTACTCCCACATAACACCTCTCCTGCGCGAGCTGCACTGGCTGCCTGTGGTCTTCCGGGTGCGCTTCAAGGTGTTAGTTACCATCTTTAAAGCGCTCCATGGCACGGGTCCTGGTTACTTGAGAGACCGCCTCCTACCACGTTCCTCCCTTCAACCTGTCCGCTCCCACAGAGTTGGCCTTCTCAGGGTACCGTCAGCCGGTCAATGCCGACTGGCGACTCCCAGGGGATGAGCCTTCTCTGTGGCGGGTCCGACACTCTGGAACGACCTTCCCCCCGATATCCGTACCATCATGGACCTACGCCTCTTTCGTCGGATGGTAAAAACACATTTCTTTCATCTAGCCGGCCTGACATAGATTAGGGAATATTTTAATTCGATATTTATTGGTTTTAATTATTTATTCAAATTTTAGCACAGATTTAATAATTTAATTGTTTTTTATATTTTGTATATTGTGGGTTTTTTTATCTTTCTGTGCACCGCCCTGAGTCCCTTTTAGGTGAAATAGGGCGGTATATAAATAAATAAATAAATAAATAAATAAATAAATAAATAAATAAATAAATAAATAAATAAATAAATAAATAAATAAATAAATATTTTATAATTATAGATAAATGTAAAGATAAAATAAACAAAATCTGGAAAAAAAATGACTGTGGTATGAATGATAGAAGTCATTTTGTTTTGTTGTGTTTTGTTTTGTTTTTCAAATAAGGCATTAGCATAGCAAATATTTGGATCCAACATAGAGTAATCCAAGATAATTCTAAAAATGTATCCAAACAAGACTTTCATTTATTGGCATTTTTAGAATGCTTGTGAATTTATACTCTTTCTATGCTTCAACATATTTGTTTCCCATATATCTTTCTTAAACTAAGTGACTGATGCCTGGGAATAACTTGTGAAGTTGCACTCTTTTAGCTACTAAATTCCATTCTTTATAGTTCATTCACAGTCTGTTTTCTGTGATTCTATACATTCCTACAGTGCTCTGAAAGCACTGAGCCTTGAAATGAGAATACCAGAACAATGACTACAGCTTTCCTAGATTGATCTCATATCTGTAGTCCTTCAAAAAAAACAGGCAAAGACAACAACAATCATCAACATAAATCTGACCCTTTTTCTAACCAGTGGGAATACATGTGGTAAATTAGCACATTAAACATAAGACACTACCTTATGCTAAATCCAACCACTGATCTGTTTCCCTCTGTTGCTATGGGGGTAGCTAGGCAAGTCTTTCAAGTCTGTCATTGGTGTGGTCAGAAAATAAGGAAGGTTAGGCACAAAAATCCAATCAGTACCAGGAAAAAAAGGCAAACAGATTCCAGGATAATTCAGAAATCAAAAACAACTAGATAGATGAAAATTCCAGCTTTGACTACTGAACGTTGGAAGATTTTAAGAACTTACGAAATCACACTCAAGGCAAAATGCTAACAATTCTGGCCATCTGGTGAGAATTCTTGTCAAGTATATTCTAGTCCCAACTACTCTTTTATTCATAATGAAGACTGTTTTTCTGCCAAATTCTTCTCCACTGGACTTGACACTTCTCTACTTGTATTCTTGTTCCTGAATAATGCTTCAAATTCATTTGCTAATTCACACATGGACTATTCTGTTAGGAAAAAAAGCTTATAATTACAACAGGAACTTCTGAGCTTCAGATCGCTTGTTTCGGGTTGTTTCTTTTCTCCAGGGTTGGGGGGGGAGACGAGACCAGGAGCATTTGACTTATCTTCCAAAGAAGATGCTATGGCATGCTATGAGACAGTTATTGACTATAACAATATTAGTTGAGACCAGAACAAACTGGTCTCTTTTGGAGTTTTAACCAAGTGAAAAGTTATATTTCAGAGAAGGCTGTACCTATGATAAGCAAATCAGCTGAAGATTCAGCTACAAATTCTGGGCTGCAAAATCCAGAACACCATTGCATGACAGTAAAGTCATATAGAAAGCCATCAATTTTGCTGATTTAGACCTGTTGAAGCTTTCCAGCAGAGGGAAAACTATAAAAGAAGGTTGAAGATGAAGTAAAATTAATAGCAAGGATCAAACTATACTGTTATATGGACTTCCAGGGGAGGCATAGCTGACTAAGCATATCTCCAAAGAGCAGAGATGTCAACCATGGCAAAGTCCATAAAACCAGCAAGCTGACCAATCCTTCCGAACTTCTCTGGACAAGGAGAAGATGGGAGTTTACCCTTATATGCTGTAGATTGCTAGTCCTTGTGAGGAACCCTCAGGACATCAGTTTCCCGTGGGTTTGAGTGCCACGTTTTTAATGTACATGGTTTTGCTAATCTCACTTTCTAATTACTTTCAGAAATTGCCTATTTAACTATCCTAAGGTTATTAGAAACCTTTGGAATGGCATATTTTAAAAGCCACCTGGTGAGTTGAGTTCCATGTTCATTTTTTCTCAAGACCCAACCTTGACAATATAAATTTTTTTGCCTCACAACTTCTCATCACCATTATATTCTTTACTAATTTTCTAAGGTTTTGGTATACGCAATCAAATACTTTTTATCGTTATTTTTTGTCATATGCACATATGAATATCGACATATGAAGATACTTGAAACATATACATATATTCATATATTCATAAACCCCTATTGTTCTAATTCATTGGGTCTTCTTCTTGAGTAAAGTAGACAGAAAACATGATTAGATGAGCTAAATTTATTTTATTGTAAGGCTATATTAACATAATCTTGAAGACTTCCTGCCTCCACTTTTAACCATCTGATCAGTTAGGATTGGTGCTTCCTAAGTTTCTTTATCCCACTGTTAAGCCACTGGGGGCTCCTCCCTCTCCTTTGTGATCATTCCCTAGACAGCATCTCTTTCCCTTGTCCCCCAAATACATCCATATATTCCGTTACATCAAATAATCCATTTCCCCCATTTTCTTTTCTCATTCATCTCATTAGACAGAATAATTTTTCCCCTGGATCATGTTCATTCAGAGTGTTATGCAATTTTCTCAAAAACTCATCTGTGTTCTTTTCATTATCAGATGCACTAGAGTGTAATATAGAAGTATCTCCAACCTATGAATTTCTGTTTTCATATGCAACAAAAACAATCTAAATCACACCAATTTAGACTTTATTTCAATTGGTTTAGTCTTTTTATTTACAGCTAAACCTACTTCTGTACTTCTCTGCATGTACTGTATTCAACTCGACTTCACAAGATCAGACTATCTTTATTCAGTTCTACTTCATTTTCTCTATGGTTTTCCCAGTTGTAATATATGACTGTGAAAGGTGGACCATAGGAAAGGCTGGGCACCAAAGAATTGAGGCCTTTGAACTATGGTGCTGGAAAAGACTCCTGCGAGTCCCTTGGACTGCAAGGCAATCAAACCGGTCAGTTCTAGAGGAGACCAACCCTGACTGGTCTTTAGAAGACCGGATCCTGAAGATGAAACTCAAATACTTTGGCCATCTAATGAGAAGGAAGGACTCACTGGAAAAGAGCCTAATGCTGGGAAAGATTGAGGGCAAAAGAAGAAGGGGGCAACAGAGAATCAGGTGGCTGGATGGAGTCATTTAAAGCAGTAGGTGTGAGCTTAAATGGACTACAGAGGATGGTAGAGGACAGGAAGTTCTGGAGGAACATTGTCCATGGGGTTGCAATGGGTCGGACACTACTAACAACAACAAACATTTTCTCTTTATTTTAAATATAGCATATCTAATTATCTTTCTTTCATTGCATTAATTAATGCATGTTCTTTATCATTTATTTTTCCAACATTCCATATCAAAGCCTTCCATATCTAATGGCCATCTTCAGGTCGGCCTAAAAATATTGGCCTTTGTTGCCCATCATGACTTTGGTTGTTCAAGGCTTTTACATTATTCAATGTTTTGACACAACAGAGACTGTGGTATTCTCTGGTAATCTCCTGCTAATGCTAAAGGCAGTACACTCTGTTTTGGCACATTTTGATCAGTATACTACTACATGCACAATCAAAGCCCAATTTTGAAGCATGTTCACTATTTAATCAAATTAGAGAGAGAGTGATTTTGCAAGTGGATTCATCTTTGTAAATGCACTACTATTTATGTAGGTTTGGACAATTATAATTACATGCAAAATATTGGTCCTTTTAGTTTTAGATTTTTCTCTAGTACAGTTATATTTATTGTTAGAGATGTTGCCCATGGAGAGAGAGCTGGGGTAATGGACTACAGTGAAACAAAACTTTCCCAAGAAGGAAGGAATTGTTCCACATTGGGCCTTGACCTTGGATTGACATTTATGCAAAGATGCAAACATTATCTTTAAAGACACAGGTTCATCACCTGTAACTAAACATTGATTTAGTTACACTAAAGTCCCAAAATGGAAGTTTGGTGCAGTAGTTAAGGCATCAAGGTAGAAATCTGGAGATCATGCATTCTATTTCCACCACAGGTACAAAATCAGTTGGTTGATCTTAGACTGTCTTTCTCTCTCAACTTTAGGAAACAGGAAAGGTCAAACCATTTCCAAATAATTTGTCAAGAAAACCTCAGAGACTGATTCAGGCAGTTGTCAGGAGTCAACACTGATTCAAAGGCACCAAAATAAAAAAATAAACACAAAAATATTCTTAACAGAGAGATTTTCTAAGCAATGTCTAGAGAAGCAAGATATTGAACCTAGAGCCTTTGCATCTGAAGTATATGCTTTACTACTGACTTATGACTTCTCCTCTTCTCCCTTGACAGCAGTGCCAATTAGTGTTTTATGCAAGACTATGTAACACAAGATCTATGGTTGAAAAATGGTAAGTAGCATCAACGATGAATCCATCTCCTAATGCTAATACTGACTTCATCCCGTACTTACACAAAGGCACCTTCATACAGCTTAGTTGCCAATTCTTGACATCTATCATTTCCATATCAGAATGTAGCATATGAATAGGATCCAAAAATGGATCAGGGGTGAAAAAAAATGGATGGATGAGGAATAATATCTGCTTTGCCCTATTAATTTGATATTCAGATTGACTTAATTAAAAATAAGTTAATACAATGTAGCTAAGAGCTGCCACAAATCAGCATTCTATAAAAGATTCAGTAAAAGTTGCTTCTAGGGAAGAGTTACTATTTTCAGGAATGAAAATGTTCAATTAATGATATGCAGTATACAGTAATGATATTTGAGAAGGAAGGGAAACACTTTCACTTCAACTTGAATGATATGCAAAATTTCATACAAGATTAAAAATATGTACTTCGCTCCTAGGAGAGATAGAATTATCTATTTAAGCAAAAACATTCAGTTGAGTCCTATTCTGAGATATGCTTGACTAATAGCTTCTAATGTCCAGAATGTTTTTATTCAGTACTGATTATTGATATTTTTCTCCCACATATATCTGTAGCCTGGACTGAAAATCACTGAAATTAGAATCAATATAAATGAAAATAATAAAGACTGATTTCACAACTTCTCTAAACAATAATAATAAGAATACCTGAAATCTGTTTTTAATGGTTTGTTTTTATATATACTATGTCCATTTTATGTTTATTAGCTGTCCAGAATTATTGGTTGAGGTGAGCAGCCATATAAATTTGGTAAATAAATAAATATGGAAGGGAGGGAGGGATTAGTTTGATGTATGTCTGTGATGTTTGCACCTCTATTCTTCACTACCATTACCACATTAGTTTAGATTTTTAATAACTGCTTTCCAACAATGGCCATCTCATCGTTCATTTGAGGCATAAATGAAGTGATCAATTAAACAATGGCAAAATAGAGAAACCGAGAGCAAAGTTGCTGATTCACCAATTTTGTTTGGGTTTTCTCTCAGGCAGGTGAAAAGCAAGTCATAGCAACTGATACTATTGGAACATCCAGGGGGAAAATTTTGTTCAAGAGACTCCTAAAACCTGGAGCGAACATTGAATGACTGTCCCACCACTTCTGCCCCACCATGAATGAAGCAAACCTCTGACTCAAGATATCCCAGCTTCAGAAGAGGATCATCCTTATGTCTAAGTGGAGACAATTCATGACCTGCTTTTCATGTATTCTCTTGATTATCTCTTATCTTTCAACTTTAGAGACTTCTTGCATTTCCATTTCTTCACTGTGATCTCATCTGACCCTTCTCACTCCCCTCAGCCTTGCTAGCTGTTCTTTCTCTTAATTAGCTTATGATAGCAGACAAGGACAAAATACACACAAATGCTTCCAATTAGAGTTCCCTTCTTTCCCTCCCCTTGAGCCCATTAATATATCATGAAGCCGAATAACTCTAATCAGGACAAACTAGTAATTAATATTGTAAGTAAGCTGCCTATTATGTGTGTGTTTAACAGGCAGGTGTTGGAACAGATGTGGCTGACTGCCTCCTGGTTGCCATGGAAACCAAAACATTCCCAGCTCAAATAAGTTATCCAGGTATAGAAAGAAGCTCTCTTTGGGGTTGGAGGTGGGGGAAAATCTTTGGTCTTAAAAAGAAAGCAACATCAGTAAAGCTTCTCAAGTATACATCTTGTAAAGCACATTTTTGTTTGGAGTTCAATGAATTTGAACTGGGTATTTTATGTGATCTGACATGGGGACTTACCCTCCGAATTAACCTGGAATTTATATTTGCCCAGGCATCAAAAAATTCATCAAGAAGGTAGGACTAGATTAGAATAAGAATGAGTCATAGTATTTGGTCCTGGTGGCAAGCAGCCAGAAGCCTTTTTGTAGGATCCAATCTGGATTGGTTACTGGGACAAGAGTTTTACCTTACAAGCTTTCAGACTCATGCAGGACCCATCCTCAGAGAACTTCCATTGCATCAGAATGTGGGCTTTGGGTTATTCTATAAGTGTAGTATTTATATACTAAAGGCAGGCATGGGCAAACTTTGCAACTTTAAGTATGAAGGACTTCAGCTCCCAGAGTTCTCCAGCCAGCAATTGGCTGGAGAACTCTGGGAGCTGAAGTTCTTCAGACTTAAAGTTGCAAAGTTTGCCCACCCCTATACTAACGATCTGGTCCCAGTGACCGACCCAGATTTGACCCAGATCCACCTGCGGGGGGTGGCCGACCAGGAGCCCTTCAAGCAAGGCGGTGGCGGCGGTGGCGGGAGGTTTCTGCAGGGCCTGCTGGGCTGCTTCGGTGCCTGCGCCGGCGGCAAGGCGGAGATGGTGGCCCGGGCCCTGGAGACGCATCAGGGAGGAACACCAGATGGCCTTCCGAGGAATGCTGAGGAAAGTGCAGACCAACAAAGCCGACGACTTGAAGCTGATGTCGGAGGTCACAGTGCAGGTTTTCAACGGCAGCATAACAAACTGGGGGCGGATTGTGACTCTCATTTCTTTTGGTGCCTTTGTTGCCAGGCACTTGAAGAGCATAAATCAGGAAAGCGGCATCAATACTTTGGCAGAGATCATCACGGAGGTGCTGGTGACAGAGAAGAGAGAGTGGCTGCTGCATCACGATGGCTGGACTTCGAATGTACTCAGCGGCTGACCTCCTTGCCCTGTGGGAGCCCCCCTCTCGCAGGTTTGGCCCTCTGCTCTATCGAGGGCCCACCTCAATGACCGGTTTCTGAACCAAGAGAGGTGGAATACATCTAAGCGGAAGCTGAGGGGTTTTTAGCAAAAAATTTAATTTATGTTTTAAGGGGTCCCAGGGAGGGAGAGGGTCAAATTAGAATTAGGGTGGTGGGTGTGGGGGAAAACCCACCGGGGATTGTTTTTAGGCTGGCTAGGGGCCTTGGTGGGGAGGGTATAGTGTACAGAACTGGGGAGGGGATGAAGGTCTGTCCAAAAGATGGTTATTCCATCAGTACTGTGAGTGGGAGGGGCAGATATGGTGGGAGCCGAGGGCCATATCATGTAAGTGGAGGGCGCACTCGCTGTCTTCGAGCGGTGGCGCGCTCCAGCCCTCACGGCTCCCCTTGTGGCCCAGGGGGTTTAGGATCTCAGGGCCTGGGTCTTCGGCTGATGCTATGTAATACCAGGTCTGCAGTCAATAAAGCCCCCCCTCATTCACGATCTAGTTTTGGAGGGGGGTGCGGACCTGGCGGGTATTACGGAGACCTGGTTGGACTAGCAGCCTGGGGGTGCCAACCGCCACCTCGGCTATCACATTGAGAAGCTTGGGTAGAGCCGTTGATTCGTAGCAGGGAGCCAGGTATGGAATCAACAGGCCCAACTGCCTCTCACGACCCCACTTCACACAGAGGGACTCACATCCGGCTATCTGAGGCACAGTGGTCTCCCTCGGATCAAGACTCTCCTTTATAACAACCGCCACCCACCCCCCACCCCGACCCTGGGCTCTTGGCTGATGAAATGCACGGTAACCCGGTGGGCACATTTCAACAAGGAGCACCCCCCTCTGGGATACATCTGTTTGCCTTCATTTGGAAGCCTTTTTGTTGGTCAGGCCTGTGATGAGAAATTTAGCCATCTCTCTTTTTCTATGCTCAACAGACAAGTACCTTCTGATTATTGCACTCAAGTTCCTACAACTGACCTTACAACTCCAGTTTGGAAAATATCCATTTCACTTTACCTAAATCAATTTCTCTTTAATAAGATCTATGTAGGATATGGCTCT
Source organism: Rhabdophis nuchalis (assembly GCA_039707465.1). Classification (NCBI taxonomy): domain Eukaryota; kingdom Metazoa; phylum Chordata; class Lepidosauria; order Squamata; family Natricidae; genus Rhabdophis; species Rhabdophis nuchalis. The sequence goes on from CM077643.1 coordinate 365,716,013, forward strand.
CTCAAGTTGCTGTCTCACACAGATCACTGCCAAATAATTTATTTCAATTGATTTAACTATTTTCAACTGATGACTGCAACATTTGTTAAGTACCCTCTCAATATGGCCCAATTCTGTTTCTTTCATTATGCATTTCCAAATCAAAGATCTTAGATTGTGCTTCCTTGGTGTATTATATACCCAGCATCCAGAAAGCCATCCTGCTTCCTTCAAATGTATCTTCCTCCATCACTACTTGCTCTTGTCTCCTTCTCATAGCATGTTTTGTTCTTGTCAAGTTACTATTGCCACAGAGAAAACACTTCTCTGTGAAATCCATATGCATTCTGTACAGGCACTCAAAAATAAAGTTTTCAAATATTTATTTAAATCCAGCCATTCATACATGTACATTCAGATCTAAACAGGAGAAATGCTCATTTTATGAAGAAGCAATGAACTCTGAATCACCAACTAATAACTTTTAGTTATTAAATCCTCTTGAAACATACTACTTCATGAGTCATGTTATACAATAGATAAGGATCATGAGAAAATCCAAATGTCAGTACAAAAAAGCCAAGCAACAGCTAATGTTGCCAAAATATGAAGGTTTTATTCATAAATATTTTGGATAATATTCCTTTATCAAGGAACACATACATTGACAGGGATTTAGAAATAAAAAGAGTGTCAAAATTCCACTGGATGTATTTTAATAATAGGTTAAAGTTTGGACAATTCCATTTGCAGTAAAATAAATATGTCAAATAATGTCCTTCAAAAATACATATTGTCTTTCTTAAACATAGGCTGAAAAGCTTTATTTCTCTCATGCTACAAGAATATAAAAGCCTCCTGTGAGACAGTTTATAATCCAGTTTGCTTTTTGTGGAGCTCTGAACTCCTGGGATTCTTGACTAGAAGGAAGCTACATTCACATGGATCCTGCTCTCTGTAGGTAGAAAGAGAGAGAGGGCCATAGGCAAGAAGGCATATTTGCTCTTCTAACTGTGATAAGGTAAATATCCCATCATTCCTTGATATTGAGAGGCAAGAAGAAATCATGTCAGAATAAGTTCAAGGAAATTTGGCTCTTCTGCACCCAAATCTCTCCCATTCCCTGAAAGGTCTTAAATAAATGGAGAAAAGGTGCCCTCACACTGGTCTCAACTGGAATGAAATTGTAACAGATAAAAGAGATAAAACAGCTGAAAAATACCCTTGACTGATAGAACAGCTGATAGAACAGCTGAAAAATAACCTCCACCCTTGACTGATATAGGATGGCTTTGGTGGCAACTACCTCACAAATTCTCTACCACCCACATGGCCTTTCCACAACATTTCACCAAAAAACTCTGGAATCTGTCAATCAAATATTTATGTGTGTAGTTTTATGTATACACACACAAACATATATCTAGGAGAAAAGTCAAAAGTTGTTAAGGAGAAAGGTGAGATTTAGTCCTCCAATATTAACCTATCTATTGTGTTTGATTCTTTTGATTACTAAGAAATCTTGTACATGTAAAATCCAAAGATGCAGGCTGGCCAGAGCGTGGAACTATAAAGCACCAATTTCCCAAGAGTGAAAGCACATATATAAAGGTGAAGCATTTCCTTTATTAACTCTAGAGTAATTCTGTGAGGCTTTGGCAATACGTATTGCTAATGCATCTTTGTAGCTGGAAGAGATGAATGGCTTCTCTACTGAAATGCTGCTTACCTATAAACAACCAGCACATCCTTTCAAATAAAGCATGTTTGTTACAGCTCCAGGTTATCTCCTTTCATCCAATGGGCATTTTTTATTTGTTTTTCGTTAATCAAATGACAACTTTTCATAAAATTATTTACTGCAAAGCAATACATTCTACCCATAATTGTTTCCTCATTAGTCTTACAATATTTTCCTTCATCTTACATAGCCATAACCCCACACTACAGAGAGGCAAATCCTCAGCAAGTAATTAGTTTTCAATCCTCAGCAAGTAATTAGATTCCAAACTAAATAGCAACCACATCATTCAAACACTCCTTCCAAAGGTTAATATTCTGGATGAATCAACTGGATTGACTTGGGGTTTAAAAGATCTTACTATAAGGTTTTTGGACCGCTGTCGTTAAAAACACTGCAGTGTAGTACAAGTTGATGTGAAAAACAGGCAACCCACCACTGAGAACAAAAATAAATTTTGCTTTGAATAGAGCACATCTGGTCTGATTCTTATAACAGAGGAATGGGTGGTGGTTCCAGATGCCTCTTGAACCATTTATGGCATTCATCCATCCAAAGCTATGTGTGGAAAGTAGTTTTATACAAGATATACCAGAAGCCAAGCACCTCAGCCTCCAATGCACAGTCATTCATTCAGTGTGGGGCATTTCAGAAGGAAAGAAGAAAGACATGTTATTATTATTCACAACTTTATACTTTTTCCAGATTTTAATCCCATCAACAGAAGCTGAAAAATGACATTTGCACAAAATGGCAAAAGTAGGCAGTGGGCTTTATTCATTCATTCATTCCTATACATATTACAAACTTATGCCACTTCATTTCAACTCTAAGCTGCATAGGAATGCTTCATCATGAGTAATAAAATCACTGTAATTAAATTATAATTATAATTAAAATCATCACATATCAAGTAAAATATAAACAATAATCATATGATCATAAAACTAGTGCTTAGTTTGCTTTGATCTGCACACAGGTTAAACCAGTGTTTCTCAACTTGGCAACTTTAAGTTTTGTGGATTTCAACTCCCAGAGTTCCCCAGCCAGTGATGCTCTGGGAATTGAAGTCTGCACAACCTGAAGTTGCCAAGGTTGAGAAACACAAGGCTAATATAATATGGAGGGTTGTTATGATGAAAGATGCTAAAAATCTAAGCATTTACTTATTTGGAAATAAATTGCACTGGAAAAAGTGGGCTTTCATTTAAGTAGACAGTGTTAGTATTTTCTGTAAGTCTGCAAATTTGTCCAAATCAAGAATAGGTAACTTACTGAACAACAAAAAGTGTTTCTGTATGATCTGAAAAGTAAAGTTCCATATATTTTGGTTGGGAGACATATAAATAATCATAATTGACATGAAAGCACTTCAAAGCATAAATTGTGGTTGTGGAGCATAAAAACACGCTCAAAGAATGAGTGTTGTAGTTAGATAAATGCATGTCCTGACTTCTTGCACTTTTGATTACTCATTGGTGCCTACATCTCAAAGAACCTCTGATAGCACTGAATGAAATATGTATGTCAGACTGCAGTGCTTGATTCTGATGGTCAAACGTAATGGTGACAATAATAAAGTGAAAACAATAATTGTATAAAATTCATGATTAATATGACTTATTGTAGACTAGGACTCGCCATGCTGTCTATTCTTTGGAGGCCATAAGAGCAAAATAAGCCTTTTTACTACCACTGTATCTGCTCAAAGCACCTGAAAACCAAATTACACTTCCTCACAAATACATTAATATCCAACGGATTCCGAAGAAAAACAATCACCAAACTAATCCAACAAGAGGCACCCCCCAAGAACCAAGACAAAGAACAGGAAAATGGCATTGCCCTCATCCCATACATTAAAGGTACCACAGACAAAATCAGCAAAATTCTCCACAAGCACAACATCAAGACAGCCTTCAACACCGACCAAAAAATAACCAATATCCTAAGGAACCCCAAAGACAAGATCCAGCCAGAAAGCCAAGGAGTCTACAAAATTCCATGTAAAATCTGCCCTGCCACTTACATAGGACAAACCAACAGAAGGATTAGTGCACATATTGCTGAACATAAAAATGCATTAAAAATCATCTTAATACCTCATCTCTTTATCAACATTTCAAAACTACAGGACATGACATTGACTTGCAAGGAACTAAAATGATCTCCAAGGCGGAACAGCTCAACAGGAGAATAATCAGAGAAGCCATTGAAATAGAGAAGCAATCTAACAGTATGAACAAACGTGATGATACCTCCCGCCTACCAGACATCTGGAAACCAGCACTAATCAGCAGACGAGCCCCACCCTCCACCCAAGCCATTGAAATTCAAAACAAGGAGAAACATACAAATGAGACCAATCAGCATCAATCTACCAGTCATGATGCAGCTGCACAGCCAATCAACCCACTCATAACAATAGTCAGCACTCCACCCCCCTACCAAGATTTAAAGAGGGGCGATGCCTCCGCAGTCACAGTCACAGACAGAAGCCTGCCTGATGATGACAAGTGAGATCTTGTCGAAACGTTGCAATAACATCTCCATGCTATAAACACGGGAAAATCCCCGAAGCCAGCCATGACAGAATACCTACAACCGTGAAAATCTACGAAAACATATATCCCTTTGGGGGGAGAGAGCGGGATATAAAATTAAAATTATTATTATTATTATTATATGTTTTCGTAGATTTTCACGGGTGTAGGTATGCTGGCATGGCTTGCTTCGGGGATTTTCCCATGTATATACATACATATATATGAGAGATAATTATCACAGCTTCTGTTAAGAGGTCCCTTTAAGGGGAGGAGACTCAACGTCATCCCTCTCTGACCTTCGACTCATCCTAGAGATCATCCAGACAGAGAACCTAATTAGATTACTGCTGTGTGACATTTTTTAGATATGTGTTAGAATTTTAAGGGCTGAAAATAAAGAGACCAGGATGGATCCATTTCAGGCTTATTAGCCTTCTTCAGCTGGCCATACTCCTTCTACTGCCTGAAATGGATCCATCCTGGTCTCTTTATTTTCAGCCCTTAAAATTCTAACTAACATACATACATACATACATACATACATACATACATACATACATACATACATACATACATACATACATATATATATATGTAAAATTGTGTATATTGTGTATATACACATACACATACACATATACATATACATATACATATATTGCCTAGGTGAAGATAGAAGAAGACCTGGTATCTATTAAAATAATTTTGTGGAATATTTTGTACATGAAGTAATTAATAGGCTTTCTAAGTTAGATGCTGCAGTTAGAACCATAGAAGCAGCCACACCTTGGGTTACTGCTTACTAGTTAAACTGAATACATTTCAGTTTATTCATTCTGAGAATATTGACAAACTTTCTGAAGGAGTGAAGACAGCTGCAATTATTCTCAATCGCAATAAAAGCAGCTGCAGTGAAGTGGCTAAATGGGTGATAAATGAGTTCAAGTCTTGTATGTCTTGAAATTTTGATTCGTCGATGTTTGAAAAAAAATGTGGTAATTCAATTGTAGGAAAAGTCTTCTTTAATACCAATCTTGGTGACATTTCTGACCAGATGAAATATTCCAGAATTTTACACAATCCTTGAAAAGATTGTTTTTTTTAGAATTATTTCAAAATGAGTTTTAGGTTGGACACTGGAGTCAAGGTAGTTTTACTCAACTTGCTGGCTGATCTACTGTAATAATTACACACAGTCTATGTATAACTGAATGTGGACTGAACTATTTCAAAGTTTTAGGATTAGCCATTGGCTAATGGCATCTTTCTCCCAGGCTTCTATTTCTCTCCCTCCCTCATATTTACCTGAATTAACTATGACTTAGTTTCATTAATATATAGATGACATCAAACTCTCCTCCTTTGTCTCTCATTCCATGATGAACCTCAACCATTGGATAGAAATGGTTATTAACTGTATGCAGACTAACAAATTGCAAAGAGACCACACCTCATGAGAATAAAGACTGATCATTTTTCTTACACAGAGCTAGATGAATAAATGCCAAAATGTCTATTATACTAAGTATAAGAAAAGCAAGGTGTCCATTACACTATTGAAAAGACAGGGGAATGCCACCCTAGGTTGGCTTGTGTGTGTGTTATTTGGATTTTTGCAATGTCCATAGATTTTTATAGCCTAATGAAGATCTTTCAAAGAATAGAGAAAGTAGTTCTAAACAAGTCCATTTACTATCATACTTGGTCATAAACAATAAAAATCAGAGTTCAGCTTTTTCTTAGAATTGAACGAGAGCTGGCAGTCCTGAGTTTGAATTATGCAAAATGCAAAGTAAACAAGCAAGAATATACATTTAATAAATTATCATCATTGTTATTATTGTTGATTGCACAGTCAGATGTATAAAGCAAATTTTGCATTTTTATCCACCTCTTGAGCCTTTCCCATAAACCTGGGATAGAGAGAGGTTGATGGAGTTAAAAGTATCCTTATATGATGTAAGCTGTTTCAAGTAAAACTGCCTTTTGCAATTGAGCAATGGTGATTTTGTTAATGCCAGTGGTATTACCCTTTTTGCAATTTGGGGAATTAAGAAGTTTCAAAGGGAAAAATGGAGATCTTTAAAAAACTAAAAATGTTTAGCCTTTTTAAAATTTATTTTATAGGACCTCAGGCAAATAGAAAGAAAGCACCCTTGGGCTAACTTTGCTTTAGATCATCGGAGATTTTAAAACTCAAGAAAACTTTGCACCAGGCAAATTGACAGAAGCAATCCAATAGCAGAACCCACAAGAGTCCCAAATTAAGTCAAGTAAGACTAAGTATAATGCAAGGTAGGATGTACTCCCATACATCTAAATCATAGAAATTCTAGTTCCAACTTCAAGCTCATCCTATAATCTTCAGCTAAAGTGTTGAGTACATAGCACATCTGTGTAACACACACCCCAAAAAAAATGTACCACAGCTAATGAAGGGTGCGGAGAGCATACTATCATTCACATAGTTATTGTATGGAACCCATGTGTAAAATGTTGAAATAGGAACAGCTGACAATGAGGGGAAAGAAGGGTAGATGTTGCAAGGAAAGACTTTTATTTAAACTGGAAGTGTTGTATAAGGGTATTCATTGGAGGTTTTCATTTAAATATGTATGGATGGATTAGGACACTGGTAAATAGCTTTTATAACTCATATTCAACTGTGCATGCGCGATATGGTGGTCGCGTTCTGAGACCTGGGAGAAGCCCAGGGGGTTGTTTCACCCCCAGGAAGATGCCGCCAGCCCCCACTTACCACCGCCGAGGGCTGGCTCAACGAGCCGAACTGCCCGTCGTCGTGCCGAGCCGCCCGAAGTTGAAGGGCGAGCCGTGCGGACGACGATGAAGAACGGAGAAGAATGGAGAGGCGACTCGGCCTGTTTGCGGCCGGAAGGAAGAGAGGTAGGCTGCAAAGCCGGGACGCGGAAGACCAGCGGGCTGCGAGATGGGGCCAGGCCAGGAGAGCTACCATCAGGCCGCACGACTAGTGGCAGGTCGTGCGGTCATACCCTGGCCTGGGCACGAAATACCCACCACCAGATCCGTTTATGCTGGCGTGGACTGCTCATAAGGGAGGATGGACGGAAGAAAGTAGAAGGTTGGTGAGAGAAGGTGTGGAGGTACGGAAGGAAGGAGGCGTTGGAGGAGTCGGAGGAAGGAGAAGGAGAAGGAGAAGGAGAAAGAAAGAAATGGAGAAGGAGAGAGAAGGAGAGAGAAAGAGAGAGATGGAAGGAGAGAGGGGAGAGAGATGGAGAGAGATGGATGGAGATGGTGATGAGATGGAGATGGGAAGGAGTTGGAGACGGTGGAAATGGAAGAAGGAGAAGGAGAATGATGATGAGATGGTGAGATGGAGATGAGCTGGTGATGGAAGAAGGAGATGGTGAAGGTTGGTGATGATGAAGGAGAAGGAGAAGGCCGAAGAAGAAGGAGAATGGAGAGTTGAGAGGAAATATTGAATGGTCTGAATGTGGTATGCTGCTTTGAGCAGTCTGGCGTGGAACATCTGCAGCCAGTTTGTGGAATGGTGGACCTGGCCGAGGATGACCCGGGAAGACCTTAAAGACCTCGGAGTGAGTGCACGGGACTGGAGGAGGTTAGTTGAGCCATCAGAGGGCTGCATCTTACATCAGGCTGCATGATGGACTAATTAACCATGCGGCACTAAATGCGAACTAAGCCCATTTGGCCGGAAAAAGACAGATGGATGGGGCCTGTAACGGGACTGGATTCAATCTCCCCATCCATAAGACTCTGGACTGTCTGACTTTACCCCCCATCCTGAAGACTATTCTTGCACTAAATCACTTTACTTTTCGGACTTGTGTTTGCCTTCCTGGACTTGGACTACCTCTGGGGCTTTTATCATGTACTCTAGGCGCGACCTCCTTGGCCTGCGAGAGTCTCCCCTGTCGCAGGCCTGGCCCTCTTGTTTAACACGGGCCCACCTCGATGATGGATTGATTATTCCTGAGAGGTGGGCGAAGCGCAAGTTGAGGGGGTTTCTGGGGAGGTTTTTAATTCAGTTTTTAGGGGGTTCCAGGGAGGAGGGGAAAAATAGTCCAGGGAGGGGACAGCAAATGAGGCCGGCCGGCGGAAGTAGGGTAACGGAGGAAGGGGAGGGGGGGTCATTTCCACGGTGGCTTTGTCCATCGACTCGGTCTTGGGGAGGGGCAGAGGCGGAGGGAGGCGGAATGGTCACCATTGGTTGGAAGACCGTGGCCGCTGGATTTAGGCGGTCACGTGCTCCAACTCTCCGCCCTCCCATCGCAGACTAGGTGGGCAGGAATCACAGACCCGGGGCCCTAGGCTGATGTTATGCAACGCCAGGTCCGTGGTTCAGAAAGCCCCCCTCATCCATGACCTTGTGTCAGAGGGGGACCCGGACCTGGTGGGTATAACGGAAACCTGGTTGGACCACGAAGGGGGTCTACCCCTCATGGAAATGTGCCCACCAGGTTAACCCGCCTTCCATCAGTCTAGGGCCCTAGGGAGGGGTGGGGGAGGGGTGATTATGGTTAAGGAAGGTCTTCAGCCGAAGGAGACCACAGTCCCTCAGACAACCGGGTGTGAATCTCTCTGCGTGAGGTGGGGCCTAGGGAGGCAGTTGGGCGTGTTAGTTGTATACCTGGCTCCTCGCTATGCAACAACAGCCCTGCCCGAGCTCCTAGAGGTGATAGCCGAGGCGGCAGTTGAGACCCCCAGACTGGTAGTCATGGGGGACTTTAACTTGCCATCAGCAGGCGAAGCCTCTGGAGCAGCTCGGGAGTTCATGGCCTCCATGACCCAAGTAGTTTTAGGCCCTACTCACGAGGGGGGAAACACGCTGGATTTGATCTTTGTCTCGGGACAGTGGAGTTGTGATCTGGGAATAGGAGATTTAGTCAGCACTCCCTTGTCATGGACAAATCACGCTCTCCTTCAGCTGGACTTTCCAATCGCTTCACCTCACTGCGGGGAGGCGGAACCGGATACTCCTAGATGGTTCCACCCCAGGCTTCTAATGGACCCGGAAAGAGGGAGCTTCGGCCAATTCCTGTGACCCTGCCTCGTGACTCGACTGAGGACCTAGTGGCCGCATGGTTAAGTGCGGCCGCAGGGGCCTTGGACCGAGTCGCGCCCTTGCGGCCTCTCTTGCGGTGACGAACCAACCAGGCTCCCTGGTTTACTGAGAAGCTTCGGGAGATGAAGCGCCACAAGAGACGACTAGAGAGCAGATGGAGATCCTCTCGCTCCAAAGCCGACCGAACACTAGTGAAAACCCATATTAGGGCTTACTTAGTGGCGATAAGGGTGGCCAAACGTGAGTATTGTGCCACCCTTATTGCGTCCACAGATAACCGCCCTGCCGCCCTGTTTGGGGTGACCCGCTCCCTCCTTCACCAGAGGCCGTGGGAAGCCCCTCTGCAAGGGCGAGCAGAGGAATTTGGGATTTATCTGCAGGAGAAAATAACTCGGATTTGGAATGAGCTACCCTCCATCGACAGTGGTCCTGTGGGACTGTCCAAGACTAGTCTTGAGGTTCCTTCTTGGGAGGAGTTTGACTTTGTTACCACCGGGGATATGGACAGGTTGTCAAGGAAACTTAGGGCGACCACATGTTTATTGGACCCGTGTCCCTCCTGGCTTGTACTGGCATCGTGGGAGACAACACGAGGCTGGCTCCAGGGCATTGTCAATGCATCTTTGAGTGAGGGATCCTTACCTGCCATCTTGAAAGAGGCGGTAGTGAGGCCCCTCCTCAAGAAGCCGTCCCTGGACCCAGCATTGTTAGAGAACTATCGTACGGTCTCCAACCTTCACTTTTTGGTGAAGGTTGTTGAGAGTGTGGTAGCCCAACCGTTCCCGCGACACCTGGAGGAAGTTGATTATCTAGACCCGCGCCAGTCCGGCTTCCGACCCGGTCACAGCACCGAGACGGCATTGGTCGCGTTGGTTGATGATCTCTGGAGGGCGCAGGATAGAGGTTATTCCTCTATCCTAGTCCTATTAAACCTCTTGGCGGCTTTTGATACCATCGACCATGGTATCCTATTGCACCGACTGGGGGGGTTGGGGCTGGGAGGCACCGTTTTGCGGTGGTTCTCGTCCTACCTCTCAGGTCGGTCGCAATATGTGTTAATGGGAGGGCAGAGGTCGACCTCAAGACCCCTCTTATGTGGGGTTCCTCAGGGGTCGGTCCTCTCGCCCCTCCTGTTTAACACATATATGAAGCCGCTGGGTGAGATCATCCGTGGTTTTGGGGTGGAGTACCATCTGTACGCTGATGACACTCAGCTGTACATATCCACCCCAGACCACCCCAACGATGCCGCCGAAGTGCTATCCCGGTGTTTGGAGGCCGTACGGATCTGGATGGGTGGTAACAAACTCAAGCTCAACCCTGCCAAGACTGAGTGGCTGTGGTTTCTGGCACCCCGGTTCAGCCAGATTACTCCAACTCTGGCCATTGGGGGCGAAACAATGGCCCCCGTGGAGAGGGCGCGCAATTTGGGTGTACTCCTGGATTCCCAGCTGTCCATGGAGGACCATGTGGCGGCCATGGCCAGGGGGGCATTTCATCAGGTACGCCTGATGCGCCAATTGCGCCCCTTACTGGACCGGGCTGCCCTTCGCACAGTCACTCAAGCTCTCGTGACGTCCTGACTCGACTACTGTAATGCTCTCTACATGGGGCTTCCCTTGAGGTGCACTTGAAAGCTACAGTTAGTCCAAAATGCAGCCGCGCGGGTGATTATGGGCGCCACCAGATGCTCCCACATAACACCGATCCTGTGCAAGCTGCATTGGCTTCCTGTGGCCTTTCGGGTGCGCTTCAAGGTCCTGACGACCATCTTTAAAGCGCTCCATGGCTCGGGGCCTAGTTATATGCGAGACCGCCTCTTGCCCCATACATCCCTTAGACTGATACGCTCCCACAGAGAGGGCCTTCTCAGGGTGCCGTCGGCCGGACAATGCCGACTGGCGACACCCAGGGGAAGAGCCTTCTCTGTGGCTGGCCCAGCCCTTTGGAATGACCTACCCCCTGAATTACGCACCATCACCGACCTTCGTCTCTTCCACCAATGTCTAAAGACATACCTGTTCCAACAAGCCGGCCTAGCCTAACCTCCCACGGGGGCTTTTTAGAAAGTTTTAAATTGGGTATTTTAAATTTTGGCTTTTAGCATAGGATAGGATAGTTTAATATATATTTTAAATTATGTATTTATTTTTTGTATTTTGTATGTTTTTAAATTTCCTGTGCGCCGCCCTGGGTCCACTATGGAGAAGGGCGGGATATAAATATAAATAAATTCAAATTCAAATTCAAATATTACACCAAGGACAGACTTTAAGATCATTTGTAAAAATGCCCTTGGCACTCCTAGCTTGGTCCTTATTCCGTCCCAAATTTTGCAGATGGAATCTGCTCCATATTCTATTGCTGTATGTGGTTGCCACACTTCCCAAATTTAGCATCACAACAAATTTGAAGCCACAGGAGTCAGATTTGGTCAGGAAGGACTAAAGAAGGGAAAGAGTTGGTTATTAGAAAATATTGGAATTGTGTCTTCTTTTCAGTCAAAACTTCTAAGCATCATTCAACAGCAAAAGGGTAACGTTGGGATGTACAGAATGTGCTGTCCATGGTGCTACATCTTTCCTCTATGTCTGTCCTTAGTGTAATATGAGTTATAAAAGAAGGGTAAGTGACAGGATAGAATCTCCCTGTTCTAATTTGTTAGCCATGCGATTCTCCCTGAAGTTATTGTTAGTAACATTACTATTTTTTCCTTGCAATACATATAAAAATGCAAATATTTTTACATAACGTCATCATAGCTGAAAAGAGTCAATCTTAAAAAAAAGTAAAAATATTCTATTCCATTTCCACTTTCACTTGATTTTTCTTCTCAATAGTATTTTATGGCCATTGATTACACTAAAGTCTTCACTTCATTTGTATGTTGCAGTAAAGGGCAGGAGGAATTCATATGGGAAAGACAGATTCTCTATAGATATTGTTGACTTCTGTAAACCCCATACAGGGGTGGTGCCACTTTAGTTACAGGAGCAATAGCCCTCACACCTGAACCATAGAAACCATAGAAACAACAAATTGCATATGAGACTATTGTTATAAGTACATAGACTCATCATCCATGGGGCAGCTTCAGGGCAGATTTTTATGACCTTCTGGAGAAGCAATAAGTAAGTATTAAATTAGATATTACATTAATACAGTACATAGAGTGAAATTTATAATCTGTACTTTTTATTTCCTAGTAATCACATGGTAACTTGGCTGGGCCCCATTTTAAGTTATTTTCTCACTCCCCTTTTACCTTGTGTGGAATTCAAACCTTGGCTCACCCCATTTTGCACCCAATGGCCCCAAGTATAGATTAGTATTCCCACATCCTTACAAAAACTGAAACAAAATATTGATGTAGATGTAGATATAACAATGTATAACTTGACCCAGGATTTCTTCCCTTGGCTGGAAGTTTTTAGGCTATAAAGATGTGGATTGAAATAATGTAAAATACAGCGTTGGTGCACATTCTTAAACGGCCTTTAGACAAAATAAATGTTTGTTAATAAAAAGCAGCTTTTACATTGCCCATAACAGTAGTGTTAAATATCTGAGACACCTCAATGGATTTTAAATCATTCCTACTCTTTATCTTTCATAATGTTTTCTTATTACAGCCCATCCAATTCATCTTGTAACTAGCCTGAAACTAAAGCTACAGGATGCTAAAATGAATGCATTATTAGATAATGGGATGCACTTCTCTGTATCTAAAATATAGAGAAATAATTCCCTAAGGCTGATGAGCTACAGCTACAACCCACAGCTAATTTATTTTAATGCATACACATGGTTTAAAATGTATAATATCCTGGCTGAACAAGGCAAGCTTAACCTTGACTGGGTGATTATAATTTCAGAATTGACTGCCCAGCTCAGGCCATGCCTAAGGGAAAGTTTCGTTATCAAAGACATTGTTAAAATAAGCAGCCTGTGTAATACGGTGTCTGCTTTATGAGGAAATTATTAAAGATAGGGCTGTCTACACAGCTGAAAAGTCCCTGTGGTAGCTGAAACATGCTAGTCGCTGGGATCCCCAAGTTTTAAAAGTTTTAAAATGCTGGGTATAATAAGAAACGGAAATAACTGGATTGATAAACAGATACTATTCATTTTGAAATTAACAAGCTAAGGATATAAATTATTTAAAACAGGAGTAGACACTTTGTAATGTTAGATTTACTGATAATTCTTCCTGTGATATCTAGCTGTTTGTCACAGATTTTAGACTATTAACAGTAATATTATTTAACAATACTCTCTACCAGCACCAAATTGCTGAGTTAAAAAGAGGGCTGGGTAACAAGAAAGAGTTTTTAATATTATCATTGAAAGAATTACGAGTTCTGTTCCATTTTGGGACAGAACCCTAGGATTAGAATCATTGACTGTTTTTTATGTATTTATACTGTTATAATTGTTATAATTATTGTTGTTGTGTGAGTTAATACAATTATTATTTAATACTTGAATCCGCAGTAGGCAGTAGCTAGATCTACTTCTATTATGCCAAGCAAAAAGGTGGTTGACCTGGGAAAATTTAGAGTTGCTCCAACACAATCAGAAAGATAATCTAGGTCCACTGACAGACAAGAGAGTCCAACAGATGGTGTTTTGTTCAGAATCCTGTCAAACAGAACTTGGTATCTATGAATCATTGGCAAAGACAATGGAGACAGTTATAAAGCAAGATTATTTTTGTTTGTAGTGTAAATGTGACACTTGACATGTATGTTAGGAGTAATTCTTAGCAAGAAGAACCCCTATCTGAAATACTTCATTTTCAATAAAAACTGAGCAGAAGGAGACAATGTTCACCGATTATTCAGCTTTTTTTTGCAGCATAAATGAGTGAGAGGAGGGCCATTGATGAGAGATAAACTGAGAAATTATCAGAACGTGACCATTACTGGATTCCCTTTTTTGCAAATGACTTTGATTATCTGTACCTGAAACTGTGTTGTAAGAACATGTTAGGAATAGCCGTTGCTTATCCTGCTACTCTGATATCCTGATATTTAACTTCATTGATTACAGGGCTAGTTTTTTATTCATTCTAGGCTTTAATGTTGGGAGCTTTTAATTTCCATAACCTGGGAGTGGGATCTGCAAAACACTTGGCTTCCATGGCAACCATAGAAGTAAATCATATAATATTTGGTCACCCCTTTGATCAAGTTTTCTCCTCAGAGAAGACGTTTTATGATCTAAAGGTGGGTGATATTATGACTGTCCTTTCTCATGGTCAAATAAATAACTTTGATTTCATCAAAACACTACTGGTTTCCAGAAGAGTAAGAGATTCACTATTTATTTATTTAGAAAATGTATATTCTGCCTACTTGCACATGGCAACTCAAGGCGGCTTACAGGACATAAAAACAATATAAAAGAAAAATAATTTAAAAATGAAAATAAGAAACACCCCCCCTCCCCATCCCACCCTCATCCCAGCAATAACACACATTCATACCAACCATTTAATTGATTCCATCCTGCTCTGAGTTCCCCAGGCTCATTGAGGAACATAAACTTAGAAGAAAGCATTTTCGGTAATGGTCCCATCACCCTGGATGTTTCCCTTCATTCTTTCCAAATTCAGGAAGGTGGCCAAAGCTCTATTGGGGAAGGAGTGGGATCCTACCAGTTTAACAATCAGTTCACTGAGCATGTGTGTGCAGGTTACAGAAAACTAACCTTCCACATTACTGCTGGTGAGGAAAACAGCTGAGGCATGGCGTCGATCAGCTGGGCTTCAGAAAAGGAAATATAGCTGAGTATAGAGCGGGGGCGGATGGGCAGGTCCACTTCAAAGTCGCAGCGAACCGGTTCACTCCCAGCTGATACCGGTTCGCCCAAACTGGTCCGAACTGGTAGAATCCCAGCTCTGGTTGGAACCTGAGAGCCTAGGTGGGCATGATCTTCTATTTATATGTACTGTTTTAAATGTTTTAAAATATATTTCTGATGTTTTTGCAGAAACACAATTGCACAGCAGGATATAAATTATATAAATAAAAAAGATGGCAAGAATTTAAGACTTTCATAGTATATCCACAAAGCCTAAAAAGAAAGGTGAAGAAGAAAGGAATTCCCATGGAAGTTTCACTTCTGACACGACAGAAGAAATCTTAACTACCAACAAGCATGGCTGGTGTCCTTGAATTTCAAACACCACCAGCCTTAAGGAATCACAACTGATGAAGAAGACATGACTCCAACAGAAAGTTGTCAACTTCTAACTAAATTTGTATTTCTCTTCAGTCTTTAGGGACATTTTCTCAAATGCGCCGCTTTTACATTGCATAGGAAAAGACCTGTGAACAGAGTATTAGCATTAGAATAGAATGCACAAATGTACAGGAAATACAATAATGAATTCTTTGTATAAATCTTTGGAAGTCTTTAGTGTGGGTAATTATGTTTGAATATCAACTGATGCATTGAAACTATAGTCAGCATTGCTGTTTGACAAATAAACAGATTCATATTTTTACTTTTGGTGGCAATGATCCATTGGGGGGGAGAAGAGTTTTGAAACAAATTTCTTAATTGCTGCCAAGAGTTTCTCCACAGTTGGCCACAGAGTAAAATTATATTATATCATCATTTTGAACCCCATTACTGCAGTTTATAGCCTAAAGGCCGGTCTGGCCTAACCTACCGTACCTAGCCTTTAGTTTTTAGTAGAGAAATTATTTAATTGGGTTTAGGTACAGTTTTAAAGGGGTATATTTTAGCACAGGGTGTTAGTATTTAATATAGTTTTAATTATTTATTATTGTTATATGTACTATGTGTTTTTTAATTTTCCTGTGCACCGCCCCGAGTCCCTTCGGGGAGAGGGGGCGGTTAATAAGTCTAATAAATAAATAAATAAATAAATTAAGTATTGTGTGTGTGTGTGTGTGTGTGTGTGTTAAATCATATATGTAAAATCATATATGCACATAATATGAAACCTCCAACCAGCTATGTACTGTGTAAACTGTGCATTCAGTGTAAACAGCAAATAAGAAATCCCAATTTTGACAAATGCAGTACATTATGGTTCCATTATTTCTGTTTATTTCTTATGTAGAAGCCCTTCAGGCTTTTCATAAAATTAATTCTAGTGCAGTATGGAATGTTATGCCTTTTTTGCTTATGAAATTGTATTTATCCAAAAGGAAGATATATCTAAATTTAAGATGAACCTCGGGGGGGGGGGGGGGGGGGGAAGAAAAAGTAAACTAAAATTCTCCAGTTTCTTCATCCTGTCAACCTCAGTTTCCATCTACAGCTGAAACCAATCCTGGAGTTTTCCCTTGCCCCAATAGCTGTGTGCATATGTCATGTACTTCTGTGTTCATGAATACATACCTGGCAGAAGCAACACTCTAAATTAGGGCAACACCAACCCTTAATATCAATTGAAATAATGGTTTCCTTTAAAATAGACTATTTTATTAACATCTATATATACAACCACTCTTTTCATATGCACAAATCACTCCCACAGACCCAGATGACTACTTTACATGCACACGTGCACACATGCGTGAATGTGAACAAACATGCATGTGCATGCATGCATGCACGCACACATGCACACGCACACTTTCCAGCAAAAATAGCAAGAAAGAGGAAGAGGCAGGATGCTGTGGTACAAGGGAGGCATGCCTGCACCAGAGGTGGTATGCTGTTGGTTCGCACCAGTTCAGGCAAACTGGTAGTGGTGGCAGTGCACGTCTCCACCCACCCACTGAGACGTCATCATGGACATATGCATGTGCAGAAGGTTCTGTGCATGTCCAGATGGAGTATGCATGCTCCGGCTACCGAACCGGTAGTAAAGATAATAGGATACCATTACTGGCCTGCACTGGATATGGAAGGAAAGAGAATGAAAGGGATAAACCAAATAGGATGGAGATGAGGCGAGAAGAAGTAATTAAATAGGGAGAACAGAGAGAGAAGCCCTCAAGAAAGCCCTAAGTATGTTATGAAAATAAAATTATCTCATATTATTGCTTGCCTGCAACTGGTCATTAAGTACATAGCACATGAACTCATGGATAAGAAATAATCATGATGGCCAGCAGTTACTGAAATACTTCTCCATAAAACCAGTCAATCCCATTTAAAGTCACAAAATAGCCAAACTTCACATTATATCTGAAATACATACAGCTCTTTTTTCTGGAGGGTGTGTACCACGTAGGAAGATCAGTTCTTCCCTTTCCTTCTTGGACTAATTTCCCTTAAAACATTTATTTCCCCTCAGTACTTCTTCTATAGTCAGGTTCGGCAATATGATATAAGGAAATCATTAAGAACATAATCATAATGCTTTTTCAGTATTTAGCTGAAATATTCTCTAAAGCAGAAGATGAGGAAAGAGATAAAAGCCTGACACTCTAAATGCTACAAGAAGCCAATAGGCAGCTAGGTAATTGGTGTAATATGGTTCTAATCACCCCCATCAGAAAATAGTTTTCCATGTTTTATTAAAAGAAGATCTTGCCTATAAAAATGTCATTATGAACAGTCCTGAAATATTGCTCCTTCTATAGCAAACTGGACTGGTAAGAGAGGAAAAAATGCATTGGAACAAAAATTGAGCCACTGAAAAAGGAGGAAAGAATGAGAGGCAGGTTGACCCCCACCCCAAAGATTGGTTCCATCAAGTCCTTCTCTCTCCTATTGAAAGACTGGGCCCCACACTTACCAATTAGAATTCTGTAGAGATTCTCAGGCATCCAGGTCATGGTTGTCCCAAAGATGCTTTTTCAGAAGGCAACTGGACTTTCTTCTTGTTGTTTTGAAGACGTTTTGCTTCTCATCCAAAAAGCTTCTTCAGCTCTGACAGGATAGTGGGGAATGGAAGGATTTATTTTCCTTGCAGGTCATTTGCATCCTTCAATGACCCTCTAAAACAGGGGTGTCAAACTCATGGCCCATGGGCCAGAGTGTGCTGGCCCCACCCCTGCCCAGTTCAGCAAAGGAGGGGAAAGTCCTGATACATCATGTGACACTGCCATGACAATGCAAGTTTGACCCCCGTGCTCTAAAAGGATGCAAATGACCAGCTGTCTGCAAGGAATATTAATCCTTCCATTCTTCACTATTCTGTCAGAGCTGAAGAAGCTTCTTGGATGTGAAGTGAAACATCTTCAAAGAAGAAAAAACAAGAAAATCTAGTTGTCTCCTGAAAAAACACCTTTGGGACTACTGATTAGAATATTATTTGTTCTATTCTAACATAATTTCTTATTGGCTCTGGTTCACCTCACAAGATCTGGAGAAAAGATACAGGGAAATATGCTTCCATAAATATATTGAATTTAGGACATCTCCAACCTCCTAGAAGAAACATTCTAAGTTGTCTCCTAATTTCTTATCCTAACATATGCCTTGTCCCACCTATCTGGCCTACTATGTTTATATTTGGGGTCTGGCAGTAATCATAAATCAATGAGAAGTCACAATAGTGAAGTTTTTGCTATCAAGTTTGGATTCAATTTGCAAATAATTGTTTAGCCAATGAGCAGTCTTAAATAATGTGCTGAGCATAACCTAAATATTCATAGTTCAGAATATTAAACGGGTTATTAGATATTTGACTTTGCTTATATAACCTAGTAATGATAAAAAATAATAATAATTAAAGGTTTCTTCAAAATTCCACAGATTCATCTAAGTTTAAAACTAGGACTTTTCACATATAAAGCTGGTGGGTGTAGCTATTGAGCTTCAGACATTGCATTATAAGCCATTTTAAAGCTGTTGTGCAGAAGTTATGATTCTCTGAAATATATCGGTATACCACAACTCCCAGTCACTCCAGTAAGATGGCCAATGGTGTAGAGGTGGCTTCGGACCGGTTTGGCTGAGTAGGTAGTAACTTGGCCATGCACGTGACCAAACTGGTTCCATCAGCAGTGCCATAGGAGCCACCATCTTGGTTTTTGCTTCTGCGCATGCACAGAAGCTTTTTTTTTTACTTCTGCACATGCGCGCAAGCCCAAAGCATGTCCCTGAGCGAACCAGCAGTAAAAGAAACCAGGGAACCCACCCCTATAATAGTGGTATATGCTGGCAGTTGTGGTCTATACCAGGGGTCTGCAAAGTCGGCTCTTTGAAGACTGGTGGACTTCAACTCCCAGAATTCCCCAGCCAGCTAGGCTGGCTGGGGAATTCTGGGAGCTGAAGTCCACCAGTCTTCAAAGAGCCGACTTTGTAGACCCCTGGTCTATACCTTTTGGAGAGCAGCATATTTCCTACCCTTCCTTAAACAAAGGATGACAGCTACTGTAAGAGAAACAGAAGAGCATCATGCTGGGGAAGGTGAACTCATTTTGTTAATCACAAAAGCCATCCATGTATTTATCCCTTTCCTGATTTTAGCTAGAAATATGCCTGTTATTTTTATTTGAGCCCTTGTCAGGAGTTTTTTTATGAAATGGCAGGTATCCATCTTCTCACAGCTCAGTTGTGGGGAAGAATTGGCAACACGGAAAGCACTGTCGTTCAAAACTGTCATATCCCAAGATGTTTAGAGATGTTGCTGTTGCTATCAAATGCATCAGACCATCAGGTAAATGTCAACAAGTCCTATAACAGTTGGAACTCAGAGTCCCACATCGCCACCTGCTGGAGTCAGTCAGCATCACATACGCTGCCGCCGAGTTAACAAAGGAAATAAACAAAAGCTTCCCTTTGTTTATTTTCAAAATAATCAACAGCTCAAAAAAATAAAAAAAAATAGGTGGTGCAAAGAAAATATGCACAGAAAAGCTGTGATCAAAGGGTTGAGAGATGACAATGCAGATCTAACTGGATAAAGTGCAAGCGATACAGAATGCTTTTGCCATTGGGTCAGCATTAGGTCCTGTCAGCTGAATGGAAAAAAAGCTAAAACCAGAGTGGCTACATTACCTTATTTGCATGGGTTATGCAGAGAGAGAGCCTGGGAAATCACATTTGAGTCAAATCAATATTTGCATACTTGGTAGTTGCTAATTAATAACACAAAGAAGAGAAATGAACATGAGCATCATACTTCAGTTACAGCAAGACACAGGGTAAAGTTACAGCTCTTCTTAGTTAGCTGCCTATGGAATCTTCCTGCAGGCAAACCCCTCCTTGGGCATATAATGTTTGTATCTAGGCAGGCCTGCTATTTTCTGATTGCTTCACAACATCACCAGGGTCTTGATAGTTCGGTAGCTCTAGGGTAGGGCTGTATGATCAACTTAAACTTTCTTGAAGGGGAGGGGGGAATCTGGGTTTGTTATTGTATCTCTTGCTTGCAACCTGCCAAGATTATGTTTTATAAGATCAGTGTTGACATCTTTTGTCCAGCATTCCTCTCAGTCTTGGGTTTGGTTTGTTGGTGTTTTTTTTTTCTCTGCTCTCACTTCAACCACTTTTTAAATTGTCCTTCCATTTTCCATTAAAAATCCCATGCAGGGCCTCTTTATTTCTAAATAACATCCATCCTAATTTGTCCTAATGCTGACTGAAAAGGGGCAGCAAAATACTACTTTAGTCAGAAACAAACATCAAGCATATAAAAGGGGGCAGGACTTTAATTGCCCAGATGCATCCACCATTTTGACTACTTTGGGAATCCGACTGGCGACACCCAGGGGAAGGGCCTTCTCTGTGGCGGGCCCTGCCCTGTGGAACGACCTACCCCCTGAACTCCGTACCATCACCGACCTCCGTCTCTTCCTCCAGTGTTTAAAAACACACCTGTTTCATCAAGCCGGCCTAACATAGCCTCCGCTGTGACTAGTATTAGATAGTTTTAAAATGGGGGATTTTAATTGGTTTTAGCGCAGGTTTGGATATTTAATAGGTTTTTAAATTTTGTATTTTGTATTATTTATATGTTATTTTAAATTCCTGTGTGCCGCCCTGGGTCCTTTTAGAGAAGGGCGGGATATAAATCAAATAAAACTCATAAAAACTCATAAAATCCACCCAGAGGTGGGTTTCTGCCATTTCGCCCCGAATTGGGCGAACCGGTAGAGGCGGTGGTAGGAGGCTCCACCTCCACCCCAACCTGGATGCTTCTGCACATGCGCAGAAGTGTCATGCAAGCATGCGTGCAAGCGCACGCGAGCGAACCAGTAGTAAAATAAATTGAAACCCACCACAGAATCCACCCTGAACCTGCAGAAGTTTCCTCTGTACATGCATCAGATACATTTGCCAAATATCACTGCCAAACAAATTGCCAAGTATTATTTAATTCATAAGGTAGATGGTAGAAGCCTAGAATTTAAAACCTGGAGGACAAATATATGTTTTTCAGTTTCTTTGGGTTTTCCATAAGCAATCAAACGTGTCTGGGGTTTCATTCTTATCTGTAGTGAATATCGTAATCCAGCAAAATCATGTCAATTCTGCTTAGTCTAACCCAGTGGTAGTCAACCTGGTCCCTACCACCCACTAGTGGGAATATTCAGTAGGGGTTTTGTCCGATACTGAAGCACTTTCCTTTTTTAAATTTAATTTATAAAGTCCCTACTTTATAAATCACCATTACTGTGGAACCGGTGGGTGGTTAGAAAATTTTACTACTAAAATTTACTACAAGAGTGGATGGTAGGTATAAAAAGGTTGATTACCCCTGGTCTAGCCAAAAGCTGAGCTGGGTTAAGTTGAGCCTAGGTAAGACGATTGATTATTTGATTGCAGATATCAGTTATTTTCAGTGACCCAAAGCTGGTATGTTTCGAGCTTTTGAGTATTTATTTTATATACGTAACTACTACTTCAGACTAAAATATCTAGTCAACACAGTTTAAGGACATGGATTCATATCTCACTGAGCAGAAATGTGGAAAGCAATGATAAAGGAGTGGAAGAATGAAAAGAATCAATTTGGTCTAGTAGATAAGGCATCAGGCTAGAAACTGGAAGTGTGTGAGTTTTAGTCCCACCTTAGGTATGAAAGCCAGCTGGGTGACTTTGGGTCAGTCATTCTTTCTCAGCCCAACTTACCTCATAGGGTTGTTGTGGAGAACATAGGAGGAGGAAAGAGTATTAGATATGTTTACCACCTTAAATTATTTATAAAAATAATAAAGACAGGATAAAGATAAATTAACTACCTCTATCATTCTCTTTTTACACAAATGCCACCAGGGTAGTATATTTTTTGTAAAGGCCACCTTATCAACTGGTTTCAAAATCATTAAGTGAAACATCCTTGGAAAAAACCTCACCCCCCCCCCACCCTTAACTCAGTTCTGCCTCTTCTGTCCAGATTGTTTTATCAATCCTGGGTACCCTTTTTTTGAACTATTATCATCTTGCAGACGGTACAGGATAATAAAAAAAACAAGGATAGGCTGAAAAACAACTTCTATCCCAGAGAAGTAACTATATTGAATTATACTGTATAGTGCAATATTAATGCAATATCAGGGGTTTTCAATTCAATGGTACAGAACCATGATGGCGAACCTATGGCACACGTGCCACAGATGGCATGTGGAGCCATATCTGCCGGCATGTGAGCCATCAGCTCCAGCACACAGGCATGTGCCAGCCATCTGATTTTTGGCCTTCCGGAGGGCTGGGGGAGGTAATTTTCATCCTCCCCAGGCTTCAGGAAAGTCTCTGGAGTCTGGGGAGGGTGAAAAATGGGCCCAATGGGCCTACTAGAAGTTCATTTGGCCCGTTGGGCCCATTTTTCACCCTCCCCAGGTTCCGGAGGCTTTTCTGGAGTCTGTGGATAGTGAAAATGGCCTCCCCCAGCCCCCCCTGGAGGAAATACCAAGCTCTTCCTGGAGGTGACCACTGCAGTGCATATGTGGGGGAGTGCTTTGCATTATGGTTGCCGGCATATGTGTGAGCTATAGCATGCACACGCTCACATTTTTGGCACTCAACAACAAAAAGGTTAGCCATCTGTTGTGGCCCAGCTGGCTCCGGATGAGCTGCTGATGGACTCCTCTAGTGAGGAGTCCTATGAGTCTGCTCTGGAGGAGGAGGGTGACCTTGAGAGAGCAGAGAGTCCAGCTGGTCATCAGGAGGCACCTGGGTCTTGGAGTAGTGGGGAGGATCAAATAATAATAATAATAATAATAATAATAATAATAATAATAATAATAATAATAATAATAATAATAATAATAATAATAATAATAATAATAATAATAATAATAATAATAATAATAATAATAATAATAATAATAATAATAATAATAATAATAATTTAATTTTATATCCCGCTCTCTCTCCCCAAGGGGACTCGAGGCGGGGCACAGGCAATTAAAAATACAAATAAAACCACAGACAAATACAAAATACAAAGTTAAAAATAGATTAAATTGATCCTGCGCTAAAACCCATAAACTAAACTAAAAATTACCCCTAAAAACCCCTAACCTAAAAAGAGACTACCCAAGGCCGGCCAGACGAAAAAAGTGTGTCTTTAATTTTAAGCGGAAGGAGCGGAGGTCCGTGGTTGTCCTGATATCGGGGGGAAGGTCATTCCAGAGGGCTGGGCCCGCCACAGAGAAGGCCCTTCCCCTGGGCGTCGCCCGCTGACAAAGTCTAGTGGACGGCACCCGGAGAAGTCCCTCTCTGTGGGAGCGAATCGGCCGTGAGGATGTATGGGGCAGGATCCGATCCCGCAGGTAGCTAGGTCCCGAGCCATGGAGCGCTTTGAAGATGGTAATTAACACCTTGAGGGCACCCGGAAGACGACAGGTAGCCAGTGCAGCTCGCGCAAGAGCGGTGTTACGTGGGCAAACCTAGACGTGCCCATAATTGCTCGCGCGGCTGCATTCTGGACCAACTGAAGCCTCCGGGTACACCTCAAGGGGAGCCCCATGTAGAGAGAGTTGCAATAACCAGTTTGTCCCTGATGCTAGATTGAGAAGGGCTAGGTTGCAAGGCCAGGGCTAAGTTGCAAGGCCAGTTTGTCCCTGATGCTAGATTGAGAAGGGCTGAAAAAAGGAGGCTTCAATTGCATCAGAAGCGAACTCGAAGGATTTGAATTAGTCCCAGCTGCCTAATGATTGGCCCCTCCCAAGAGGGTTTAAAGGGAAGTCTTTGCTTTAAAAAAGTCCTTGCATAGAACAACGTTGGATTTCTAGGTTCATGTTTATTTGTGTTGATTTTCAGGTTCGTGTTTAGTCGAGTTAGGAAGCTTCATATCTGTTCAGAGTCATTCAGGCAAGCAGCCAAGAGAGTCAGTGACGAGCAGCCAGTCTTGTATTAGTCGGAGAAAGGGGGGTCAGAACAGCCATCACTGGTATAGAATGTGAAGGATGTGTGTTTGTGTTTTATTTTTATAGTTATATAATGTACACTGAAAGGGACATTTAATTTTGTTGTATGAGGTGCAATGGCAATAAAGTAAAGTAAACACAGTTGCATTCACTTGGCCAACTTATCCAAATCTACCATTTTTCAAGGCTTGACTTACAGAAGAGCTTCTGCTCCCTTGTCATTTATAATGCCCCTCTTAGCCGATATATTTAGAAGGCACCCTAGGTATGATTTGGAGAAAATTAAAAATGAACCTTTTCTTTCCAGAAACCAAGGAATGGTTCAAGTCCTTGTTGTAGAAAATGCCTGTGGGAAACATTTAATGAAATCTCCTCTCGACAAATAAGATTTCTAAATGTTAAAAGAATATAGCTTCACTATCTGGTTGTTCTCCTTCTGAATGCAAGGAGAAAGGAGGGAGGGCAGAAATGAGGAAGAACTCTAGTCCTGAAACTTTACTTTATTGCTACTTTTCTCTTTGCAACAGAGTCTATAATTCAAGAAGGAAGAAAGGTTTGGCAAGAAAGGAAGAGCAGTTGCTGAAGAAGAGGCTCTCATGGTTTTTGGCAAATATTTTGCCTCTCTTGCCTTGTCTTCCTAATGCTGCTGCCTAAAAGAATAAGAGGCTAAGCACTTTTGTGGCTTAATCAGAGATAATGTGTGCATTTGCTGGCTCTCTCCTTTGTTTCTCACACCCCCACACTCCCACACACACACACATATACCCCAGAGTAATGTTGGCGCAGAACAGGAGGACTGCCAGCTTTCTAATGCAGCATGAAAGCTTTCCAGGTTTTCCTCATCAGTAGATTATACCTCCCCCTTCTTTTTCAAAGCGCCTCCAATGTTAAAATCCTCCAAATCTAAATCGACCAAGATGAGTGCACTGCTAGAGTATATCAATAGCAATTGGGGGAAACTGGAGCCAGATATGGGTGGGAGTTGCTGTAATAGGATTTCCACATTGCAAATCCCATGCAACAGGTTCCTTTTCTGAATGCTTCCCCTCCCATTTCCTTTGAAGTGGGCTGTTCCCACTTCTAGCCTTTTTAAGCAAGATGTTGCTTGTATAAATTTAGCATGCTTACTTAGAATAAGCCTTGGAGAGGAGCATCTGGCAGGGCTCTCTTTTTCCAACAACCTTAAAGTGAAGTTCAGCTCTTCTTGGAAAACTGTGCATTTTTTTTTTCTGCACTGCAAGACAAAGCAAGAGGCAGATGCAGACAGACTTCATTTCCAAGATCAAAGAATTTCTGAAAGGCGTTTTAGATGGATGGGTAAGAT